>CM037635.1:12624153-12710814 GCA_015227895.2 Colaptes auratus | reverse complement strand
ACGTGCTGCTTAGCAACAACCAAAACATCAGTGTGTTATCAGTGTAATGCTAAATCCAAAACACAGCACTCTACCAGCTACTAGGAACAAAATTAACTCTATCCCAGCTGAAACCAAGAGGAGGACATAAATTCATGCCATGATTAATAGATTTAATAAATGGAGTTACTGATTCTTCCTTGAATCCTCTATTCTGCTGCTGTAATCTTGAGTTTTAGAAGAGGCCTCAGATTTCAAAGGCACAACGTGTATGGGTCAGAAATGTGGCTTGGAGGCTTGAATGGGTCATGACCTCAGAGAAGCTGGTATTCACTGGTTGTCTAAGCATTAGACATTTGAGACACACAAGTTAAATATGGGACTTCAAATCAGTACTGTGGGGAGAAAATATCCTGTACAATCTGGGTTTAGATGCAGCAAGTTGAAGTTTGCATTTCCCTCCAGCTCCCTCTTGGGACAAGCCCTTTCAAATTGAAATCTTGTCTGTAGATGACAAGAGTTCTTATAGTTAGGATTTCTGGACTCAAAGACCTGTGGTGATGGATAAAAAAATACCAGAAGGAGTTATCCTACCTCTAATCTGAGCAAAGGAAGTGCATCCCCATCTCATATATACACCAAGCTACTGACCTCACTTGCTTTTCTTTGCCATCAAACCAGTGAGAAGTTCAGACTAGAGGGCATATACAGAATACAGAATAAAGAACTAATCAGGTTGGGAAAGACCTTGGAGATCATCAAGTCCAACCTATCACCCAACACCATCTGATCAACTAAACCAAGGCACCAAGGGCCTCATCCAGTCTCATTTTAAACACTTCCAGGGATGGTGACTCCACCACCTCCCTGAGCAGCACATTCCAATGGGCAATCTCTTTCTGTGAAGGATTTCCTCCTAACATCACATATATCTCAGTTCCCAGTGTTAGGGAATAAAACATGATTTGTATTCATCTCTGGCCTTGAAACTGGCAATGTTTGGCTTACTGGTGGTTGTACATGAGCAGTGGTCTGCTGGAAAAAAGGTCCAGGAAAGAGATTGCAGCATCAGCAGTGTGGATGTTGCAGTGATTGCCACAAGAAGATTCTTCTGTAGTTGTGGCTGGCAATTTCAGGTTCATAATGTTTAAGTGATGGGTGGTTTGGGATGGGTTCTTTCCTTCTTTTCCTTTCTTTTCCTAGCAGTACAGACGGTGACGTCTGTCCACATGCAAAACTTCTGCTGGCAGTGTGTGTCCCAGCAGTCTGGCTTTGAATTCAATCCAAACACCAGTGGCAGTAGGGCAGACAGGAGGTTCCCAGACAGTCATGCATTGTTTGAACTTGATGGTGGTTTGTCTTCCCCCAGCACAAAGGGAATAGTTGAACTGATGAATACCAACACAGCAAACTCCTAGGAATGCAGACAAAAGTGTATCATGGCTCTCTAACCTCTTGGCCCCTAAAGAGGCTAAGGGAGCTGGGGTTGCTTAGCCTGGAGAAGAGGAGGCTCAGAGGAGACCTTCTTGCTCTCTACAACTACCTGAAGGGAGGTTGTAGCCAGGTGGGGGTTGGTCTCTTCTCCCAGGCAAGCAGCAAAAGAACAAGAAGACACAGTCTCAAGCTGTGCCAGGGGAGGTTTAGGCTGGAGGTGAGGAGAAAGTTCTTCCCAGAAAGAGAGATTAGCCATTGGAATGTGCTGCCCAGGGAGGTGGTGGAGTCACCATCCCTGGAGGTGTTCAAGAGGGGATTGGACGTGGCACTTGGTGTCATGGTTTAGTTAGTCACGAGGGGTTGGGTGATAGGTTGGACTTGATGATCTCTGAGGTCTTTTGCAACCTTTTTGATTCTATGATCTGTTTCTAAGAGAGCATTCCCTCTGAAACGAGGTGTCTTGTGTGACTTTCCTTATCCCTCTTCCTTGTTGCCTGAGTCCTTTGCCAGGACCAACTCTTTCCTTGTGTCTCCACAGGAAGCAGTCTCACGCTTCCCTGAGGATGAGCAGCTGGCCCGAATTCAAAATGTCATCCAGGAGCTCCCACCATCCCATTATAGGTGAGAACACTTCCACCCAAGTGCTGAGGAACAGCTCGGTGACTCTCAACATAAGGCAACACGAAACAATGCCTGAAACAATGCTGGAGCGAATTTCCAGAAGTCTGTTCCCCAAAGCTGTCTCACCATTGCCAAATCTGACAGCAGTTTATCTGCCATGTCAATATCACTGAACAATCCTTTGCTAGAGATTGCACAAGCTCTCCCCGTGACACTGTCTGGCATCCTCCTTCCCTGGGCACTACCTGTGTGGCGGCCTTGGCCAGTGTCCTGAATGAAGTGAGGAGTTCATCTGCTGGAGATGCTTGAGCAAGAGCTAAACTCTCAGCCTTTGCAGCATCCCACTCCCACCCATCCATCTGCCATCTTCTTCACACTCATCATGCTCAGGATTGTTTGGTTCTCACCCCATCCTTGGCCGCCCTAGAACACAGTTGTTCAGGCGCTCGCTGCCATCCCATGCAAATGATGGTGTGGTAAATCCTCTCTCCTATGGGGCCTGTTCTGCCACTGCAGACACTGCTTTCCATGAGGAAGGGACAAGTCCTGGGGGCAGGGTTGGGTCTGAGCCTTGCTGCCTGGGTGGGCAGGCATCCAACATTTAACACATTTTTCTCTCTTCGTGCGAAACCAACTGCAGAACGCTGGAATACCTGATCAAGCACCTGACTCACCTGGCCTCCTTCAGCAACATGACCAACATGCACACAAGAAACCTGGCCTTGGTCTGGGCTCCCAATCTCCTCAGGTACAGCAGCAGAAAGTCTTGTCCTGTAGAGCACCAAGTTGAGATCCAAGGGGGTTGCCAGCACCCGAGCCCGCAGAGCCATCCCCTGAGGCAAACACGAAAGCAGAACAACGGAAGGAAACAGAAGAGCAGAGCAAAGTTTCTAAAAGGAGAAAAAAAAAATCACTGAGGTTGAACAATCTGAGGTTTTACTTGACAGCATTCAAGGAAGTTTGTGGTTTTGTGTGGTTCTTCTATATAAAAAAAAGAAGCTGTTGTTTGTGACTGGAGCACGAGGAATTAGCTCATCACTGTGGAACAGAAATGACATTTCTGGTGGTGTCAGGGCTTCTGCAGTGGGGTGGTGAGAGACACCAAGGCTTGTGAGGTAGAGCAGCAGGACAGTAATACTACAGGCTTGAGCAAAAGTGAGATGAGCTTGGTGGTCTTAAGATGGCAAGCTGGTGTCAGATCCCATGACCACCAGCTAATTTGTCACATTTGCTGTGCCTGGCAGTCTGCTGGGAAGAGGCCAGATGGCATGCAGATGGAGGTTTGTATGGTATGTTGTGGAGCAAAGAAGAACAAGAGAAAAATAGCATCTGGGGGACACAAAAAAAAAGAAATATTTCATATGTTGTTGAATTGCCCTTCCTCATCCATCCCATACCTGGATATGGAGAGGAATGACCTAAGCATAGAGAGTCCGGGGCAGGACGGGGTTGAAGGCTGAGCTGATGTGGGGAGCTCCAGACTGGCATAGCACAGGAAGGAGGGACGTTGGCTAGAGAAGTCCAGGCCTGGAAAGCATTCCTTAGAGAGTTATCTCACCTTTTAAAACACAAAGTAGGGAGAGCCTCTCTCTCCTATGAGGACAGACTGAAGGAGTTGGGGCTGTTCAGGCTGGAGAAGAGAAGGCTCCCGAGGTGACCTCATTGTGGCCTTCCAGTATCTGAAGGGGGCTACAAGAAGGCTGGGGAGGGACTTCTCAGGATCTCAGGTAGTGATAGGACTAGGGGGAATGGAATGAAGCTGGAGGTGGGGAGATTCAGGCTGGAGGTGAGGAAGAAGTTCTTCCCCATGAGAGTGGTGAAGCCCTGGAATGGGTTGTCCAGGGAGGTGATTGGGGCCCCATCCCTGGAGGTGTTTAAGAGCAGGCTGGATGAGGCTCTGGCCAGCCTGATCTAGTGTGAGGTGTCCCTGCCCATGGCAGGGGGGTTGGAACTAGCTGATCCTTGTGGTCCCTTCCAACCCTGACTGATACTATAATACTATGATACTGAATATCACAAAGTGGAGCTTTACCACTGAGATGTTTTCATTGTAGCATCAGTCCTTGTAAAAACCACCTAAAATCTGTTTCCTTTCACATTGTTTTTCAAAGTACAAGTCTCAGGGAAGAGAAGAAAGCAGCAAGCAATGCAACTGCAGTCTCCTTACAGGGTTATCCTCTTGGCAATGCCCCAAGCTATTATCTAACACACCAGTCATTAACTTTACAAAGGATCCATTGCCTAGAGATAATTTCTTCAGCAACACTTTGGCATGTCAAGATAAGGAATGTTTCTTGGCTGAGAGCAAGAGTGAGAATGTAGAAGTGCTGGGGGTCAGAGAACAGACTACTGGGGTACATGGCAAAGCACTGAAAAATATTGGAGTAGGGAACACCTGAGCAGAGTTCTAAGGGATTTCACTGCGAGGTGACTGAAGCTTCAAGTAGGGATTGGGAAGTGGCAGTTGAAGGCTCCTGTGTTCATAGTATCATAGTATCAGTCAGGGTTGGAAGGGACCACAAGGATCAGCTAGTTCCAACCCCCCTGCCATGGGCAGGGACACCTCACACTAGATCAGGCTGGCCACAGCCTCATCCAGCCTGCTCTTAAACACCTCCAGGGATGGGGCCCCAATCACCTCCCTGGACAACCCATTCCAGGGCTTCACCACTCTCCTGGGGAAGAACTTCCTCCTCACCTCCAGCCTGAATCTCCCCACCTCCAGCTTCATTCCATTCCCCCTAGTCCTATCACTACCTGATAGCCTGAAAAGTCCCTCCCCAGCCTTCTTGTAGGCCCCCTTCAGATACTGGAAGGCCACAATGAGGTCACCTGGGAGCCTTCTCTTCTCCAGACTGAACAGCCCCAACTCCTTCAGTCTGTCCTCATAGGAGAGGTGCTCCAGCCCTCTGATCATCCTTGTGGCCCTTCTCTGGACACCTTCCAGCACCTCCAGATCCCTCTTGTAATAGGGGCTCCAGAACTGGACACAGTGCTCCAGGTGGGGTCTCAGCAGAGCTGAGTAGAGGGGGAGAATCAGCTCCCTTGACCTGCTGGCCACACTTCTCTTGATGCAGCTCAGGATCTGATTTGCCTTCTGGGCTGCAAGAGCACATTGAGAGCTCCTGTTGAGCTTCTCATCCCACCAGCCCCAGTGTTGTCTTTAAAGTCCAGCTTTTGAAACAGCTAAAAGAGGAGTAAAGAAGAATGGAACTCGAGAGCCAAAGATTATCTCTTGCTGGAGAACATTAAAACTAAACAGGGAAAATAGCACAAGCAGGAAAGAAAATCACAGAGGTGGCAGAGAAAGTAGGGGAAACAATTTTTACAGGAGCAAAAGGGCACAGAGAGGATCAGGGCCTGTGAGAGAATGAGAGCAGGAGGTGGTGCAGCAAGAGTGGGGAAAACATACCTGTTCAAAGTCTTGCAAGAAGAAAGCTGGTCTGTCCTTCCTAGAGGCTGTGTGTGGCAATGTTGACTACTAGCATGCCTCTTTCCTCATGCAGGTCAAAGGAGATTGAGGCAGTTGGCTGCAATGGGGATGCAGCTTTCCTGGAGGTGCGAGTGCAGCAGTTGGTGATCGAGTTCATCCTGAACCACGTGGATCAGATCTTCACCAACAACAGAAAAGACAGCTCTGCAGAGAACATTGGTAACAACCTCCCTGAACCACCCCATGTGTCACATGCCACGTGCTCCATCTCTATCTGTACCCCTTCACCTAATATTTCAAGCATGTTTCAAGCTCATGTTTTTTCATGATCTCACCTGGCTTAACCCTTTCCACCAGAAAAAACAAACCCAAACAATTGATTCCTTTTCAGTCCTGGTCTAAGCTTTCTTTCTAAGCCCATCAGCCATAGCTTCAATTCTTTTCTCAGGCTTCCCCAGTTATAATTCCTCATACTGATGATACCTGCCCTGCAGCCACCATACCCACCCAAGTCAGAGGCCACACTCCCACAATAACACTTAAGTTTGTGTTCTAAAACCTGATGACTTATACCTGGGGACATTGTATCAAAGGTATTTCTTTTCTGGGATATCAACAGTTTTCTGAGATGCTGTCTTTGTTATTGAGTGACATGTTTGTTGTCAGAAAGCTTTTAAGACTGAGCAGTGAGAGACCTTAGAATAGAATAGAATTAACCAGGTTGGAAAAGACCTCAGAGATCATCAAGTGCAACCTATCACCCACCACCTCATGACTAACCCTACCTCACCATAAGCCCTGTTTGTATAACAACCATCAGCATGACTGTGAAGGAAGACTTTATAGTAAATACAATAGAACAAATTAACCAGGTTGGAAAAGACCTTCAAAATGATCAAGTCCAGCCTATCAGCCAATACCATCTAATCAACTAAACCATGGCACCAAGCACCCCATCCAGTCTCTTCCTAAACACCCCCAGTGGACAGATGGGCAGAGTCCAACAGGATGGCATTCAACAAGTCCAAGTGCCGGGTGCTGCACTTTGGCCACAACAACCCATGCAGAGCTACAGGCTGGGGTCAGAGTGGCTGGAGAGCAGCCAGGCAGAAAGGGACCTGGGGGTGCTGGTTGACAGCTGGCTGAACATGAGCCAGCAGTGTGCCCAGATGCCCAAGAAGACCAATGACATCCTGGCCTGCATCAGGAATAGTGTGGCCAGCAGGAGCAGGGAGGTCATTCTGCCCCTGTACTCAGCACTGCTTAGGCCACACCTTGAGTCCTGTGTCCAGTTCTGGGCCCCTCAGTTTAAGAAGGATGTTGAGACTCTTGAACCCGTCCAGAGAAGGGCAATGAGGCTGAGGAGAGGTCTGGAGCACAGCCCTGTGAGGAGAGGCTGAGGGAGCTGGGGTTGCTTAGCCTGGAGAAGAGGAGGCTCAGGGGAGACCTTCTTGCTCTCTACAACTACCTGAAGGGAGGTTGTAGCCAGGTGGGGCTTGGTCTCATCTCCCAGGCAAGCAGCACCAGAACAAGAGGACACAGTCTCAAGCTGTGCCAGGGGAACTTTAGGCTGGAGGTGAGGAGAAACATCTTCCCAGAGAGAGTTGTTAGCCATTGGAATGTGCTGCCCAGGGAGGTGATGGAGTCACCATCCCTGGAGATGTTCAAGAGAGGATTGGACGTGGCACTTGGTGCCATGATTTAGCAGTCCTGAGGTGTTGGGTGACAGGTTGGACTTGATCTTTGAGTTTTTTCCAACCTTATTGATTCTATGGTTCTATGATTCTATGAAAATCTGGGAAGGTGGGAAGGGAGGGAGGGAGGAAGGAAAGAGAAAGGGAAATGTGTGAGTCTTGGTGGGTTTCAGGGATGCCTCTTTCACACTGGAGCCTGTGCTCCAAAGGCAGCAAGTCTGTGCAGTGCAGCCTTTGACTGCTCAGCACGGCCCCTGCTGAGAGTGCACTGAAACGGCTAAGGTTGCTGGGGAGATGAAAGACTTCTCTGACAAAAGGCTCTCTCCCTGCACGTGCCACTCCTTTCCCCCCTCTGCAGGAGATGTTTCACTCAAATGAAGACATGAAGCTCTTGCCTTCGTCTCTCCTCACCCAGGCTGGAATGTATTTTCTTGCTTTTCAGAGAGCACATTGGTTGCAAAAAGCCTGACCCTCCCCTCGGCCTCCCTGCCAATGAAACTGGTGAGCCTGGAAGAAGCTCAGGCACGGAGCCTGTCTGCCTCCCACCCTGCTCGGAAGGAGAGGAGAGAGAACAGCTTGCCTGAAATTGTCCCTGTAACTGGGTCCCTCTTCCACACGGTTGTTGACCTCCCTGACAGCAAGTAAGTGCCCAGAGGAGTGTAAAAGTAGAAACAAAAGAGTGGGGTCTCCCCAGCATGATTGGGAATGAGACTTTTGTCAGTGTGATGACCCCACACCTGCAGCATGAATCGATACCCCCATCAAGAGAAAATTCTGTGCCCTTCTCAAGAGAGGCACAGCTTCTTCTGAGGAGCATTGCAGTTGCTGGGTTCATAGCTCCACCACTTCTCATCCCTCCATTGGGACAGAACCTCACAGGCTTCCTGCAGCAGGAATTAACTTCCCTTGCATCTTTGTGTCAGATTAGGATTTGGTTAAACATGGGTTGAGCATGGAGCAAGTCTGGACGTAGCTCTTCTAAGAGTTCCACCTGCTGGTGGCTGATCCATGACCTGTTCTGCTTCATCATCATCCATGTTCCTCTGCACTCAGTCAAGCAGCAAGGTGAATGTTCACTCCTAGCATGGAAAGGTATTGACATAGTGCCACCTATGCCTCTGTGAGGAGAAAGAGTCCGATTTCAGCTGAGGTTGCTGCAGTTGTTGGCACTGCTGCCCAGCACAAGTATTTATCTATTGGCCTATCTATCTTTTAATATATGGCCACTCTGCTGTCTGGGTCTGAGAGATTATAGCAGGAGGATCATTAATCTACTGACCCATGAAGCACCAGAGCAAAGATATTTATTTGCACTTGATAAATTAGAGCAAAAAGGAGCCATCTAAAAGAGTACTGGCAAGAGGACAAGACATGAGGGTTTATTTCTCTCCTGAAGAGAACAATCCTATCCCCAACATATTAATCCTCTTTGTAGGACTGGTTTGTGCTCTTCTGAGTACCAATCAGCAGGGGAAGAGGTAGAAAGCCCATTATGGAATGTGAGACAGGGAGATAAGAGGGGTCTTGCTTTGGTAAAGGGGAGTTTGAAGCATGAGTCAGAGTGGGTATGTGCAGGACCAGAAAGCACAACTTCATGCAGTGATATGCACAGGAGAAGACTGGCTTGAGGATTAGTAGCTTCTTTTGTTTCAAGTTAGGATTTCCACAGGGACACAGGGAACTGGTGTCCCACTTGCTCTGGCAGCTCTGAGAAAATCCTTTACTTCCCTTTCCCCTTCTCCATTTTGATCAGCATTTCATACTTGCCTATGATCCCACAGCACCTAGGGTTAAAGTAATGCTGGCCTGAGAAACATGAATAGCTGGTTTGTATAAGGGATCCTTTGATTTATTTTTTTCACAATTCACCAAAAACTGGAAGGCCTGTGAACTTTAAAGGACAGCTTTGTGCACCCAGAAACTGTTCTCTCAGTTCTCTGGAATTTATCTTGCATTCTGTCACTAAAAACCTGTTGAAAAGGCGATTTTTCTTCACTCTATTGCGAGATAGTTCTAGCCACGGAAGCCTCTCCTTTCTGGAGACACAAGCATGGTTGATTGCTCACACCTTTGCTGGGGCATGATGCCAGAGCCAGCTCTCTGAAGGGTTGGTTTGGGTGTCTTTCCATCCAATCAGCCACACAGATCACTCACTCACAGAAAAGGAAGGGCTCGTTGTGCAGCTGTGCCTTGCATGCCTTAGAACCGAAAGATGTGAGAAAAGAGGGACAGTGCTGAGGGGAGAAGGCTCAGAGGCTTGGGTGGGATATTGAGAAGATAAAAGTCTTTGGGGTTTGCTACCCTCCTCAGCCCTTTTTCCTTCCAGGAGGAAATTATCTACCAAGTCCAAGAAATGGAAGTCGATATTTAACTTGGGCCGTTCTGGCTCAGAATCAAAGTCTAAGCTGAGTCGAAACGGGAGCGTCTTCGTGAGGGCACAGAAGCTCTCTGGTAAGAACACACCCTTTGCTTAAAGGATTTCTCCCTGCAGCTTTCCCCTGCAATACTGACAGCGTGGGACAACCCTTACCTACATGGCACTAGAATAGCAGAGCATAGCATAGAATAGCATAGCATAGCGTAGCATAGCATAGCATAGCATAGCATAGATTAGACTAGACTAGACTAGACTAGACTAGACTAGAATAGAATAGAATAGAATAGAATAGAATTAACCAGGTTGGAAAAGACCTTCAAGATCACGAGTCCAACCTATCATCCAACAAAATCAACTAAACCATGGCACCAAGTCCCCCATCCAGTCTCTTCCGAAACACCTCCAGTGATGGTGACTCCACCACCTCCCTGGGCAGCACGTTCCAATGGACAATCACTCTTTCTATGAAGAACTTCTTCCTAACATCCAGCCTAACCCCCCCCCCGGCACAGCTTGAGACTGTGTCCTCTTGTTCTGGTGCTGGTTGCCTGGGAGAAGAGACCAGCCCCACCTGGCTACAACCTCCCTTCAGGTAGTTGTAGACAAGCAAGAAGGTCTCCCCTGAGCCTCCTCTTCTCCAGGCTAAGCAACCCCAGCTCCCTCAGCCTCTCCTCACAGGGCTGTGCTCCAAACCCCTCCCCAGCTTTGTTGCCCTTCTCTGGACACATTCCAGCAACTCAACATCTTCACTAATACCATTAGGTTCAGATAGTCTAATAGGCTTGTGTTTGTTGCCTGATCTCCTGCACATCTCATTTTCATATGATGTGAGAAGCACTGTTTCAGGAGGATATGCCAGACAGTTACAGTAAATATTCCATTTTGGTATGTGATAAACAGCTCCCATTGCCCAGCTGTCAAGTTGGTGACTAGGAAATGCTATGTAGGTTTGAGTTAGTCATAATATCATAGTATCAGTCAGGGTTGGAAGGGACCACAAGCACCATCTAGTTCCAACCCCCTGCCATGGGCAGGGACACCCCACACTAGATCAGGCTGTCCAGAGCCTCATCCAGCCTGCTCTTAAGCACCTCCAGGGACAGGCCTCAACCACCTCCCAGGACAACCCATTCCAGGGCTTCACCACTCTCCTGGTGAAGAACTTCCTCACACTTCCAGCCCAGCCAGCCTCTGGCTCACAATGTTGCTTGCACGGCACTGGGTGAAGGGCTGCCCTTACAGTAAAGAGTATTAAAGAACCAACTGTATTCAGTGCCTTTGTGAAAGACAAGGTGACAAGAGTCCCTATTGCCTGAAGCTCTCAACAGAGGGAGGAAAGTGATTTCTCCTGCAGATTTTAAGAGAGAAAAGTTGTCTTTTCTCTTGGCTGTAATCCCAAGCTCCAGCCTCTCCTGAGTGGCAGTCTCTTAAACGCTCTGCTTCCTAGAAAATCACATTGGCAGTGCGAGTTCCCAGCATTCACAAACGATGACTCAAGTTTTGTGGCTCATGAAGTTGACTGAAAAGTAATCACAATTTCTAAGAGAAAGCATATCCTTTTTTTACCTGCTTTCATCTAGAAGTATCTCAGGTAGATGCAGCCCAGATTTTCTTAGTGTCTCCAAATCAAATCTCCATTTCTCCAAATCCTCCTTCAAAAGGAGATTGAGGTCAATGGATTTTTTTTTAAGATAATCTTAGAATCATAGAATCAATAAGGTTGGAAAAGACCTCAGAGATCATCCCAAGTTTTACCTTGGGGACCTGGGGGTGCTGATTGACAGCTGCCTAAAAATGAGCCAGCAGCGTGCCCAGGTGGCCAAGAAGGCCAATGGCATCCTGGTCTGCATTAGGAACAGTGTGGCCAGCAGGAGCAGGGAGGTCATTGTGCCCTGTACTCTGCATTGGTTAGGCCACACCTTGAGTCCTGTGTCCAGTTCTGGGCCCCTCAGTTTAAGAAGGACATTGAGACTCTTGAACATGTCCAGAGAAGGGCAACAAGGCTGGGGAGAGATCTGGAGCACAGCCCTATGAGGAGAGGCTGAGGGAGCTGGGGTTGCTTAGCCTGGAGAAGAGGAGGCTCAGGGGAGACCTTATTGCTGTCTACAACTACTTGAAGGGGGTTGTAGCCAGGAGGGAGTTGGTCTCTTCTCCCAGGCAACCAGCACCAGAACAAGAGGACACAGTCTCAAGCTGCTCCAGGGGAAGTTTAGGCTGGAGGTGAGGAGTAAGTTCTTCTCAGAAAGAGTCATTGGCCATTGAAATGTGCTGCCCAGGGAGGTGGTGGAGTCACCGTCCCTGGAGGTGTTCAAGAGGGGATTGGATGTGGCCTGGTGCCATGGTCTAGTCATGAGGTCTGTTGTGACAGGTTGGACTTGATGATCTTTGAGGTCTCTTCCAACCCTGGTGATACTGTGATAGATGCATTATCATTAGTTTCTATCAATAAAATAAGTCTGGGCCAAGAATCAACTGAAATGGCTGCTCGTGGCTTGTAAGGGACAGTCCTTTCCGCAAGACAGTAATGATCCATGTCCCTTGGTTCATTCCTGGAGAAAAGGAAGCTCAGGGAATCATAGAATGATAGAATCAATAAGGCTGGAAAAGACCTCAGAGATCATCAAGTCCAACCTATCACCCAACACCTCATGACTGACTAAACCATGGCTTCAAGTGCCATGTCTAATCCTCCCCAGGGACGGTGACTCCACCACCCCCCTGGGCAGCACATTCCAATGGCCAATCACTCTTCCTGGAAAGAACTTTCTCCTCACCTCCAGCCTAAACTTCCCCTGGTGCAGTTTGAGACTGTGTCCTCCTGTTCTGGTGCTGGTTGCCTGGGAGAAGAGACCAACCCCCACCTGGCTACATCTTCCCTTCAGGTAGTTGTAGAGAGCAGAAGGTCTCTCCTGAGCCTCCTCTTCTCCAGGCTAAGCAACCCCAGCTCCCTCAGCCTCTCCTCATAAGGCTGTGCTCCAAACCCCTCCCCAGCTTTGTTGCCCTTCTCTGGACACCTTCCAGCAAGTCAATATCTTTCCTAACCTGAGGGGCCCAGAACTGGACACAGGACTCAAGGTGTGGCCTAACCAGTGCAGGGTACAGGGGCAGAATGACCTCCCTGCTCCTGCTGGCCATACTGTTCCTGGTTGCCAGGATGCCATTGGCCCTCTTGGCCATCTGAGCACACTGCTGGCTCAAGTTCAGCCTACCATGGACCAGTACCCCCAGGTCCCTCTCTGCCTGGCCATGGTAGACCTCAAAATAGCTCTTATTTTGATCATGGGATCACCTGCTCCGTTGGATAAGGAATCCTGTCCAGAAGCAGGGCTATCTCAAGGATTCCCAGAAATGCCTGGGGCCAAATGATCATGGGGAGCAAGCCTTGTTCCAAGCCCACCCAGTGCTGAGTGACAGGGAGGTGTACACTTTCACCAGCAGAAATGCACAACTGTGTGCAGAGATTTAGGCACTGAGGCAGTGTTTTTGAGAAGCAGTACTTCAGTGCTGCTCTGTATTTTCACCTGCTTTCTGCTTACAGCCTAGTGTGAGGAAACAGCTGAACCTGCTGTTGAGACTCTGTGCATACTTTTACACTCTGTGTCACTGCACCTGAGCCTGCAAGCCAAATTAAATGCAAGCTTCACAGCTTGAATTCTGTTCCTCTGGGTAAGCAGAGACAGTGCTCAAAACATCATGCCATATGAGTGTAAAAGGTAGCCAGGACTCCATATAAATGCCACAAATAGCTGGAGTTACTCCTATGCCCCTGTGAAAGTCAGTACCAGAAGCCTTAATTATATGACAGCCAACAAGCTTGCTCACATTCTGCCTTACCTACTTTGTGCAACACTGTACACAGCAAACTATGCTCCCAGACATTTTTCCAGAGCTCCCCAGACCCTTTTTTGGACTGCCAGAGGCTAACTTGGCCTCCTGGCTAGCTACCTCCCCCCTCCCTGTCCCCTTTTCAGAGCAGCTGGCAGCAGCTACGTGCTTCCAAAACCTCACAGGAGCAGGCTTGTAGAGTGGTGACAAGGAGTGACTTGCTTCTGGACAGTCAAGTCCAGTGAGGATGACTGGGAAAATAGGCTGCTTACTGCCCTCATCAATTTCCTGCTGCCTCGCTGGAGGCAAGGTATGCTCAGGCCAGCAAAAGACCCTGGGAGTGCAGCACAAAAATAACTCTAACATTTGCTGTCAGGAAGGTGAGAAGGTGTTTATGTCAATTGAGTTCAAAAGTCCCCACAGCCAACAGTATGCCTCCACTTGGGGAGGGTGGTGGCACATAATAGCTCGGGGGGTGCTTAACTGCTTCACAGTGGAGATGGTGTTGACTGCTCGGGTTAAGTATAGCTCTCCACATGTCCAGCAGGTGCAAAGCTGTTGTTAGCACTAGCAGATCCCCAGCTGTGTGGACAAGTGTTGTGGGTAATAAGGCACATGGTGTGGATACAGCGGGGGGGAATGCTTGGGAGCAGCAAATAACTCTGCTGCCTGCCTGGCGTGCTGCTCTGGCGGTAGCATTGGGTCTTTATGGGCTGCAACCTGCAAAGCCTCCGACTCTGAAGCCTCCTTCTGAAACTCATTTTTCCACAGAGAAAGCAACTATTCGGCCTGCCAAGAGCATGGATTCGCTGTGTTCCCTGCCAGTGGAAGGTGAGACATCAGTAGCCTGATGCAGTAAAGGGGGCAGGATTGCTCCTCTGCATTCTCAGCTTGCCCCCATGCTTACATGAGCGCACTTGAGGGCTGTTTCTTTGCATATCTCACCATGCTGTGCATCTCTGTACTCTTATGCTACAGCTGCTGACATGTGCCCCCATCTTTATGGGCATGTATGCTTTTTTCACTCTTTTCTGTGTCTTCTATAGACTCACAGAATCATTTCGGTTGGAAAAGACCTTTAGCATTCATAGATTCATAGAACAGTGGAGTTGGAAGGGACCTTAAAGATCATCTAGCTAGTCCCAGCCCCCAGGCCATGGGCAGGGATGCCCTCCACTAGACCAGGTTTCATAGTTTCATAGTTTCAGGCAGGGTTGGAAGGGACCACAAGGATCAGCTAGTTCCAACCCCCCTGCCATGGGCAGGGACACCCCACACTAGATCAGGCTGGCCAGAGCCTCATCCAACCTGCTCTTAAACACCACCAGGGATGGGGCCTCAACCACCTCCCTGGACAACCCATTCCAGGGCTTCACCACTCTCATGGGGAAGAACTTCCTCCTCACCTCCAGCCTGAATCTCCCCACCTCCAGCTTCATCCCATTCCCCCTAGTCCTATCACTACCTGATAGCCTGAAAAGTCCCTCCCCAGCCTTCTCGTAGGCCCCCTTCAGCTACTGGAAGGCCACAATGAGGTCACCTCAGAGCCTTCTCTTCTCCAGCCTGAAGAGCCCCAACTCCTTCAGTCTGTCCTCACAGGAGAGGTGCTCCAGCCCTCTGCTCATCCTCGTGGCCCTTCTCTGGACACCTTCCAGCACCTCCAGATCCCTCTTGTAATAGGGGCTCCAGAACTGGAGGCAGTACTCCAGGTGGGGTCTCAGCAGAGCTGAGCAGAGGGGGAGAATCACCTCCCTTGCCCTGCTGGCCACACTTCTCCTGATGCAGCCCAGGCTCTGATTGGCTTTCTGGGCTGCAAGTGCACCTTGAGAGCTCCTGTTGAGCTTCTCATCCACCAGCACCCCCAAGTCTCTCTCCTCTGGGCTGCTCCCCAGCCAGTCCCTGCCCAGCCTGGATTTGTGCCTGGTTGCTCAAGGCATTATCCAACCTAGCCTTGAACACCTCCAGGGAGGGGTCATCCACAACCTCCTTGAGCAACCTGTTCCAGTGTCTCATCACCCTTACTGTAAAGAATGTCTTGCTGATATCTAGTCTAAATCTGCCCTCCTCCAGCTTCAATCCATTCCCTCTTGTCCTATCACTACAAGCACTTGTAAAATGTCCCTTCCTGGCTTTCTGGAAGGCCACTATAAGGTCCAAGCTGAACAGCCCCAGCTCTCTCAGCCTACCCCCATAAGGGAGGCACCCCAGCCTTCAAATCATTTTCATGGCCTCCTCTGGACCCACTCCAGCAGTCTGATATCCCTCCTATGCTGGGGGCATCAGGTCTGGACACAGTACTCCAGGTGGGGTCCCAGGAGAGCATAGTAGAGATTGAGAATCACCTCCCTCATCCTGTTGGTTACACTACCCTTGATGCAGCCTAGGAGAGGGTTTGCCTTGTGGCCTGCAAGCACACATTGCTGGCTCATGCTGATCATGGAGTCTATGGTGTATGCACCTGAGAGTTACCTCTCTGCCTGTCTGCATCTTTATTAGCAGTGGGATTGCTTTGGTTTCATTCTTGGTTATTCTGGGCACAAAATTCCCATTCATAAGTGACAGGCAAATAAAGCCTGGAGCTATGATCTTTGTGGGCAATGCCCTAGACTTGGCTGCACCTGATTGAGTGGCCTCTAGTAAAAGTCTCAGGTGATTTCCACTGCACAGCATCCTATCTAGCCCTGCCTGCCCCGTTTGAAGCAGGCCCTGGGGCTAAAGCCTGGAAGATCCTCAGTGTCTGCTGTCTCCATCTCTCTGGGGAAATGCAGGCGTTCATCAGGGCAGGACTCATCCCTGAAGGGACTGGAGAGGGCTCCTCACATAGGAAGGTTGTTCACGAATGCTTTACCTCCCGCTGAGGTGCTCCTATTTTCCCACCTCTAGGGGAGGATGACAAGAGCAGATTCAAACGGGCAGTGACGACCGGAGGCTTTTTCGTCCCTGTGATGAAGATACGGACAGGAGGCACAGGCAGCTCGTATGACCTCAGCAAGGAGACCGAGTGGGAGCGGGAAGGATCTGCCATGGGGGCCAAAGGAAGCTCAGAGCTGAGTGGGGAGAGAGGTCTTCCCCGGCCGCTGCAGGCAAAGTCGCCTCCTGAGCAGCTGAAGGTTTTCCGGGGAGCAGAGGATGCTGAAAATGAGCAGACTTCCCCCAAAGGGGGTCGCATGTTCTACACCTCTGAAACAGCTGCCAAGTCAGGCTTCCCAAGCAGCCTCTTTTCCCTTGGAGGCTTCCCCTCGTCACCAGAGGAAAGCCCTGAACATCTCAGAGCCTTTTGCTGTCTCTGTTCCCCTGAGGGTATCTGCAGTCATCAGCACCAACAGCACGCCTTGCCGTGTGCCAGCCAAGGAGAAGCTTTCCCTCTCCAGCCTGGAGGAGCTGTCCTCTCTGGTGGCCGAGAGCACGAACCCCTCTGCCCTGGAAGCAGGGACTCACACTAAGACAGAGCAAGGGCCAGAGCGGAAGGAAAGACAGCCAGGGCCTGCCCTGCCAGCAGCAACATCCAGAGGTAAAAGTGCGTTAAGGGGTGGGATGTGGAACTTTTGTCAGGCTACTGAAGGTGGCCTGCAGCTCGGTGGTGTGGAGGTTGCTCCAGCCTGCTCTTGTGGCAGGAAGGAGTCTAAGCTATAGCAGGGTGGGTGTTGACAGCAGCAGGTCAGGTTGGTGTTTGTTGCACTAATGAGACTGGGGAGGTGGGTGGTCTCCCAGCAACCTCCCGCCGTGCCCAGAGGGAGCTCTTTAACTCTGTTAGTTGGCACTGGGTTGAAACAGCAGTGCTTGGTGTCAGAGCACGTTTTCAGACACAAGTTCTTACATTGCTCATTTGTCTTTCTGATCCAGGCTCTCACCCTGAGGAGTTGGTGTCAGCCAGGAAACCTGAATCCTTAGAAAGTCCACAGCCAGCAGCAGAAAATCAGGAGACGTTAAATGGGCAAAGCAGCTGCACAAGCAAGACCAGCAGCCCCCAGCAAGCCTCAGAAGAGAGTTCTGCCTTGGAGAAAACAGCAGCCTCAGAGCCTCATACAGGAGAGCTCCCTGCAAACAAGGCAGAGCAAGGACAGCTCAAGACAAAGGATATCTCCTCAGGAGGAGGCTGTGGCCAGCAGGAGATTGAGCCAGCTAAGACAGAAGAAGGGTCACACTTACGAGATGTGGTAAGGAAGAAGGCATGAGATAAAAGAAAGGGGACAACATGGTGGTGGTGAATGGGAGGTTGTTTAAAGCTTCATTGTGTGTACATAGTGATGAAAACTCAGCCTGTGACCTAAGCTGAGCAGGGCCAAGAGCTGGCCATGTACTGATTTCACCGCTGTCCATATGACCTTCTGGTCACTTATCTTTACACAACTACCTACTGTCCTATTTTAGTCTTCCTTGCATGCAACTGTACAGCTGCAGTCAGTATGATCTGATTATTCAGACTCTCCAGATGCCATACTGTACATAGAATAGAATAGAATTAACCAGGTTGAGATCATCGAGTCCAACCTATCACCCAGCACCACCTAATCAACTAAACCATGGCACCAAGCACCTCATCCAGTCACTTCCTAAACACCTCCAGTGGTGGTGACTCCACTGAGACTGTGTCCTCTTGTTCTGGTGCTGGTTGCTTGGGAGAAGAGACCAACCCCCACCTGGCTACAACCTCCCTTCAGGTAGTTGTAGAGAGCAAGAAGGTCTCCCCTGAGTCTCTTCTTCTCCAGGCTAAGCAACCCCAGCTCCCTCAGCCTCTCCTCACAGGCTGTGCTCCAAACCCCTCCCCAGCCTCGTTGCCCTTCTCTGGACACCTTCCAGCAACTCAACATCTTTCCTAAACTGAGGGGCCCAGAACTGGACACAGGACTCAAGGTGTGGCCTAACCAGTGCTGAGTACAGGGGTGGAATGACCTCCCTGCTCCTGCTGGCCACACTGTTCCTAATGCAGGCCAGGATGCCATTGGCCTTCTTGGCCACCTGGGCACACTGCTGGCTCATGTTCAGTCAGCTGTCAACCAGTACCCCCCATGTCCCTTTCTGCCTGGCTGCTCTCCAGCCACTCTGACCCCAGCCTGTAGCCTGTTCAGATGTCTGAGAATTTTGGCCCATGGTCTCTGGGTTCCCCTTGTACTTTTGCTGTCCCATTTGTCCTGCACAGTCTGAACAGTTGGGGGTTTTTGTTTGATTTCCCCCCCCTTCCATTCTCTAAAAACAATTATTATTTTTGCCTCCCCTGTATTTCTGGTGAAGCTTTTCCACCAAGTTTCTTACAGCAATACTCATCTCTGGACAGCTATTTAAAGCCTCTTGGCACAGCTCCCTGGTAGATTATTCATCCCAGTTCACGTGCAGTTTTGGGAATGCAGGTCCTCTGGTGAGGCCAAGAGAGCCTGAATGGGAAGAGAGGAGAAACAGGCAGAGACATTCCAGCTCCTCATTCACCTCACTCTTTCAGTACATCTGTCCAGACTTCATTTTGGCTGCACCTCAGATCTTCTCCATAAACCCACTTGTTTATAGATGTATTTCCTTCCTTCTACTTGCAGCAGTCACTGTGTGTGCACCAGTGAGTGTGTGCATCCAGAAGCCTCTACATCCTAAGAGGGCTGCTTGGGGACTGTGGTGGTTTGAGCCTTAACTGAGACTTAAGAGCTCAGCTGGGGGCAAGGCTAAGAATCCCTGCCCTGCTCCCCCCTCCTCTTTCCCAATAGGGAGGAAAAGAAAGGGAAGGAGCAAATCCACCAAGAAATAATTTGGATTTGGCTTGGAAGTAGAGAGACAAAGAATTTTCTTTCAACAATATATATATGTATGTGTGTGTGTGTATAAAAACAATAACAGGCAGGGTTCACAAGGGTAAGGAACAAAGATGGATGGAACAAAAGAAATATGGAATACAAATCCAGTCTCTTTGGAGAGGTGTGGATGTAGCAGGGAGAAGGATCAGGCCTGACCACATGGCAGAGAAGCAGGGACCAGCAGCAGTCCTTGTCCAGGCAAAGAAAGGGGCCAAGAGAGCTAATGGCTGCAGTGTCCTCCTTTTTATAGGCTTGCTGGACAGGGAGGGGGAGTGGAACAGACTTACTTAGTTTCCCAGGGTGCAGACACCCTCCAGGGAGGGTAAAGCTCTCACAAGCCCTCCCCCTGCTGCTTTCAGGATGGGTGTAACCCATCACAGGGACAGTGAAAAGATTTTTACTGGTATGTTGTGAGCTGCTTGTTCATAGCATTACTTCTATTTTTCAGACTGATGAGGACTCTGCAAATGCCCTTCTGGAACCACTGTGGCCAGAGATACAGCAGGAACTGAAAATCATCGAACCTGAAGAAGAGCTCTCGCTCTTGCCAACAGCTGCCCCTAGGATGGGCCTAAGTTCTGAATCCTCTTCTTCAGTACAAACAAGTAGTTCACCCTCTGGCCCAGGGCAGAGTCCAACATTATTGGAGCAGAAATCTGCAAGCAAAACAGCACAGATAGCAACTCAGGTGCCTTTATTTGGTGCCACCAGCATGGAAAGACAGGACAGCCTCCCCAACTGTCAGTCTGATGTGGTTGCACAGCAGAGCTGTGCTTCAGCCCTACCCAGACTGGGTCCTCTTCTGAGTGGCACAGCTGCATCAAAGAACCACCACCCAGTGGTGAACAGCAGGAGTGAATGTCTCACTCCTCCCCTGGACTGGAAGCTTCATAGTCAATCAGAATTTAATGATGTTTCCCAAGTGATGAATTTCCTTGTTCCAAAGAAGCATGTTCAGATTCAGGGAGGGAAAGAGCTAGGACTTGCCAGCTGCAGGAAAAAGATGGCCTTTCCAGAGTCCAGACTCAGAGGGAAAAGCCTGAGGTAATGCCTGATGATGAAAGGGACACATTCTCCTCCAAGGCACTGAGTGGAGCTGGAATCCAGGAGCTGAAGGAGGGCACTGCTGTTATCAGAACCCATGATGCTGGTGACCAGGATGATGAGGATACATGGACAGACAATGTGCAGGGCTTAGAACTTGTGGAGCCCTGGGAGGATCACCAGTGGGTTACAAGTCCACTCCACTCCCCCACCTTTAAGGACATTCAGGAGAAGATGACACAGGGGTTTCAGCCACAGAGCCAGAGAGCAGAGACCGGCCTGTCTCTGAGACCACGCTTCAGTCGCAGCCTCTCCCTGGACAGCAAAGACACCGTGATGAGTCTATGGACTATCCCTTTCTCTTTCATAGATGCCACTGACCAGCAGCAACCATGCAGTGACATTCTGCCAGTGACTTGTGAGCTGCCCAAAACACAACCCATTTCCCCCTCTAGTCTGTGCAAATCTAAGCAAGATGAGAATGACACATATCCTCCAGAAGAACCTTTGAAACCCGAGGAGCTGAGGTACCCCCTCAGCAGAGAGCAAGCACCAGCTGAGAAAGAAAGGCCCTCCAGAATCCCTCTTTCAGAGCCAGGGGAAAAGAAAGTGGGTGTGAGTGAAGAAAACCCTTGGAGCTCAAAGCCTGAGCTGTCTTTACAGTACAAAAATAGTCCAGGAAGTTTGTTGCAGTCAAAGAATACCAAGGAGGAGTTGTCCTTATCTCAGGACACTGCCCTGGGAGGAGAGGCTGTTACCAAAGCATCATGCTCTGCCACTGACTCACAGCTGAGCAATAAAAGTGAAGAAACACCTCGCAAGCTGAAGACTAGGCCATCGTCCCTCAACTTGGACTCACTCCTTCCAGCCCCAGATTTCTTCACCTTTGATAGCCTGTCTAAGCCCTCTGCCCCTGGGAACCTCCTGTACGGGCAGAAAGAAGTAAAATGCAGCGATTCTGTCCCATCCCTGCCGACTGCCTGCCCTGCTGCCCACAAAGGTGTTTCTTGGGGGTCCCATTTCAATGCCCACATGGATCTAGACTTGGACTATCTGGCAGTGGCCCACGCCACCACTGGCCGTCGTAACTCTGCCCCTGTCAGCGTGTCAGCAGTCAGGACCTCCTTTATGATCAAGATGTGCCAGGCTAGAGCAGTGCCTGTGATACCACCCAAGATTCAGTACACCCAGATCCCCCAGCCCCTGCAGGCTCAGAATGCCACTCCATCAGCCGAGAAGAAGGAAGCAGAAGCCAAGCAGGCTATCAGGCAGACACAGCGGGTGGCTTGGAGTCACCTGGAGGCCCCCAAGAGCCCGCTGACGGAGAAGAAAACCAAGGCAGAGAAAGAAAACAGCGACCCAGCTCAGAAGGACTCACCCTGTCCTTGGCACAGCAGCCTTGGCTCTCCGCTGGAGCCTTCTCAGACCAGTCATTACCCTGCTCTGGACGCCCCAGTTCTGCGCCGAAAACGCACCTCTGAGGGGGAGACAGCTGGAGATAACCCACAGTCCTCAAAGATGGAGAGGCCATCGGGGTTCTCCAAGCCTTCCTATCGATCTAGGCCCGGGAGGCCCCAGAGTCTGATCCTCTTCAGTCCCCCTTTCCCCATTATAGACCACCCCTCCTCTTCAGCAGACTCTAGGGTGATGTTATCGCCCATAAGAAGCCCCACTCAGACCACCTCTTCAGGCTCCATTTGTGGCGATCTGTCCGAGACGTCACGGGCAACGCCCGAGGGAGTGACACTGCGGAACAAAATGACCATTCCCAAGAATGGGCAGAGGCTGGAGACCTCTACCAGCTGCTTTTACCAGCCTCAGAGGCGCTCTGTGATTCTGGATGGACGAAGTGGGAGGCAGATCGAATAGCAGCCTGCTCCTTTTTCTCCTTTCCTGTGGCCGATGGCATTGGGAGCATTCAAGACCAACTCTGTTGCCATTTTGCTACTGTTTGGTGCAAGATGGACCCAAATCCTTTCAGCTTTCTGCAAAGCATTTTGTTATGGAGGGTCATAGTCTCTTTGTCTTGCTTCTCCTTCCCTTTTCTCACCCCTGCTTACTCCCTCACTGCCTGCCTTTTTGTCTTTTCTTTTGTAAGCCAGTCCCAGGGAACTTGCATTTTTTTCATGTTTACTGTTAACAAGCCCTGTGAAAGTCTCACTTCCCTATGTTAAAAGGACAAATAAATCTGGGTATAACTAGATAATAGGCTTGGGAGGAAACACTGTTTCAAAGCATTGCAGCCCAGGGCACAACATCTGCTGATGGAGGTAAGCCCAGCTGTTTGGGATCTCCTTCCTTTGCTTCCCAGCCACCAGCGAAGGACCACAACTATCCATCTCCATGGTCTGATTTAGGCAGGGTAAATAGACAGTGCAGGAGGCTGGGGAAACCTGAAGAGGAAGATCACAGAATCATAGAATCATAGTATCAATAAGGTTGGAAAAGACCTCAGAGATCATCAAGTCCAACCTATCACCCAACACCTCATGACTACTAAACCCTGGCTTCAAGTGCCACGTCCAATCCCCTCTTGAACACCTCCAGGGATGGTGACTCCACCACCTCCCTGGGCAGCACATTCCAATGGCCAATTACTCTTTCTGGGAAGAACTTTCTCCTCACCTCCAGCCTAAACTTCCCCTGGTGCAGTTTGAGACTGTGTCCTCCTGTTCTGGTGCTGGTTGCCTGGGAGAAGAGGCCAACACCCACCTGGATACAACCTCCCTTCAGGTAGTTGTAGACAGCAAGAAGGTCTCCCCTGAGCCTCCTCTTCTCCAGGCTAAACAACCCCAGCTCCTTCAGCCTCTCCTCACAGGGCTTGTGCCCTATGAGACTTCTGCCATGAGCAAGTCACACAAGGTGTGAGACATTCAAGGATGGTCCAGTAGCAAACACAAGACGTGAAGGCACTGCCTTCAGCTCTTGTCCCTGCATCAACGATATGCTCTTTCCAGCATGTGCAAGGGCTGGAACCAAAGTCACTGGGCAGGAAACACCTAGCTCTTCTAATCTTCCAAGTCCTGCTCGTGGGCTTTGTTGTGCTCAGCCACACCTTCCTTGGGCTGACAAGATCTGTGTGGCTGGGGAATGAGTGTGCCGCTGGCTGACCAGTGGTAGAGGCTTCTTAGGCCAATAACAATGAAAGCAAAGATGTGCTCATAACAAGGGCCAGTATGAACTGTTTTCACCATTGCTTAAAGCCAGATGACACCTCTGCAACTATCTTCAGCTGTGCTCCATGCTACCAACAACAGAGAAAAGCAAGAGAATCTTCTGATCTGCATGTCCTTAGGCTATTGCTGGCTTGCACCCTGACTGACATATCTTTGACCCCTGGTCTTTCATTGCCACTATGTGGCATATCCCCAGGTGCTTCTTCTATTAAATTCCTCTCCTTGTGATTTTACCCTTTTTCTCTGAGAACATGTCTGGTTGTCATCTCCTTGGCCCTCACTGCTCTCCAGTTGATTAAGAAGATGGTAATGAGGGTGACTGGGGGGCTGCAGAACAGATTATGAACAATATCTTTAAGAGGGGGACTTGGAGGGTGGCATAGCAGTGGAAAAGGCTGCCCAGAGATGCTGTGGAGTCTCCATCTCTGAAGGCATTAAAAACCCACCTGGACATATTCTTGTGTCATTTACTCTAGGCTATCTTGCTCTATCAGGGGTGTTGAACTAGATGCCCATCAGAAGTCCCTTCCAACCCCTACCATTCTGAGATTCTGTGTGTGTGTGTGAGGGGCTGTTCATATAAGCAACACCTGCCACAGAAATAGAACCAAAGCTGCTTTTTGAAAGCTTCTAACTCTGCATTCAGCACTGGCTCATCAATTGCCTGTTACATGACCACAGGCAATTGCAAAGTCAGGCACAGCCCATGTTGTTGCCCAGTTGCTGTTAAGTGTCACTAGTGACTACAGAGTAGACAGGAACACAGGTGTTGCTGCCTGCACTGAGGTTGTCCCTTCAATGGTGCTTGCAGGGGCCATAACTGATGGAGATGCCTGAGCCTGTAGGCCTGCAGATGGGTATTATGGTCCATAATTCAAGCAGTAACTGAGCATCTGGTAGGAAGTGTGACAGCCACTGAGCATCAGTCAGAATTTCTCAATGGGTGTATGTTTAATTGTTTTGTTGTGTTGTGCTTTGCTTTGCTTTGCTTTTTGTTTTTAAGGGCTGTCATTTTCAGATTGTTAGCAAACTCAACCCATGGTCTGTGCTGTGTGTGTACCACTTAATTACTGTCATTGTGGCTGGAGAGCCCAGAGCCCATATGGTGCTTTCTCTGCACTCTTTGATTGCCAAAGTGGAAAGATGACACAGTACTTTTGAGACATTCTGGACCCACAAGATGCAAGGGAGGTATCTGCAGCAGAATTTCCTTCTACCGTAGCCAAAGGGAGTGGGATAAAACAAGAAGGATTTTCCAAGTCACCACTTGCAGTCTTTGATCCTCCTCACTGAGAGGGAACAGAGATGACAACCAAGTCTGTGCTGTCAGCTTCCTTGAGGGAAGACCAGACAAGAGCCTGCAGTTCTTGTTGGGCTCCATGTTCTCTCACAGCTCTCAGCCTATGCTTTACCTGGGCAAGCTGTGGCCAGCAGGTCCAGAATCTGCAGCTTTGTGACAGCTGTGTCATCATCCTCCCATTAAAACTAGGGCATTTCCCATCCTCCATGCTCCTCATCATTAGCACAGACCTGTACTTAACATGGCACCAAAACCCCTTTCATTCCTGCCTCGTGGGAAAGCTTTTAACCACCACAGCTAGGTCAGCGGCAAACGGCTTGGGAAGGTGTGATATGGGGGGACTGTGGTAAGGCTTCAGAGAAAGAAGAAGTTGTGAAAATGATGCCCAGATATACTTTTTTGGCATTGACAAAATAGTTTCCTTTGGACAGGGGTTTATAGTTTGGACAGGGATTTATATCCTCTCAGTTCCTAGAGGTTTTGTCTGCCAGGGCAGCTGGAAAGGAGCCAGCAAACTCACGGTGAAACGTGTTGAAAGAAAAAGTAAATGTGATGGAACCTTGGCACCTTAAAAGCCCCCCTTTTTTTTTTTACCCTTTTTTCCCCTTCCTTCTTACTCTCACATAAACTGATCCACAAACAAGAAATGAGGTCTGGCCATTTGTGTATGATGCACTGTCTCGACTCTTACATGCGCTCCGGTAAGCAGTAGTGCTTTTGGCACAAGTGGTAGAACCCCTGCAATACAAAATGAGTAGAGGGCTTTACTTGAGATTAAAAATCAGCTTTAACTAACACCTGTATTCAGACTATACTTTTAAGGGTGTTTCAGAAACAGGTCCCAGGTCCTGGAGTTTAATTAGGCAGAGATGCTGTAACAGCATCTGTCTTCTGTAGCTCGAACTCACCTCTACCTACGATTTACTCTCCAGCCTTCAGCTGGGGTGTCAAACTTCTAAGAGCCCAGCCAAACAGGCTCAATGCAAACACATCACCACAGTTCTGTGGGCTTGTATCAAGAGCACTGAGATAAAGTCCCAGATCCAGCAGAGCTGAGAGCACTCATTTAGTTGCAAGGTGGCCATTGCACGGGTGCAAGGATTCCCAGCTCAGACTTCTGCAGAGTTTGTAATGCTTCATGATGGATCCGTGTTGAGGCTGATAGTTGCAGCCACCTTCAAGGACCAGAGGCTGATAGCTGGAAAGAGTCAGAGGACAGAAACCCTCTCTCATTGAAAGGTGCTGTGTGGTTGGATTTTCCTGAGACCAAACTTTATTAAGCCTTTCTGTGAGGTCTCATTCAGGGGCAGACTTGACGTCATCCTTGCTTCAGAGTCCTTAGGTTGTCCTCTGCCATCCTGCAGCAGCAGGCTGAACCTGCGACTGGAAGCTCTTCTGAAGTTCAGGGGTTTTGCAGTGGTACATTGTGAATAATCAACTCCTGCCCTCTGGCCCAACTCTGCAGCACCAGAGATTTTAAGCAAAGACTTTGGGGGGATTTGCTTGGTTTGGGTTTGTCTTTCTCTGTGAAGTGCTGTGGAGAGCGATAGATCAGATTTACAGGCGATGAATCTGTAGTTCTGTGCACAGGGGAGCGAAGCCTGGTGTTACAGAAAAGACCTTCCCAAACAGATTGTGACACCAGTTGCAGCTCTGCAGGGATCATTTCAGGGATCCTGCAGCACATGTCAATCTGTCTGAAACTGTGAAGAGTGTAAAAAGCCATTCCCAAGTTTGACCCCGGTCCCAGTCGTGGTGTGACGTCACCAACACGGGTTGCAGGTGGACTTCTACCAAGGGGAGACAAGTGATGGGATGTCACACTCCCAATGTATTCAGGGAGGTTGTGCAGCTTCTCTTGAGTGTAACTCAGAGGAAAATAGCTGGGCTGGCAAAAGTGGGAAGCCTCTGATGGAAAGGAAGGACGTGGATAATGCTAGCTCATGTGGAGCTGCCTTCTTAGCAGGAGATTAAATAGAAGTGAGGATTGTGTTTTGCCTTGTAAACCACATTCATGTGAGCTGTCCATCCTGCTGCTGTCACTTCAGGAATACTGAAGAGCTTCTTTCTTCACCTTTAAAGCTCAAGTGGAACTGAAGTCTGAATTAGAGAGCATTCATAAAGCCCTGCAACGTTTTCCCTCATCCAGAGTCCAAGTGGTGCAATTAAAGTCTTTCTTTTTTTTCCTTTCTTTATGAGTTCTGAAATAACTGTAGTGGTGAATATTGTGTTAAAATTATATATATATATATATATATATAAATACAAAAGAACATTTTATATAAATGTATTAAAAAGGAAATGTAATTAAAATGAAGGAATGGCTGAAACAGAACCATGCACATCTGTGTAACTTGGGCTGATGCGTGGAACAGTTTTCTGCTGCAGCTTTTGTAGCACCAAGGGTGTAAGATCAGCTGGCTGTTTGCCCAGAGGAGAGAAGCTAATGAGTTCTGGCTAATCTCTGGTGGGCAGAAGGTCTGAATCTGCTTTCCTGAGCTGGATCATGTCCCTGGAGAGGAGGGATGAGATCAGGGAAGACCAGAGAGCAAGGACTGATTTGGCTTTAAAGCACAAGCTTCTCCTTAGTCCTTGAAAAGGCAAACAAATCGACTGAGCATAGATTACCTTTCAAGAATGCCCAAGTTGTGCAGCTGTTCCTTTTGCTTCTCTCCACCTCTAGAAAAAAATACTAAATGAAGTAAATCTAGATGTGGGGGGAGAAGGCTCTGCCTGATCCTGATTCGATTTACCTTTTGCTTGTTCCTAATCAATGTAAAAGCTTTGTGATGACTAATTCCGCTCCAAGAAGGAAGAGAAAGCTTGCCACTGAAGATGGAGCAGGACTGTAATAGCCCTGGAAGGGAAGGATGGCAGGGGGCAAGTGCTTCCTGAGGGCTCCATGCAGCAGTCCAGATCTTTGAACTTCTTCTTGTAGGCACTGGTCCCCTCTGAAATACTATTTGCTGCCAGGTTAAGGGAAGGGCTGGAAGTCAAACACTGTGAAAAGGACTGTCCCCATCCCACTGGCCCCAGTTTGTGATGATTTGTCCTGCTAGCTCTGATGAATTTTGGTTTTGTGAAGCTTTGTTTTCTGTGTGGACTTGCCTGCTTATGTGCCTTATTACTTAAAACAAAAAAACAGAAAAGAAAAAACCCAACAGAGGAAAAAAAACCACAAATAGAACAAAAAAGTGATGTTTTGCCAGGTCTCAGCCATGAGATTAAACTGGAGTTTTTATAAAACCACACCTGTGCCCTAGTGATGCTTTGGAATGTTTCTTGCTCCTGGATTTGGTTTGCAAATGCAGTGCAAATGTCTTCCTCTGAGGTGAAGTTTGAACCCTCCTTTTGTTGCTGTGTGGCCAGGAGACTAAGCTGTGTTTATCTGGGTTTTGGCTGTGGGGGTAAGGGTTAGGGTCTGACCACAGGCTTTTCTTATTGGAGGTTACATTTACCCTTCAAATTCAGTATCCCATAATAATGCCAACAGCAAGTGAAATTATGACACACATCTATCAAAAAGACTCAGAGCTCCATCTTATTACATTGAAGAGAATAGAATAGAATAGGATAGAATAGAACAGAAGAGAATAGAGTAGAATAGAATGGCATGGAATGGCATAGAATGGCATAGAATGGCATAGAATAGAATAGAATAGAATAGAATAGAATAGAATAGAATAGAATAGAATAGAATAGAATAGAATAGAATAGAATAGAATTAACCAGGTTGGAAAAGACCTTCAAAAGATCATCAAGTCCAACCTATCATCCAACACCATCTAAGCAACTAAACATGGCACCAAGTGCCCCATCCAGTCTCTTCTAAACACCTCTAATGATGGTGACTCCACCACCTCCCTGGGCAGCACATTCCAATGGCCAATCTCTCTTTCTGTGAAGAACTTCTTCCTAACATCCAGCCTAAACCTCCCCTGGCGCAGCTTGAGACTGTGTCCTCTTGTTCTGGTGCTGATTGCTTGGGAGAAGAGACCAACCCCCACCTGGCTACAACCTCCCTTCAGGGAGTTGTAGAGAGCAAGAAGGTCTCCCCTGAGCCTCCTCTTCTCCAGGCTAAGCAACCCCAGCTCCCTCAGCCTCTCCTCACAGGGCTGTGCTCCAAACCCCTCCCCAGCTTTGTTGCCCTTCTCTGGACACCTTCCAGCAACTCAACATCTTTCCTAAACTGAGGGGCCCAGAACTGGACACAGGACTCAAGGTTACAATGCTGCAGCTGCTCTGCAGCTCTGAAAATCAAGTGAGGGCTTGGGAACCTTTGTAGAGTTAATACTGTCTGAAATGGTTTTGCATTTTTGAGGGTAAATTTAATCTTTTGCCTTAGCATTTTTAGTTCTTCCAGGATGAAGTTTCAGTGATGCACAGCCACATCCTCCTGTTTAGCACATCTGCCTTGCCTGTGATAATGTCCAGCAACACACTGCAGACTATAGAACTGCTTTGGTATCCCAGGGATTGCAGAGAGGAAGCCAAGAGAGAATGAGGGGATAGAGTGCACCTTCAGTAAATCTGCTGAGGACACCAAATTGTGTTGATCTGCTTGAAGGTAGGAAGGTAGGAGGGAACTGTGCAAGCTGGATTGATGGGTTGAGGTCAGTTGCATGAGAGTCAACGAGGCCAAGTGCTGGGGCCTGCACTTGGGTCAAAACAACCCCATGAATGCTCCAGGCTTGGGGCAGAGCAACTGGAAAGCTGCCCAGCAGAAAAGGACCTGGGGGTGCTGGTCAACAGTCACCTGAGGATGGACCAGCAGTGCTCAGTTGGCCAAGAAAGCTAACAGCATCCTGTCCTGTATCAGGAATAGTGTGACCAGCAGTGTAAGGAAGTGATCTTATCCCTGTATTCAGCTCTGGTGAGGTCCCATCTTGAGTCCTGGGTTCTGTTTTGGGCCCTTCATTACAAGAAAGATATTGAGGTGCTGGAGCACATCTAGAGAAGAGAAACACAGATGAGGAGGGGTCTGAAGAACAGGTCTCAGAACTGGGATTGTTCAGCCTAGAGAAGAGGAAAAGAGGACACACTTCACTGCTCTCAACAACTCCCTGAAAGGAGGTTGTAGTGAGGTGGGGGTCAGTCTCCTCTTCCTAGTATTGAGTAATAGAATGAGGAGAAATGGCCTAAAGTTGCACCAGGGGAGGTTAAGACTAGGTATTAGGAGAAACTTCTTTACTGAAAGAGTTGTGAGGCATTGGAACAGGCTGCCCAGGGAAGTGATGGAGTCATGTCCCTGGAGGTGTTCCTGGTTCTCTGGGTTCATGTAGTGCCCTCATTGATCCAATCTCTGAGCTGCAGCATGGAAGTGAGTATTATTAGTAGCTGTCCATGACTCTACCCTGGGGGGTAAAAAAAAATGAGGGGTTCTTACAGAATCATAGAATCATCAAGGAAAAGACCTCAAGGATCATCAAGTCCAAGCTGTCACCCAACACCTCATGATGACTAGACCATGGCACCGAGTGCCACATCCAATCCCCTCTTGAACACCTCCAGGGATGGTGACTCCACCACCTCTCTGGGCAGCACATACCAATGGCTAATTACTCTCTCTGTGAAGAACTTTCTCCTCACCTCCAGCCTAAACTTCCCCTGGCACAGCTTGAGACTGTGTCCTCTTGTTCTGGTGCTGGTTGCCTGGGAGAAGAGCCAACCCCCACCTGGCTACAACCTCCCTTCAGGTAGTTGTAGAGAGCCTGAGCCTCCTCTTGTGAAGCCTGTTCTTTGTTCTCCCCTGCAAAAACCAGATGAATCATTAGGTTAAATGAAACACATTTTTTCACTACTCAGCAGCTGAATTCAATGCTTGACTCTCTTCCCTACCTCCTCCATGACTTCATTTTCCTTTAGGAAAATGCCTGGGTTGTGCTTCCTGCTTACCATGGCAACTGGCACACGAAGTGGTAGAGCAAACCATGTCTGCTGACCTCTGTAACTGTTGTTAGCCATAGCTGATTGCTAGTGGTGCTCGAGAGGAGGTATTTTTGTATTCTTTGTGCCACAGAATCTAGCAATGACTTGGCCATAAGACAAGAGAAGAATCACAAACTGCCCTCCCCTTCCCCCAGTATTCTCATGGTTGTGAAAATTAAGCAAAAGGCACACTGCAAATCTAGTTATGATCCACAGAGCTGCAGGCTGGGGGCGGAGTGGCTGGAGAGCTGCCAAACAGAAAGGGACCTGGGGTGCTGATTGACAGCTGGCTGAACATGAGCCAGCAGTGTGCCCAGGTGGCCAAGAAGACCAATGGCATCCTGGCATGCATCAAGAATTGTGTGGCCAGCAGGAGAAGGGAGGTCATTCTGCCCCTGTGCTTAGCACTGGTTAGGCCACACCTTGAGTCCTGTGTCCAGTTCTGGGCCCCTCAGTTTAAGGACATTGAGACACTTGAACATGACCAGAGAAGGGCAATGAGGCTTGGGAGAGGCCTTGAGCACAGCCCTGTGAGGAGAGGCTGAGGGAGCTGGGATTGCTTAGCCTGGAGAAGAGGAGACTCAGGGGAGAGCTTCTTGCTCTCTACAACTACCTGAAGGGAGGTTGTAGCCAGGTGGGGGTTGGTCTCTTCTCCCAGGCAACCAGCACCAGAACAAGAGGACACAGTCTCAAGCTGTGCCAGGGGAGGTTTAGGCTGGATGTTAGGAAGAAGTTCTTCACAGAGAGAGTGATTGCCCATTGGAATGTGCTGCCCAGGAAGGTGGTGGAGTCACCATCATTGGAGGTGTTCAAGAGGAGACTTGATGGGGTGCTTGGTGCCATGGGTTAGTTGATTAGGTGGTGTTGGATGATGAGGTGGATATGATGCTCTTGAAGGTCTCTTCCAACCTGGTCTGGTCCATTCCATTCCATTCCATTCCATTCCATTCCATTCCATTCCATTCCAGCCTGGTCCACTTGGGGATGTCCCTGATGACTGCAGGGAGGTCAGACTACATGACCTTTGGAAGTCCCGTCTGGCCTGTACCATTCTATGACTATAAATGAATGGGAGCTGCAAACCTCAGACCTAGTCAAGTCCTGATGCCCCCAGAAGTTAGCTAGAGCATGAGGGTTAAACCAAGAATGTTTGGTTCCCTCCAGAATAAAAAAAGGGCAGAAATTTTCTCACATCTCATTTGCAAACTTCAGTGTAAGATGAAATATCTTTGGCAGACCTTGAAAATTCATGGGAATAATGTGATGCACTTTGGGTTCAGATACCTCTTTAAACTGGACCTGTTTTCTTCCATGGTACATCTGCTCCAGGGAACAGATATCTCTTTATCATTTAAATCCCTTATCTGAAAAGACCAGGAAATATTTGAATTCAGTCAGAGGAAATGGCTTCAAAGAAAACTTAGTAGCTGCTTAGGAATGAACCACAAAGAACAGAAAGATGGGGAAAACCACAGCTGGAGAAAGGAGAATAACACACATGGTGATTATTAAACAGGGAAAGTTTCCAGACAAGTAGAACTCGAAAAGGAAAAAGCAAAATATCCCCCAAAAAAACCCCAAGCCCTAAACCTGCCATAACATAGAGCTGAACCAGACTCAAGTTGTCAGGGAACTGCTACTGTGCCCAGCTGGCCATGAAGGCCAATGGTATCCTGGCCAGTATCAGGAATAGTGTGGCCAGCAGGACAACAGGGGTTATTCTTCCCCTGGACTCAGCACTGGTTAGGCCACACCTTGAGAACTGTGTCCAGTTCTGGGCCTCTCAATTTGAGAAAGATGTCGAGGTACTGAATGTGTCCAGAGAAGGGCAACAAAGCTGGGGAGGGGTTTGGAGCACAGCCCTGTGAGGAGAGGCTGAGGGAGCTGGAAGTTGCTTAGCCTGGAGAAGAGGAGGCTCAGGGGTGACCTTCTTGCTCTCTACAACTCCTTGAAGGGAGGTTGTAGCCAGGTGGGGGTTGGTCTCTTCTCCCAGGCAACCAGCACCAGAACAAGAGGACACAGTCTCAAGCTGTGCCAGGGGAGCGTTAGGCTGGATGTTAGGAAGAAATTCTTCCCAGAAGGAGAGATTGGCCATTGGAGTGTGCTGCCCAGGGAGGTGGTGGAGTCACCATCACTGGAGGTGTTTAGGAAGAGACTGGATAGGGTGCTTGGTGCCATGGTTTAGTTGATTAGATGGTGTTGGGTGATAGGTTGGACTTGATGATCTGGAAGGTCTCTTCCAACCTGGTTAATTCTATTCTGTGCTATGCTATGCTATCCCATGCCATGCCATGCTTTCCTCCCTCTTTCCTAAGAATCAGGAAGAAGTTTAGATCAGAAAAAAAATAGGTGCTCACAAACTGCTTTATTCCCTTTTTTGTTTTTGTTTTGATAGATAAATTGCTTTAAAGGTGGACAGTCAGATAGTGAAGGCAGAAGAGAGATGTAAAGAAGGCTAGGTTGATTATCTTCAGGGATTATTTGAAGTGGTTTGGGTTTCCCTTCTCCAGCCTTTGTGCCAGACAGAGCACCCTGCTAGAGGTGAGGGCTGCCATGGAAAAAATACAGAGGGAAGTTTTTCAGTCCTGCATTCACTCACAGTCAGTAACAGCTCTGAGTAGCGAGAGCAGCTCCCTGCTCATCACTTAGCTCGCTCCAAGAGTTTCTCTCAAGCAGTGGGTGTGCAAGAACTGCAGATGACCTTGTCTGTGCTGGAATCTCACCTCGTGTGCAAGCTGACACAGGCAGAAACACCCTCAGCTCTGTTTTGTAATTCTTTTCCTGTTGAGGCTGAACCCTCAGCAGTCAACCCTGCACAGAGGGATCTCCTAAAGACAGATGCCCGAGATTACAGGCAGAGTTCTTGCAGGAGGTTCCCAGCATACCACACGTTGCAGAGGCTTTCCCCAGTTGCCAAAGAGGCCAAGGCTGCCGAGGGATGGGAGAAGGAGTCTTCATTTATGAGCTGGTTTTAGGACATACTTGGTCCTAATAAACATTTGCTTGGCACAAGTTCGTGTTGTAAGGAATGTGAAAGACAAGGATGCAAGGACAGTGGGCAGGATGGGGAATAAATCATCTGAGTCAGAGGATACTGAATGCCTCTAATAGCCTGGCTGCAGATTTTTGCAGCGAGGTGAGTAGCCAGATGCAAGCACAGCACACAGTGGCCACACATGGTATGCTCTATATGGACCAGCAAGGTAAGGAGAAATCATAGACTCAATAAGGTTGGAAAAGACCTCAGAGATCATCAAGTCCAACCTATCACCCAACACCTCATGACTACTAAACCATGGCACCAAGTGCCACGTCCAGTCCCCTCTCAAACACCTCCAGGGATGGTGACTCCACCACCTCCCTGGGCAGCAGATTCCAATGGCTAACAACTCTCTCTGGGAAGAACTTTCTTCTCACCTCCAGCCTAAACTTCTCCTGGTGCAGCTTGAGACTGTGTCCTCTTGTTCTGGTGCTGGTTGCCTGGGAGAAGAGACCAACCCCCACCTGGCTACAACCTCCCTTTAGGTAGTTGTAGACAGCAAGAAGGTCTCCCCTGTCCTGGAGAGCCTGACCAAAAAGACTAATGCAGAAGAAGAGAGGGGAATGGAGGAAGGGGCAGGAAGGTCTGTTGGAAAAACGTATGGGCAAGGCATAAAATATACAAAGGCAACCCCACACTGCCCTACTGCCCGAAGGAACAGAGACCTTCAGTCCTGCCAGCCGCAAACATTCAGCACCGTGAAAGGTATCAGGTTACATCTGCCTGTGTAGGGAGGGGGGCAGATGAGGTTCTGGGCTTCTAACTGGCTTGGAGGCCGTGCTGCTCTGTCAAGCTTGAACAGAGAATGTTCCTCAGTGAGTTTCTAATTTCTCAGAGCTGGGAATATTACAATAAATTAATAATCTAAAAATACAGCAGACAACTCCATGGCAGAACTGAAACACACTTCTCTTATGCTAGGAGGGAACGGCGAACATTCACATCTAGGGACAAACACACAGAGCAGATCTGCAAACAAACCCCACAGCTTTCACCTGGAGAACTGTTTTTTCTTCATGCTACCTTAGTCCAGCAGTTTTCATGTATGGATGTGTAGGAAGAGGCTGGATGGGGTGCTTGGTGCCATGGTTTAGTTGATTAGATGGTGTTGGGTGATAGGTTGGACTCGATGATCTCAAAGGTCTTTTCCAACCTGGTCTGGTCTGGTCTGGTCTGGTCTGGTCTGGTCTATTCTATTCTATTCTATTCTATTCTATTCTATTCTATTCTATTCTATTCTATTCTATTCCATTCCATTCCATTCCATTCCATTCCATTCCATTCCATTCCATTCCACCCTACCCTACTCTACCCAACACCCATACCTTTAGGCAGCAAACTAAACAGCTGAGAATGACCAGGATCTCTTCACATGTAAACCAGCTCACCACCATTCCTGTTACAGACTCCATCCCTTCCTCACCCTCCTGTGGCATCCCAGGTAAGGAACTTGCAGAGATTGGAATCAGCCTTCAGAAGCTGAAAAACCAGACAAAGCTGTGCAGGATTTTCCATGGGCCTGCTCAGCATGGTTCTGCTCTCAGTCCAGCCTTTGTCTTCTGCCTCAGTTCAGGTGGATTAAGCTGCTTCCTTCTGGTTGCAGTGAGGCATGTGTGGAACTTCTGCACAGCCCCACCATTTCCTGGGTCTTCTGTTCATCACAGCTTCTATTTATTTTTGTTTTCAAACCATGAATCATACAGTGCAATGTGAGGGCAAAGAGTGAGAGGCAGGAACCAAATTTTAATGGGCTTAAGCTGCCATTTATGCAATAGGTCAGAGGTATGATTTTCAACAGGTTGGAGCAGTTAATACTGCAATATTCTATTCACAGTAGTCTCAGTTCCATTTCTCCTCAAAATCCTGCAGCATTTCCTCCATATTGGGCACAGTACCATAATCATATCACATTTAGATGTGGCAGCAAGGGAGAGACCTTCAGATCAGGATCTGAAGCAAAAGACCCAAGGAAGAAAGTAATGTTTTAAATCACCTGTTTCTGTAGTCCTAAAGTTTTCTCCAGGCTGTATCTCCAGCCACATCCATAAACAGAAGGCCTTGCTAGTCACTGCTAAGTCCCATAGCCAGTTGTTTCACCCATTTGCAGATTTACCTGAGTGTCAGAAGTAATTCTAGCAAGAGCCATTTACATAGGAGAGCAGTACGAAGGATTCTGTGACTGAAGAGTTATAGCAAGGCTTTGGCCAAGAAAGGACAGCAGCTGTGTGCCTGCACTGTCCTCCCCCGTTTCTCTCTTCTCTGCAGTTGCCATGGCAGAGATTTGCAGTTCATGGCAAGAAGCAGAGAACCCTGTCTTGGCCATTTCTGCCTAACTTGGGCAGACAGTGATTCTCTGTAGGTTACTTTAGATGTAGCTATTATTATTGTAGCTTTCAGCAGCACACAGCTCCCCCTGCCCCAGAATCACCCCCATTTCAAAACCAAACCCAGACCATGGGCATATATGGTCTGCATGTTCTATCCATGCCTTCAATCTCGTGAAAACCCTGCTGAAGAATAAATTCCTTCAGGAATAGCTGACTCCAGGGTTTCCAAGACAGTCACCATCCCACTGAACCAGTGGAGAGGCTGTTCCATGGGGATTTTCCTTTCTGAAGGCACACTCGTACAGGAAACCCTTCAAAGTTGCAGGGATCTGTTTCTTCCTCAAGGTATTCACCCTTACATCTGCCTCCTTCTGTCCCCTAGAACTCAACAAGGGCACTATTCAGCTAGAGAGTTTCTGTGGCACTGTGCTTCCCTCCCCCCCCCCAAATAAAAAAAGGTCTTGAGCAAGAGAAATATTTCACTCCTGTTTCTTTTTAATTAGTGTTTTGGTGAATATACAAAACCAAAGACTCAAGGGAGCTGGCAAGTGTCAGGGCCTGAACCAGTACACCTCAGGAAGAGGCTTCACTTTAAAATGCTCTGTACAGGAGCATATTTCCCATGACACATGCAACTGAAGTGTTCACTAGGAAGGACACCAGCTCAGTCTGTGCCAAAGTAAACAGCCCCTATTGAACTGGGTGAAAACTGTAGCTGCTGATACAAGGACTGGATTTGATTCAATTAACTCCATGCTTGCATTTTCCTTCAAGAGTTACTCACTGCCGTTGTTTGCCTTTTGTTCTACGTGATGCAGGGATGTGGAAGGGGAATTACACAGGGGACACGACCATGTACATGCATAAAACTGAAGCCAGAAGTGTGGTAATCTAGGGGCATGGGGCAGCCACTTTCCTCAAAGCCAACTACAGCACAGGCCCCCTGGGATTCTGCACACATTCCAGCCCACAAATGTGTGAAATCTTGTGTGAAGTACGTAACAGCTTCTTGGAGGAGTCACTTGGTAGTAAATGAAGCTTTTTCTGGACTGGCACTTCTGAAGGTAGGAGCACATGCAGTGGTCTCATCAGTGACAGGAGGTAGGCTTGAATACAGGCAAGCACACTGCTGAGGAGTGAGATGACCTTTCATTCGGCTCGGCTAGCAACAGACTTTTTACCTGTGAGTTATCTTTACTGCTGGCACACTTAAGCTCTTAGAGAATCTCCTATTCTAAGGCAAGGAGTGACAGAGACTAGGAACAGAAGCAGAATGATAAAAGTGTATTAGAGGCATCTGCAGTCTTCTCTCTTCCAGCGTCTGTCATTAGTGGTCGCAGGAGGTTACACTTTTGCTCACATAGCCCTTGCCAGAGTCTTCAGCATTGAGATTTGCATTTAACCTAGTTTTAGAGAGACATTTTTCTGGAACAAGCATACATGGACCTTTTCCTTTCTGATGTCCTCACAGAACAAAACCAGATCACTTTGGATCATAGGACTGTGGAGGTTGGAAGAGGCCTTTGAGATCATCAAGGCCAACCACTTCGTATTTTATGCTCAGAGGACTTCTTGCACAGCAAAAGAAGGATTGGGCCTCAGCCAGGAGGCATTAAGGCTGCAGAAGAAGGGGCAAAGAAAGAACATGAAGATTCTTTTCTGGAAGCACCATCTCTGTGTGCCAAGTTTTTAGAAGAGCAAAAATATGTATGGGAGAGGTAGTGGGAAAACTTCAAATCCTGCATGGCACAAGAAGGATGGAGCAAGAGATGAACAGATGCAGCTTCACACGGTGCTTCGGGACAGCGCGGAGGACACTGGGCCGTCAGTAATCAATTCTGCTCCAGTAGAACATGGTACCAATGAGGACACAGAACTGAAACGACAAGACTGCTAAGTTTCTCTGCTCTTCATTTGCTTCTCCCCACCTCTCCCCCAGCCACATTTAGTCCCACTGGTAGGATAGAGCAACAGGAGGCCTTGATAAGCAAAGTCCGTTCAGGCTGAGGAAGCTTAAGGCTCTCTATCTGCACAGAAGCTTCACAGTGAAGAGAGCAGATATGTGAGATATGTGCAGCCCTAACCATTTGACAGGAACTCCCTGCTCACTGAGGATTATCTGTCACAAGGCTGCTGAACCCTGAGGACTTAAAACACTCATGCAAAAGTCTTCAAACTAGACACTGAATTACCTGCCATGATTCCTGTGTAGGTGATCTGATACAGAATCACAGAAACATTCAGGTTGGAATGAGTCCATCCCAGAACCCTCCCTTCACAAAACCAGGTAACATTGAGAAGAAAATTAAACCAGAAGAAGTGTCTGCAAGCTGTGTGCATTCTGTTGTATCACTGAGATGGCAGCAAGCCACAGCAGGCAGGAAGGATGCCTAGCTCCTTACCTGTGGCAGCCAGAATGCAACTTAAACGTAGCCCTGTTAGTGGAACTGGCTACAGGCAGACTGGTGACGAATGAATAACAATAACCTGCAGCCCTTTCAGATGCGTCACTCCCTTCATCCACCCCCACCCAGCTGGGTGTGAAATAGCAAGACAAGAGAAGAAGAAATGAAGGCAAATACTAAATGCTCACAGTCCAGCAGAGGATGGCGAAACCAAACCAGGCAACACCCCAGGCATGAGCGTTCAGCCGCCCAGAAATAGCATCGTAACAACCCTGTAAGACAAACGTGAATGAATCAACACCAGCTCTGAGCTTGTACTGCAAGGTGACAAGCTTGCCCACCCCTAAGAGAGACTGAGGGGGGCATGCTCTTCTCCTGCTGCTGTTTGGGTAGCTCACAGTGTCTCAAGAAAACAAGGCAGGGCTACGTGGCTTACTGAAAACTTAACAGATAGCCTGCCTGTTTCTAGCTCCAAATGCAAAGCAGTTCATCTCAGACACTTCCAGGACAACTTCCCGTGCCACACACTTGCCAAGTACTGGTAATTGCCAACTATGGGTAATTGGTGATTGCCCATTGGAATGGGCTCCCTGGGGAGGTGGTGGAGTCACCATCATTGGAGGTGTTCAGGAGGAGAGTTGATGGGGTGCTTGGTGCCATGGTTTAGTTGGTTAGGTGGGTTGGATGCAATGATCTTGAAGGTCTCTTCCAACCTGGTTTACTCTAAATTCTGTTCTAAAACTATACATGTAACCAAACACAGCCAACACAGAGTTGACCTCCAGCATCAAAAAGCTAGAGGTAGATTTGGAAGGTTGAGCACCACCTACAATGCTTGTTTGTGCAGAAGTTGATGCTCATGACCCAGCAATGTGTTTAAATAGGCCAAGCTGCTCTACTGAGAGTTCTGCCTTGAGGAGGTGAACTGCTGACTTGCTCACTCATACAGCATGCCCTTATGTTTGACTAAGTTTGATTTAACTACTGTCCATCTATATGTTGGAAATGTAATTTCTTTCTGGTGGCATTGGGAGAGTTTTCTAAACAGCTGTCTCTTGACCATGAGAGTCTTTATTAGAGACTCACAGAATGGTAGGGGTTGGAAGGGACCTTTGAAGATCACCTGGTTCAACCTCACAGTGCAGGCTCACCTAGAGTAAATCACACAGAAACACAGCCAGGGAGGTTTTGAAGGTCTCCAAAAACATGACTCCAAAACATCTCTGGGCAGCCTGTTCCACTGCTCTGCCACCCTCAAAGTCCTCCCCCTCTTCAGGATATTGCTCAGGATCTTATCTGCAGTCCCACAAATCATCCTCTTTACTGTACTCTTAATCAATCTGAAAGCACTGTTGGCCAAGGAGATGACAACCAGCCATGCTCTCAAAGAAAGAGTGTAAAATCACAAGGAGAGGAAGTTTAATGAATGATGAATCGCAGGTTCACCTAGATCAGGCTGCACAGGAACACATTCAGATGGGTTCTGAAAGTCTCCAGAGAAGGAGACACCACAACCTCTCTGGGCAGCCTGGTCCAGTGCTCCAGCACCCTCAAAGTGAAGAAGTTATTCCTTAAGTTCAAGTGAAATCTCCAGTGTTCTAGCTTGCACCCACTGCCCTTTCACTGGATACAAATGAAAAGAGCCCAGCCCCATCCTCATGACCTCTACCCTTTAGATATTTATATGCATTTATAAGACCCCCTCTGTCTTCTCTTTTCCAGACTAAGTGGCCAGGATCCTGCCAGGCACTGTTTCTCCTCCAGCCATCTTCTGCACACCAATAGCTCAACACCGGAGGAGGAGAGCTGTTCATTATTTCCTTCCCTTCCAACAAGGTGCTGTTGACCAACAAGTATTAATTAAAGCCAAGAGGATCTTACATTGCTGTTATAGTAGCCAGAGGCTCCAAGGTTGCAGCCTTCTATGCTGAGAGGAGCCCCTTGGGAATCCATGACACAGCAATTGCGTGGCCAAGGGAAGTCGGCGTCTGTGTGGGTGGCGCGGAAGGCGGACGTGTAGTTCTGCCAGTCTAAGGGGCCGTACACCCCGCAGCACTTGTCCTGTGGAAGAAGAGAAGGGAATGGTCTTTATGGGGTCAGGTCACACCCCCCCCCCCCCCCCCCAGCTAGACCCTCCACAGGGCTGGTTAGGCATTAACCACAGATTTATGGGAGAGATTTTTGAAGTGCTTGCCTTTGACAGTTCACTGTCTGATAAACGAGCAAAACGGGGAGTGCAGCAGGACTTTAAGGATCAAGGCAGATACCATCCTCTACATTACTGAGCATCCCCAAGGAGGAATTGAAATTCCAGGGCTGCAGAGCATTTAGTAATTAGTGAGAGTTTTCAGTGTTATTACCTGGAGCATGAGATTGTTCCATGTTTCTGTAACCCTTTCATCCTCATTGCTCTTGCCTGTCCCTGACTTGTCATACCTCTCCAGCATTTGCTTCAGGAAGAGATTTGGAGTGAGCTACAGGGGAAAAAAACGACAAAGAGAGAAGAATGCAGAAAGCATGTAAATAAGTGGCCATGTGAAGCAAATAGAGGGTTATTTGGGGTAGGTCTGTTTGCTTATTTTAGTGTCCTTTTGGTGAACAGGAATGCCACTTCTCCCCCACTTCTACACCCAGGAGAATAAAGAGCGGGTTGTGAGGAGCAGGAGCAACAAAACCATCTTTGAATGGTGTGTTCAAAGAAATCTTGAGCACAGCTCTCAAGCAGGGCTCTGCCAGAGGCTGGATCAAAGGTGATGTGCAGTAGCTATAAGTTACATTGGATGTGTTACTTGGAACTAAATCACCACAAGTCATTTCCTTCCCTACCAATATAGAATGAATAAGGTTGGAAAAGACCTCAGAGATCAAGTCCAACCTGTCACCCAACACCTCATGACTAACTAAACCATGGCACCAAGTGCCACGTCCAACCCCCTCTCAAACACCTCCAGGGACGGTGACTCCACCACCTCCCTGGGCAGCACATTCCGATGGCCAATTACTCTTTCTGGGAAGAATTTTCTCCTCACCTCGAGCCTAAACCTACCCTGATGTAGCTTGAGACTGTGTCCCCTTGTTCTGGTGCTGGTTGCCTGGGAGAAGAGACCAACCCCTACCTGTCTACAACCTCCCTTCAGGTAGTTGTAGAGAGCAATGAGGTCTCCCCTGAGCCTCCTCTTCTCCAGGCTAAGCAACCCCAGCTCCCTCAGCCTCTCCTCATAGGGCTTGTGCTCAAAATATCTCAACCCACAAAATCCTTCCCTCACTAGAAGCAGTGTCTGGGGCAATGCTGAATATTTGTCTTCTACATGTGCTGATGATTCAGCTAACCCCTACTGGTATTTCCTCAGCAACAAGTTTGTAAGCACTTAAAAAATGTTAAAAATAAAACCGTGTCAAAAAGAACAAAGTTATTTCCTTGATGAAAATAATGCCATTGGAGACCTTTCATAGAATCAGCCAGGGTTGGAAGGGACCACAAGGATCAGCTAGTTCCAACCCCCCTGCCATGGGCAGGGACACCCCACACTAGATCAGGCTGGCCACAGCCTCATCCAGCCTGGCTTAAACACTTCCAGGGACGGGGCCTCAACCACCTCCCTGGACAACCCATTCCAGGGCTTCACCACTCTCATGGGGAAGAACTTCCTCCTCATGTCCAGCCTGAATCTCCCCACCTCCAGCTTCATTCCATTCCCCCTAGTCCTATCACTACCTGATAGCCTGAAAAGTCCCTCCCCAGCCTTCTTGTAGCCCCCTTCAGATACTGGAAGGCCACAATGAGGTCACCTCGGAGCCTTCTCTTCTCCAGCCTGAACAGCCCCAACTCCTTTAGTCTGTCCTCATAGGAGTTGGGGCTCAGCCCTCTGATCATCCTCGTGGCCCTTCTCTGGACACCTTCCAGCACCTCCAGATCCCTCTTGTAATAGGGGCTCCAGAACTGGAGGCAGTACTCCAGGTGGGGTCTCAGCAGAGCTGAGTAGAGGGGGAGAATCCCCTCCCTTGACCTGCTGGCCACACTTCTCCTGATGCAGCCCAGGATCTGATTGGCTTTCCAGGCTGCAAGAGCGCATTGAGAGCTCCTGTTGAGCTTCTCCTCCATCAGCACCCCCATGTCCCTCTCCTCAGGGCTGCTTTCCAGCCAGTCACTGCCCATATGAGGCCTTATTCTGCAGCAGTCCTTTTGAGTTTACACTGGAACCACCACACAGGCCACTTACTATACTCCACAGGACCACTGTGCCCTGGCACTGCACAGTTTCACAGGATGGTTGGAAGAACACTTGAGGAAAGAAATACTCACAAAGTCTCGGTGAGTTGCTGCTGTGATGCAGGAAGCCATTTCAAACGCATAAGTGATCAGCATCAGAATAATATACTGTGGGAGATGGACAGTAGAGTTAGCTCTTGGAGAAACAGTGAAACACTATTTTTCCCCCCCCAAGACTGAGCCTGAAACCCTGTTCAAGGCAGAGGAGGCCAAGCTATGCTACTCTCCTCAGTGCTTTCCACCTAGCCCTTCCCTGTGCTTGTCTCAGTTTGCAATCTCCTCTCTCAAAGGTGTATGACTGGAACTGTTCTCCACCTCACAGATAAGATTTCCTCAGAACATCATGACTTTAATACCTCTATGGAAAATACTTTGCCTGATCTGTCTTAGAATAACATTTGCCTTTTCCCCCCCCCCTGTTGTTGCATCTCATTGGCAGCTTATGCTAGTGCTGTGTCTCCTCCTTCCGCTTCCACTTGCCAGCTGTAAGCTTTTCAGCAAGAAGCTGTTCACTCCAGGCAGGAAAGTGTATACTTCTGGGAAACAGAAGGTGGGATTTAGGGTGCCATTCAGATCCTCCTGCTTTTGCATCTTCAGATTTCCTCAGCACTTCTACCTTGGAAGCAAATTTCCCTCAGGAAAACAGATCCTTGGGATGCCCTCTCGTAATCTGTTTCACTGTTTCTCTTCCCTTCTCACCACCATCCCTTTAACCTTTCCCATCCTTTCTTCAGAGACCTTGTGTCTCTATTTCTTGTTCCACATTTTATAATGTTCTTCTCAGATTTAGGATATTTCTTTCCTTACCCCAGCTTCTGCCCTTGCAGCCTCCCCTTATCTTCTGTACCACTGCCCTGGTTTTCAGCCAAGACACCAAAATTCTCTTCCCTCAGCTGTTTGCTGACAAATTCCCTGGTGCAAGAGTCCAAATCTCCACGTGTCTCTTGCTTAAAACAGACACCCTGCCATCCCCCATTAATCCAAGAGAAAGATGATTCCAGTTTTTGGCTCTACCCTTCCTTAACACAAGCACCAATTAAGTTTTGCCACTGCCAACCTGAAGGGATAAGTAAGATTGTACAGAGATTTGGTCACATCTTAGCATTGTTCTTGGTTTATCCAAAGCTGGCTGTCCCCACCCCTGAAATTTCTGCCTGCCTGCTGATGTCTAATGTTCTCAATTGCTCCCATGTTTGCTATCCTAACACCTACTAATGCCTTGTACAGAGTCATCACTTATTGCTTCTAAACCGAATGGTATATGACAGCTGAAAGGCAGTAAGGGGTGGGGATAAACAAGAATCTAAACCTCATCCCAGCTACATCTGATTGCATAAGTGCTTCTGCATTGCCTCAGGGCAAGGTCAGGGTCAGGCTAGTCAACTTAAACCTCCTTTGTGGCTATGACCATTAATTCCCTGAGTCTGATTCAGGAACATCTCATGCATGTGTCTTCACAGGAGTCACCCTCTGGGAACACCACAGGCAGGATCAGAGCATTTGGCTTCTCATCAGGAATAAAAGCTGGTTTTGTCAGGGGGTGATTATCAAGGTAAACAGTGAAAATAAAGCAGCATATTTTAAGTTTGGCAGCATTAGGTAGGCAAACTTACCACCATCAGCAAGGTCCTGTTGGCCTTAATGACTCCAATGATACCAAGGATAGCCAGAGCCAAGAGTGCAAAGCCAACGAAGATGCCAATCCAGGCTGCAGCATAGATATCTGTGTTTCCTGTGGCTTCCAGGAGTGGGTAGAGACCATAGGGATTGGACACAAAGAAGATGCACTCTGCTGCCAGGGCAATGCCACACAACTGAGAAGTGCAAGTTTGGGAAACCCATTAGGTCAAGCTTCCTCAAAGAAATGCCAGAAACAGAGAAAGACAGAGACCTCTTTCCTTTTGTTCAACTTTAGAATAGAATAGAGTAGAATAGAACAGAACAGACTAGAACCAACCAGGTTGGAAAAGACCTTTGAGATCATCAAGTCCAACCTCTCATTCAACACTATCTAACTTCCTGCCAAACAGGAGATACTCAACTCTTCTGCCCAACTCGACAACCTCTTGTACTGTGTCTTCAAAGAAGACTTGAAGGTAAAGCTCATCCAGCCTAGACTTGAAAGAACTAGCAGAACCTTTCCCATCACTATATGGAGGGAGGTGGTCAGTCAGCAGCAAGGGCACTTCCCCTAGAGTTCACACTGCTCTTAAGGATCAGGCCCTGCTGTTGCTTGTCCCCTCCCCACCCAACTGATCAGCTAGCACAGCTCTTCTATTTGCATATGGACTTCACCTGTGGAGAAGGATTTTGTGACTAGAAACTGTTGTTTTAAGAAACGTCATCCTGGAAGGAAACCTCCACTCATACTCGTCCCACTTCACTTACCCCAATGATCACATTTCCAAAGACTAATAGGCCCTGCAAGATGTGTATGCCATCTTCACTTTTTGCCATCTCTAGTTCTTCATGCAACCTGGGAAAAAACAGACAGTCTTCAGTTAGAGCAGTAAGATAAGCCTCACTCGACAGGAATTATCCCTGAGGAGAAGAACAGCCAGGACCTCTGTGTCTGTCTGTACCTCTTGTACCCCTTGCTGCAGAGTAATTTCAGAGGAGAAACTTGCCCAGGTGGAAACCTAGTAACTTGAACTCTCCCTGATACTTGAGCTACAAAAGATTTGGACCCCTTTGGGGGCAAGTTAATGTCTCCAGCTCCCTTTTGGATAGGATTTTCATCGCCACAACGGCACCCGTGTAAACCTTAGCTCACGATGTTGTATTTCCAGCTGGCTAGAAACACCAGCTACACCCAGATGGGCAGGGGACAAGTTCAGCACTCTCACTTCATTCCTTTTCCAAAGCAGCCAGCTTTACCATAGGGTGTCCTGTCTCCCCTATTTCATTTTGGCCAGCACTACCATGCTGGCAACCATGATGCTTTAGCTGCATCCTACGCACGTGGCACCTTGCTAAGAGTAGTGCCAGCCCCCCCCCCCCCCCCCCATTCTGGGAACTGAAGCTGGGCCCCCAGTTCCTGGTCAGGTCTGAGGGAGGGAGGGAGGGAAGGAGCAGCTTAGGCTGCAGCTGGCTCATGGGAGTCAGGCCAAGTAGGATTCCCACCAAATTCCTGAGAGCGTTATGTCCTGCAGGCTGGGGCTAGGCACCCTGCATTCATGCCCTTCCAGAGGGAGCAGCATAAAGGCTCTAGTCAGAGGTGTGAGACCCCTTAGGGAAACAATCCCAGCACCAATGGAAATTTGCTTTCAAAGGGATGAAGCATGTCTGTGCATTGGGAGGGGAAAAATCCCCCACCCTAAGACAGCTGCCTTTACTGGGTGGTTGAGAAAATACAAGCCAATAAAGAAAGGCTGAAGTATGCCCATCTTGAGCAGACAACGGGAAAAGCAGCTTGAACACCCCTCTTCTGCCAGAGTACCTGCACTAGTGCCTTCTCTTGATGGGATTAGTGACTCTGGGACTCTTCAAAGAAGCTGTTGGAAAACGAGAGTGGGTACAGATGTCAGTGAAGGGGAGATTCTTGAGAACTGATCATTGTGGGACCTCTTTAATATTACCTCCTAAGCAGCTGCACTTTTAGGATAGTCAGAAGTTCCAACAGTGACAGAGGGAAACCCAGAATTTCCTGACACCCTTTCTGAAGTCATTTGAGAGGCAGGCATGGAAAGATCTTCACTGTTTCCACTGTTACACCAGCAGCACAGGACAGTGTGAGTGTCAGTGGCCATTACTGTCACAGAATCACCAAGGTTGGAAGAGACCTCAAAGATCATCAAGTCCAACCTGTCACCACAGACCTCATGACTAAACCATGGCACCAAGTGCCACGTCCAATCCCCTCTTGAACACCTCCAGGCATGGTGACTGTCAGTGTAGGAAGTAATTTTTTTGTCTCATCCAGGTGGCTGGAGGCCAGCCCAACATACCTGAAGCCCTGTCCTCAAAAATGGTCAGCTCATGAGGTCAATGTGAAGCTCCATCCCACCAAAACTTGGTCAAACAACGTGCCACATAAAACTTGCCTTGCAGATCAGATCTGTGTCTGAGCGATGTTTGACCACATATGGTCTGCAATATGGCACTGCAAAGCCTGATAAACTTGAGGCAGACACTGGTCCTCTAGTCATCTGAAAGCTGTAGAGAGCACTGCCTAGATCATGGATCTTTGTGCTGCAAACTCCAGAGGTTTTAGAAAAGCCTTTAATGGGTGGCTGAGAGATATCAGAAGCCAGGGAGCAGTTTGGAAAGCAAGGATAGCTCCTGTGCTCAAATGCGGGCACGCGAACTCCGGCTACTACATGGAAAAGCAGGTCTGCCACACAGGGAGCAAGGCTGAGTGTTCCATGTGGCTAACAAGACAGATCACACCAAGTGTCATTGACAGTCCCATTCCTTTCCTCAGCTGCACATGAATCTCTTCTGCCCTCTCTTCCTCTTCTACTGACCTCCCTGAAATGCAGCAACACCACTCCCAACTTGTATACGGGCTGTCTATCCAGCTTGCACTTGTCTCCTCACAAGCTGGCTCTTCTCTCCCCTGGCAGGTAGTATCTGTCTCTCTCTTCCCTCTCCTTGAGTAGGTATTACTGCAGGCCTGCCAGCCCAAGAAAGTAAGCCTCTTCTCCTGGGGCAAGCCCATCTCCTGGGCTACCATAGATGAGAGGAAAGCTGGACACCGTCACCACCACACAGATATCAGCTGAAGACTAATAAGCTTCTAGGCAGCCTAAGGCCAGTATCTTACCTAAGACCAGAGTAGGAATGGCAGGTGCAGAGACCAGGAATGGGAAAAGACAAGGAAAAGCCCTTACTGTAAGCCTAAAGATGAACAGTGCAATGATGTTGCCATATTAGTACAAATCCTCCCTCTGACTCGATGGAGTCAGTGTCTCAGTGCTTGCTCCATTCACCCCTTGTTTGGCCCCTTCTCTGGTGTAGAGCTTCTAATATTAGCATCACGAATGAGACACTGGGGAGGTGCTCCAAGGCTGTGAAAACATTTCAGCAGCTGGAGAGAGGACCCTCCAACACATCCCAGAGAAGAAGCTGTAGGAGATCTGAGGCTTTCCACCTTTTGCCTGTTCCTCACACCCGAAGGTAAGCTGGGTTAAAGAGGAGCAGCTTGCACAGCACTTGGCACGGGTACATGACTACAGAGTCAAACCTTGGCTGACTTGCCTGAGGCAAGTTGCATGCAGATATGACTCACAATCACCCTTGGGTGTGACACTGGTAGGCAGTTCTCCCAACCCTGGAGAGACAGGTACCTCCTGCCTGTGGACACAAATCTCTTTGGAGGTAGGAAAGCCTTCTTTGCAGGCTGGTCAAGGTTAGTTTCAGAAGCCAGATGCTGTTTCCTGGGGCTTCTGGAAAATCCATGAGGAAACCAGCTTTCAGTTGCAACTAGTACCCAAAATCTCCACCACAGAAGGTGGGATTCTGGGATTTCAGCCTTGAACTTGCATGGGCCTGGTGTTCCTCAGCACATCCTGTCCACACTGAAATTTAGCCATAACCTGGCTAGGTCCAAGGTATGCAATTATCACTACCACAGATTTACCTTTCCAGAGGTGCTTGGAGCATGGAGTATCTGTTGCTCCCATTGTACAACAAAATCATACATCCCTCATGAAGCACATGCACTTCATCTTCCTTATGCTCTGGTCACAACACAGACTGTAACTTCTCCCTTCACACCCCTAAAACAATCTCAACATTCATGGGGGCCAGCTGAGCCTGCCAGACTCCAAGAGTTATGGTAGTCTTGCCTTCCCCTCTTCCTCCACAGCTTGGAGGCAGAGCTGTTATTTCCATGCCTTTGGAATTTTCTTGACCCACCTCCCTTCCTCTACTTTCAGTAGCTCTGTGAGACCTGCAGCACAACTGTAGAAGCAGAAAAGAAAGCTCCTTGCTGCAGAGGCTGGCTTCTGCCTTTGTATTACGGGTGACAATCTCATGCAGGCTTTCAAAGCAAGCCCTGCTCACAGCAGCTCTTGGATTCAAGCAGGATTCTGTCTCTGTGCATTCCTCACTCATTGGGCTGGCTGACCTTTTGAAGCCTCCACATCCTCTTCCTATAGATTGGGGCAGGCTTTCAGTCGGCTTACAGATGAATGTCTCCTGCTCATCCTAGTCCTACTCCATCTCTAGCTCAAAAAGCCAATAGGTAAGAACGGTTTTGGCATTGCCCCACCTGAGCACCTTTGGCAGTTCACCTGAGCATAGAAGGAGATCAGGTTGGTCAGGCAGGATCTGCCCTTCCTAAATCCGACGTGGCACTTGGTGCCAGGGTTTAGTAGTCCTGAGGTGTTGGGTGATAGGTTGGACTTGATGATCTTTGAGGTCTCTTCCAACCTTATTGATTCTATGATGATTCTATGACAAGAGGTAGGACTCAAGTTGCAGCAGGGAAGGTTTAGGTTGGATATGACAGGGCTGAAGTGGAAGGTGTCTTTACAAACGAAATGCTGCTAGATGAATCACAGAATCACCAAGGTTGGAAGAGACCTCAGAGATCATCAAGTCCAACCTGTCACCACAGACCTCATGACTAAACCATGGCAACAAGTGCCACGTCCAAACCCCTGTTGAACACCTCCAGGGATGGTGACTCCACCACCTCCCTGGGCAGCACATTCCAATGGCTAACAACTCTCTCACTGGCCAAAACTTGATCAGCATCTGCACCCTGCTCGTGGAGGTCTCAGTGTGGTGGCTTAGAGAGGCCTCACCTCACCCTTTGCTGCTCTCCTTTGCTTCAGTGTCCCTGTGCAGGGCGTTGCACTCTCATCTCCTGGTGTAAGAATGCAGAGGAAAGGGACGCATTTGTTTTATTACTCATGGGTTCCACCCACCCATGGCTCAAAGCTCTGTGCCACTCAAGCGCAACTAAACAAACTCAACTGTTCAACAGCAGGAACCTGCTCCTTCTTGGTAGCTCCTCTCTGGTAGCACAGCCCGGGCACCACACCTCTTGCTCCTTGTGCTCAGCCAGCTCTGGATGGAGAGCATGTCTCTGCAGGCAGGAGTGAGATACCTGGGCTGGGGTGCCCATGGGGGGAAGTCAGTGGTGTGGAACAGCTGCTAGAGGTGCCATGCCAGCACTGGTGCCAGTGCTGGTGCTGCTGGAAGCCTCTAAGAGCCACAGTTGTGCCCACACCCTGACCTTCTGTGCCTCTGATGCATAAAGGCTTGAGGGTCCTCAATGCTTAGCCTGGAGAAGAGGAGGCTCAGAGGAGACCTTCTTGCTGTCTACAACTACCTGAAGGGAGCTTATAGCCAGGTGGGGGTTGGTCACTTCTCCCAGGCAACCACCAACAGAACAAGAGGACACAGTCTCAAGCTGAGCCAGGGGAAGTTTAGGCTGGATGTTAGGAAGAATTTCTTCCCAGAAAGAGAGATTGGCCATTGGAATGTGCTGCCCAGGGAGGTAGTGGAGTCACCATCCCTGGAGGTGTTTAGGAAGAGACTGGATGAGGCACTTGGTGCCATGGTTTAGTTGATTAGATGGTGTTGGATAATAGGTTGAACTCGATCTCAAAGGTCTTTTCCAACCTGGTTAATTCTATTCTATTCTATTCTATTCTATTCTATTCTATTCTATTCTATTCTATTCTATTCTATTCTATTCCCTTCTTTTTCTTTCTTTTTCTTTCTTTTTTTTCCCTCCTTCTTTTTCAGTTGGTTTTAGCAGAAAAATTAACCCCTAAAGGGCTTAAAAAGAAGGTAGTTTCCAGGTCCACGGGACACAGAGTTACATAGTTTCAAAGAGGATGCAATTAAAGATGTTACTGAAGAATACCTTGGCCTCTGCAGTTAGAAGCCAAATGCTTTACAAGTGTTAATTCATCATTTTTCAGTCATTTTAAAGCAACCCCCTCCAGCACACAGACAAAACCACACTCTCCTCCTTGCCAGACTTTCCCCATCGCCCCACCAGCCCCGAAACGCAGCTGCCTCTGGCAGAGAACAGCTTGTGCTGTTGGAAGAGCCAGCCAGTTCTTTTGTACTACCAAGGGAGAAAAAAAATCAAGCAAAAACAAAGCTCAGCATCAGGCAGGGGTCAGAGACTAATTAAGTTTCCTTTGGAGAGAGGCTGCCACCGAACGAAGCCGGTGTGAAGAGTGGAGTGGCTGGTAAATCATCATCAAGCATAATTACCTTGGAAATAGAGCTGGGAGGTAGGCTTTTCCTCTCCCTCATTAGCTAAGCACAGCCAAAACAAGAGGCTTTTGGGTGGGATTTCTGTTTTGGTTGGGGTTGGGTTTTTTTTGGGGGGGGGAGGGAGGGGTTTGTTTGTTTGGGTTTTTTTCCTTTCCTTTCCTATTTTCACAAGTGAGAGGGAAGTAGAGGCTTCATCTCTCTGCAACAGTTTTTCTTTCCTTTTAAATCACTCAGACATATTTAATTTTTCCCACTCCCTCCTCCTCAGCCTTGAGGAGCAAAACACACGAAAGAAATTGAAACAGCCGCCGAGAAGACGCAGCCGGAGGTGAGAGAAACGAAACACTGAATAATCTTCCAGCAGTTAACCTTACCCAGGTACCAGACTCCCACGTACTAAACACAGCCCAGGGGCCAAAATAAAAGCCATGAAACACAAAAGCTTCCGTTGCTCTTAACGCTTATCACTCACATGCCTCATTAAGGTGACGACCAAAGCAAGGCACTCACCCCTCAGCTTCTCCTGACGCCTCCCCGGCAGAAGTCCCGACCCACCTGCAGAGCGGAGCAAAGCCCCTGTCTCCCACCTTCGCTGGGCTTTAAAGAGCACAGGTTGCATGAGGAAAGTGCTGTGTGATTGGTAGGGTGCCCATCACATGAGTAAAACTTCTTCTTCTTTTTTTTTTTTCCCTTCCCTTCTAGCCAAACCTGTTCCCTGGTCCGCTGGGGACCGGAGGGTGTCTCTGTGCTTCTTAGATCATATCGGAATGCAGTTGTGCCGAAAACACACAAAGCTTCAAAGAATTTCTATTCTCAGGCTCTGGAAAGGGGTGGCTGAATGACTCACTCACACGAGATACCTGAACTTTAAAGAGGATGGGCAAGCTGGAAGGATGCAAATGGAAATGTCAGGACTGCTGTACACACAGAATCACCAAGGTTGGAAGAGGCCTCAAAGATCGTCAAGTCCAACCTGTCACCACAGACCTCATGACTAAACCATGGCACCAAGTGCCACGGCCAATCCCCTCTTGAACACCTCCAGGGACAGTGACCCCACCACCCCCTGGGCAGCACATTCCAATGGCCAATTACTCTCTCTGTGAAGAACTGTCTCCTCACCTCCAGCCTAAAGTTCCCCTGGTGCAGCTTGAGACTGTGTCCTCATTGAGCATGGCTGTGAGGAGAATGCACTGGGTAGAAAAAAGAGTGCAAATGAATTTGAATGGTTTCATTTAATTTCATTGCATGGGGAAAAAAACAGGGGCTTGGGTTGGATCCATTTTCATTTTATTTATCTTGGGATATTTTGCCTTTTTTCCTTTTGGTTTGGTTTGATTTGAGTTGGTTTGGTTGGGTTGGGTTGGGTTGGGTTGGGTTGGGTGTTTTTTGAAAACAGAAGTGTAGGCATTGGCTAGTCTGCAAGACACTGTGGATAACATCAGAAGTAGTAGACAGGTGGGGGTTGGTCTCTTCTCCCAGGCAACCAGCAGCAGAAGAAGAGGACACAGTCTCAGGCTGTGCCAGGGGAAGTTTAGGCTCAAGGTGAGGAGAAAGTTCTTCCCAGAGGGAGTTGTTAGCCATTGGAATGTGCTGCCCAGGGAGGTGGTGGAGTCACCATCCCTGGAGGTGTTCAAGAGGGGATTGGACATGGCACTTGAAGCCATGGTTTAGTTAGTCATGAGGTGCTGGGTGACAGGTTGGACTTGATGATTTTTGAGGTCTTTCAAACCTTATTGATTCTATGATTCTAAGTGTGGAGACTACTGCATTACCTTGGTCTCTCTGGATTTTTAAACACATTCCATCTTATTTATCACAGAATCACATTGTCACCATGGTTGGAAAAGACCTCTAAGAACATCAAGTCCAACAATTATCTAACTCTACCAGGGCTACTACTACACCGCATCCCTGAACACTGTATCTAGGCAGCTTTTAAATACAAGAAGGCTGGGGAGGGTCTTCTCAGGCTATCAGGTAGTGATAGGACTAGGGGGAATGGAATGAAGCTGGAGGTGGGGAGATTCAGGCTGGACGTGAGGAGGAAGTTCTTCACCATGAGGGTGGTGAAGCCCTGGAATGGGTTGTCCTGGGAGGTGGTTGAGGCCCCATCCCTGGAGGTGTTTAAGCCCAGGCTGGATGAGGCTGTGGCCAGCCTGATCTAGCGTGGGGTGTCCCTGCCCATGGCAGGGGAGGTTGGAACTAGCTGATCCTTGTGGTCCCTTCCAACCCTGACTGATACTATGATACATCCAGGATCTGGATAACAGGTCTTATGAGGAGTGGATGAGGGAGATGGGGTTGTTTAGTCTGAAGCAAAGGAAGCTGAGGGGAGACCTTCTCCCTCTTTGCAACTGCCTGAAAGGAAGTTGTACTGAGATGGGTGTTGGTCTTGTCTCACAAGTTGCAGCTGGTAGGACAAGATGAAATGGCATCAAGTTATGCCAGGGGAGGTTTAGGTTAGACATTAGGAAAATCTTCTATACCCAAAGGGTTATTGAAGACTGGAACCCAGGCAGATGGTGGTGGCACATTCCTGGAGGTGTTCAAAACCCATGTACACATGGCAGTTTGGGACATGGTGGTGCTGGGTTGACAGTGAGACTTCATGATCTTAGGGGTCTTTTTAGAGAGAAATTTGGTGTGGGGAATGAGAGAGTTGGGATGGCAGGTTTGCTTGTTTGCACATTTTCACCTGTGTATTTATTCAGGGCAGACTGCATGCAGAGCAGAGGGACAGACATAGACCTTGCCTAAGCAAGGGAGTGCAATGGGGCTGACAAACCATGTGGTAGGAAGACCAAGTGCTACCAGGGCTGGCTCCATGAGGGCGCCTCCATCTGCTTTAGCCATGTCTTGTAGGCATGCATCTGCACTGGCATACTTCATGTGAGAAGGTGCCAATGCTTCTGTATCACCAGGCTCATATCTGTGTGTGAGCTCTTGCACTGGTGACTACTACAGACTCACAAGTGCAGACACCTCCTCACAGGGCTGTATCTCCACACATACATGCACAGGTGCAAACCCATGCATGCATGTGCTTATGTGCATCCAGAAACAGATCCACGCATGTGCACACCTCTGTCGTGTGTGGGCCAAAGGCAAACTCACAGAATCAGAGAATCATGGAATAAATAAGGTTGGAAAAGACCTCAGGGATCATCAAGTCCAAGCTGTCACCCAACACCTCAGGACTAACTAAACCATGGCACCAAGTGCCACATCCAATCCCCTCTTGAACACCTCCAGGGATGGTGACTCCACCACCTCCCTGGGCAGCACATTCCAATGGCTAACAATTCTCTCTGGGAAGAACTTTCTCCTCATCTCCAGCCTAAACTTCCCCTGGCACAGTTTGAGACTGTGTCCTCTTGTTCTGGTGCTGGGTGCCTGGGAGAAGAGACCAACCCCCACCTGGCTACAACCTCCCTTCAGGCAGTTGTAGAGAGCAAGAAGGTCTCCCCTGAGCCTCCTCATCTCCAGGCTGAGCAACCCCAGCTCCCTCAGCCTCTCCTCATAGGGCTGTGCTCCAAACCCCTCCCCAGCCTCATTGCACTTCTCTGGACACATTCAAGAGTCTCAATGCCCTTCTAGTGAGGGGGCCCAGAAGTGGACACAGGACTCAAGGTGTGCCCTAACCAGTGCTGAGTACAGGGGCACAATGACTTCCCTGCTCCTGCTGGCCACACTATTCTTGATGCAGGTCAGGATGCCATTGGGCCTTCTTGGCCACCTGGGCACACTGCTGGCTCATGTTCAGCCTACTATCAACCAGTACCCCCAGGTCCCTTTCTGCCTGGCTGCTCTCCAGCCACTCCGTCCCCAGCCTGTAGCACTGCATTGCTGCCTTGGGAGTCAGGAGACAATGCAGTTTGGGGTTTCATCTGGAGGAACAGTCAGGTGCTGAGGCCACAGCTTGGCCTGTTCTTAGATGGAGGTGGAAAACAATACTTCTCAGGAAATGTGCCACTCATAGCAACATGCTCTCTGGGTGACAGGACAACATGAAAGCATGCCTGTTGTGGGCTATGCCGTGCTTGTTCAAATCTGGCATGGGAGGGATGCTGGAGGATGCTCAAAGTGAGAGTAAAGATGCTGTGGGTGGCCCTGCTCGCACTCTCTAAGGATACTTCTTCAGCTTCCTGCACCCCTTCAATTTCTTCTCTTTGTAGCATAAAAATAATGATTTAAGAATGAAGACAATGTGTTTAAGACCAGACTGGATGAGGCTCTGGCCAGCCTGATCTAGTGTAGAGTGTCGCTGCCCATGGCAGGGGGGTTGGAACTAGATGATCCTTGTGGTCCCTTCCAACCCTAACTGAAACTATGAACTGCATAAACTAAACTATAAAAAGGAGGTTATGATCAAAGCAGCAGAGTCCCAGGAGCTGCTTCTGTGACTGGCTTATAACTGTCATTAAGGAGCCACTCCCATCCATGAACAGGAGGCTCCTAAAGACATTCACAACATTGCAGGGGAAGATCAGGTCTCACAGTTGAGGGAAATCCCACCCTCCCAGCAGTGTGGCTGCAGCATTGCCTGAGCCTGTGCCCTTGTGCCCAGGTTCGGCCTGACACACAGTGTGTTTGTCAGCTAAGGGAGGGGAGCATTTTTCAGTGATCATCCTCGCAGCACACAGCAGCACTGCCAAGAGTGGATCCAAGCATCCCTGCCACGGAGTGCTGCAAAAATGTTGCCCATGAGCAAAAGGGCTGCCACCTTTCCTGGCAGAGTCCCCACCTCACCAGCCGGGTCAACGACCTGCCCTTGAGGGCACCACTACCATTGGCCCCATCTCCAGTTCCTGTCACCCAGCTTTGCTCTCACGTTCCCAGGAGTTTTGTGAACAGCTGCTTCCCAGTCTAAGGTTTGACCTTCCTTCCCTCAGCCAGGTTTGGGTTTCAGGCTCATGGCTGCTGCCACAGCCCTCCATGGGCCATGGCAAGGAGGCCAGGAGTCAGCTCCTTCCTGAAGGAGTAGGGAATTCCTCACAGCTGCCTCCTCTCCCATCTCGGTGTATCCACACATGGAGGAGTATGCAGGGCACGGGGGACAGATGTCCACTGCACCCCTTGGGTTTGCAGCTGGCTTGGCCTCAGTCCAGCTTTGCCTCCTGCCTCCTCAGCTGGGTCATGGCTTTTCCTACAGCTGCCTCCCCTATTCCTGTGACATTTTTTCCCCCTCCCTGCCTCCCCCCCCCTGCTACTATACCTCCCAACTTCAAGAGAGAGGAATAGCTGCGGGGTGTGGAGAATAAATAAGCGACCACCACCTAGAGAGATGAGGGGAGAGCAGCTCTGTCCCTGAAATTGTTTACCAAACAGTGCTGAGTGTGGGGAGACAAATGGCATACCGTGAGCAACAAGCAGGGGCTAATTATAGTGGGTTAGGATAAACCACAGGCTAGCTGGGCTTGCCACTCCAGCTCCGCCTGCAAACATATAGACTGAAAAGCAGAACTGTATGTATATATTTAGCACGAGGTGGAATGCAGCGAGCAACTTCTTCCTAAAACCTCAGGGAGCTTGGTGAAGAGGGGTTACAGAAAGCCCAGATACAGGCACCTTTGTGACACTGGTAATCCTGGTGTTTTGCGTTTGGCCATGCATAATCCACCCATGAACATGCCATTGCACTCTTCATTCCTGAGAAGAGGGCTGTAAAAGGCACCCTCAGGGGCTGGGGTTGCTTAAGATTTGGGGGGAAGGACAGTCATACACCTTAATTTTTCTGATTTTGTAGGGTTTATTGATGAGCTTATAAGCATGCTGGAAGGTGTCCAGAGAAGGGCAACAAGTTGGGGAGGGGTTTGGAACACAAAGCTCGGTGAGGAGAGACTGAGGGAGCTGGGGTTGCTTAGCCTGGAGAAGAGGAGGAGACTCAGGGGTGACCTTATTGCTCTCTACAACTACCTGAAGGGAGGTTGTAGCCAGGTGGGGGTTGGTCTCTTCTCCCAGGCAACCAGCACCAGAACAAGCAGACACAGTCTCAAGCTGCGCCAGGGGAGGTTTAGGCTGGAGGTGAAGAGAAAGTTCTTCCCAGAGAGTGTGATTGCCCATTGGAATGGGCTGCCTGGGGAGGTGGTAGAGTCACCATCATTGGAGGTGTTTAGGAGGAGACTTGATGGGGTGCTTGGTTGCATGGCTTAGTTGATTAGGTGGTGTTGGATGATAGGTTGGACACGATGATCTTGAAGGTCTCTTCCAACCTGGTTTATTCTATTCTATTCTATTCTATTCTATTCTATTCTATTCTATTCTATTCTATTCTATTCTAGGCTGTATTTGGGGTTTGTTAGGGCTTGCAGTTTGGGGTGTTTGCATAAAGCCCAAGCTGATGGAGCCATGTGACTGCATGGAAATCTGCACTTTCAGCCTTTCAGAAGAGACTCAGAGAATCGTTTAGGTTGGGAAAGACTTTTAAGATCAGAGTCCAACCATTAACAGCAGAACCTAGTTTCTTCTCCTGACAAGACAGCAAGCAGAAAGGACAAACAAAGTGGAGGAAGCTGCTCAGTCTCATAAAGAACTGGATACAAGCAGGGAACTGCTTCCACAGGGATTTTTTGGGGACAGTGCTCACAATGAAATTCGTACATGTGGGTAAAGGCAGCAACACATTCAATCTTGGTACCCCACTGCTAAGTCTTAGGCCAGCTGCTGTGACTCTCTTTCTTGGTAGTCTCAACCCAGAAGTTTAGAGAGCTAGTGGCTGTTAATCTCTATTGGCTACTCGGTAACAAAGACGACCAGCAGGGTGCCCTTTTGTTCACGTTGAGACAGATTTGGGTTCTAAATATCCCCTCTAAGCATGTCTCTTTTACTGTGCTGACTAGGAAGGAAACTCGCAGGAGAGACTCATCACAGGCCTGAGGCTAATTTCTGCAAAGGAAAGCACAGACCAAAATCTTCTAGATGTTGATCTAATTAGGTCTTTCAGCAATTTACAGGTCACATTTCAGTACACGCAGAGACCAGAAGACAAAACAAGTATGGGGTAGCACGGAGAAGCCTTGAGGTCAATTACTGCCCTGGCTCCCCTCCCTCCAGCAGGAATTTCTCGTGGCAGGGAAGGGAAGCCAAGCCCTTCAAGAGTGATGTTCCCCAGCCAACACCCTTGGTGGCATCAAAGGGTCAATGAATGGGACGTGGCTTCTTGAATCTCATCTTAAGATCAGGGCAGGCCAGCTCACTCTGAACAGGTCTGCTAGAAAATGTCTCTTGCTTGTGTATTTGAGTCTTTCCTCCCTCTAGAAGATTGCACATAGCAATGTTGATATTTCTTTTAGCATGTGGCCCCAGCTCTCAAATGGCACTGGCCCTGTGATCCTTTGTGTGGCCCTGTGTCCTTCGGTGCTGGTAGTCCATTTGAGTTTCCTGTGTTAACAGACTGAGAACAAGCTGTTCTGTTTGGACCCAGTGACTGCTTTGCCCTTGCTGATGTTTAAAAACCCATCCTCCAAAATCATCTCATGCATCAGTCATGAGCCATGGCACAGCTGAAAGAAGAGGTCTCGTTTGGGGGCCATTAGTCCTTGTCTGCAAGTAGTCAAAGAAACCTGTTCACGTGAATTGTTTCAGTTCAGTGTTGAGAAGCGTTTGGAGATACCTCGTTCCTCCCCAACCAATCCTGCTTGCCTTCCCTGCATCAGCTGCTTCTGATCTGGAAGGCTGTAAGGGGTTGGCAGTGGAGCACTGCCATCTACATACAGTTGCCTGTCTCTATCAGGTTTCCAACGCACTGTAAACCAAACGCTGCAAGCATATGTTTGATTTATCTCAGAATCTCCACCATTCACCTTGCCAGGGGGCTGGAGCACCCAAGAGAAAGAAGGAGGATGGTCAGGTTAAAGCTGCAGCATGACTCTTGGCAGCAGGAGGAAACTGGACCAGCAGAAGGGTGTTGGCTGGTGGGGTGCTTAGGAGCACTGAGATGGAAATATATAGCATGCATGCCTTGGGTGAGTTTATAGTGCTCCTCGAGTGACAGCCTCTGCCTTGGCACGGGTGTGCCTGATGTCTCACACCGACTCATTGCTTTGACAGAGCTATAGGCATTGTCTAATATTAGTCCTCTTAAACTCTCTCTCAAGGTTTAACTAACTCGAAACTTCCTTGAGAAGTCTGTGAGGCTCAGATCCTGACATGCACCTGGGGCTTGACCCAGTAAATCCTGTCCCCAGCTCTACCGGGAGCTTGGGTGATGGATGGAGCCGTGGTTTGTGCTGTCCTGCCCTTTCACAGAACCACAGAATGTGTTAGGTTGGAAGGGCCCTGTAAAAATCACCTAGTCCAACACCCCTGTAAAGAGCTGGGACATCTTCAGGTTGCTCAGAGCCTCAGTGTCCAATCTGTCCCTGAATGTTGACAGCGATGGGGCTTCCACCACCTCTCTGGGCAGGGTCTTCAAATGTTTCACGACCCTTACTTCTCCTCTGCTTTTAGCTGAGCACGTAGAGCGAGTCTCAGCCTCTGTGCGAGCCTTCAGCAAAAGCTCAGCCGGTCTGTGCTGCCCTCTTATGGACACACGTAGGAGCGGTTCGGTTTCAACCTTCGAGATGCTTTTGGACCCACCACTCATGCGCTGCTTTTCAACAGAGGAGTGTTGAAAAGCCAGGAAGGTTTATGAACGATTTATAAGAGTTCTACAAAAGCTAACCACAAAAAGCAATTTTATCCGCACTTGTGCTGGAGCCTGCCCAGTATCTTATCTTGCTAAATATCTTTAGTCTTCATTTGGAAATTTTAGGACACATAAATGAGGTCTGTGGTGACAGCTTGGACTTACAATACAATGCAATACAATACAATACAATACAATACAATACAATACAATACAATACAATACAATACACCAGGTTGGAAGAGACCTTCAAGATCATCGTGTCCAACCCATCAACCAATCCAACCCACCTAAATACAATACAGTACAATACAGTACAATACAATACAATACAACCCACCTAAACAACTAAAAAACTAAACCCTGGCACCAAGCACCCCATCAAGCCTCTTCTTGAACACCTCCAATGAAGGTGACTCCACCACTTCCACAGGCAGCTGATTCCAGTGGGCAATCACTCTCTCGGTATAGAACTTCTTCCTAAGATCCAGTCTAAACCTCCCCTGGTGCAGCCTGAGACTGTGTCCTCTTGTTCTGGTACTGGCTGCCTGGGAGAAGAGACCAACCTCTGCCTGGCTACAACCTCCCTTCAGGTAGTTGTAGAGAGCAATAAGGTCACCCCTGAGTCTCCTCTTCTCCAGGCTAAGCAACCCCAGCTCCCTCAGCCTCTCCTCATAGGGCTTGTCTTCCAAACCCCTCACCAACTTTGTTGCCCTTCTCTGAACACATTCCAGCAACTCAACATCTTTCCTAAACTGAGGGGCCCAGAACTGGACACAGGACTCAAGGTGCGGCCTAACCAGTGCAGTGTACAGGGGCAGAATGACCTCCCTGCTCCTGCTGGCCACACTGTTCCTGATGCAGGCCAGGATGCCATTGGCCCTCTTGGCTGCCTGGGCACACTGCAGGCTCATGTTCAACCTACAATCAACCAGCACCCCCAGGTCCCTCTCTGCCTGGCTGCTCTCCAGCCACTCTGACCCCAGCCTGTAGCACTGCCTGGGTTGCTGTGGCCAATGTGCAGAACCCGGCACTTGGATGTGTTCAATCTCATGCCGTTGGACTCTGCCCATCTGTCCAGCCTGTTGAGGTCCCTCTGCAAAGCCTCTCTGCCCTCCAGCAGATCAACTCCTGCCCCCAGCTTGGTGTCGTCCGCAAATTTACTGCTGATGGACTCAATGCCCTCATCCAGATCATCAATAAAGATGTTGAAGAGCATGGGGCCCAGCACCGATCCCTGGGGCACACCACTAGTGACTGGCCGCCAGCCGGATGTGGCACCATTCACCACCGCTCTCTGGGCAATACAATACACCACCAGGTTGGAAGAGACCTTCAAGATCATCGCGTCCAACCCATCAACCAATCCAACCCACCGAAATACAATACAATGCAATACAATACAATACAATACAATACATTACAATACAATACAATACAATACAATACAATACAATACAATACAACCCACCTAAACAACTAAACAACTAATCCGTGGCACCAAGCACCCCATCAAGCCTCTTCCTGAACACCTCCAATGAAGGTGACTCCGAGGTCTCTTCCTCCTTTTGAGGACAAAAAGTAGGAGCTGTTGCTCCCAACAACAGGCTGAGCTTCTTCAGTATGCACTACTATCTACCATATGAAACATACATTAGCACCATGGAATCATACCATGGGCAAGGAGTCTCTATGGTTGTCCTTTTATGCTGACAAGGATTCAAACAGGGCCCGAATCTGGGGTCTTCAATGAGCAGTCATTGCCTTCGGGGCTGCGGGGTTTCAGCAAGGTGGCAGCACTGTCCCGAATCTCCTTGCAAAGATGCAGGATATGCTGTTAGACCCAAGGGATACGCGAACAATACTGGGTAGAGCAGGCATTGTTCCACTCTTCAAAGGGACTCCTGTGCTGTTCATGGTGTTCATGCAACTTTGAGTCACTGTTAAAAATCTTTGGGTCCCTGAATACCTGTCTCAGTCGAATATCTCTTTCTCCCTAATAACTACTCATCTGCCCAGACACCAAAATCTCCTCAAGGTGGGAACTGTTTCTCTTCCAGGGCTGACATGACGTGCATTTTCCCCATTACCAAACAGTTGTGCATTCCACATGTCCTTTTTCACCTGTTTCCTGTTTTATGCTAGAAGACAAGTGGAGGGACAGGAAGGAGGAAGGACAGAGGTCATTTCTGCTTCCTAAAAATTCTCTAATGCTAATATGAATCATGCCTCATAATGGCCAAGAATAATTCTTAAGCTTTGGACTAGGTGATTCCATAAACTGGGTGTTACCTCTTCTTAGCTTCATTGCCTACCTCTTTATATTGTGAACCTTACTAGACAGCTGTGCACCTTCTGGGCTCCTCAGTTTAGGAAAGATGTTGACTTGCTGGAAGGTGTCCAGAGAAGGGCAACAAAGCTGGGGAGGGGTTTGGAGCACAGCCCTGTGAGGAGAGGCTGAGGGAGCTGGGGTTGCTTAGCCTGGAGAAGAGGAGGCTCAGGGGAGACCTTATTGCTCTCTACAACTCCCTGAAGGGAGGTTGTAGTCAGGTGGGGTTTGGTCTCTTCTCCCAGGCAACCAGCACCAGAACAAGAGGACACAGTCTCAAGCTGCACCAGGGGAGGTTTAGGCTGGATGTTAGGAAGAAGTTCTTCATATAAAGAGTGATTGGCCATTGGAATGTGCTGCCCAGGGAGGTGGTGGAGTCACCATCACTGGAGGTGTTTAGGAAGAGACTGGATGGGGTGCTTGGTGCCGTGGTTTAGTTGACTAGATAGTGTTGGGTGATAGGTTGGACTTGATGATCTCAAAGGTCTCTTCCAACCTGGTTAATTCAATTCAATTCAATTCAATTCAATTCATTCAATTCAATTCAATTCAATTCAATTCAATTCAATCCAATCCAATCCAATCCAATCCAATTCAATTCTATTCTATTCTATTCTATTCTATTCTATTCTATTCTATTCTATTCTATTCTATTCATAAATGTGGCTCTGTGTAGCTCTGTGTTCCTCCATGTCTTGTGACTTTATTGAGTGACAATAAACAAGAGGCTAACTTGGTCTCCAAGTACGTAACAACACAAAAAAGCAAGGGTGTCCATCTCATAGTGTGTCTCTTCCCTGGTACCCTGCTAACTGCAGTTACTGAAATGACACCAGCAGTTTCTCTGGTTTTCTGCACAGAAAGACTGAAAGCTTACCCTGGGGTCCTGGATGTATACGCCATGGAGATAGCCTTCCTACATCCTGAAGGCAGCAAGGTCTATGACAAAGGAGGGGGCACACTTTCCACCTATGAGGAGCGTTGCATGGGGAATTGAGGGAGAAAGAAAGAGCCACTCCACTCATTCACAGCTGGCATTTCTAGTGCAGACCAACTATTCCAGTGTCTGTGGTCAGATTCCAGTTTTAAATTATGCATACAGAAATCTCTTAGGATTGCTTTGCCTACCTTCAGCTGTCCTTCAGTGATATTCCAGACAACTACCTTTCCCTATGAAAAGATGGCAAGTGACTGTTCATCTAACCCATGACACCTCAACAACTCAGAGTTCCCCTTCTCAGTTGTATTGAGTCATAGCCATGAACTTCTGGCCATGCTGCTACAAGAGTGTTGTCCAAGAAGGCAGTCCCCAAATGGACTGCAGCCATGGATATTCATAGTATCAGTCAGGGTTGGAAGGGACCACAAGGATCAGCTAGTTCCAACCTCCCTGCCATGGGCAGGGACACCCCACACTAGATCAGGCTGGCCACAGCCTCATCCAGCCTGCTCTTAAACACCTCCAGGGATGGGGCCTCAACCACCTCCCTGGACAACCCATTCCAGGGCTTCACCACTCTCATGGGGAAGAACTTCCTCCTCACATCTAGTCTGAATTTCCCCACCTCCAGCTTCATTCCATTCCCCCTAGTCCTATCACTACCTGACATCCTGAGAAGTCCCTCCCCAGCCTTCTTGTAGGCCCCCTTCAGATACTGGAAGGCCACAATTAGGTCACCATGGCTATTGTCTTCTTATAATTCTGCATTTCATCTGCCTGGAAGAATGGGCAAGAGAACCATTCCCCTGAACACAACCCGAAGGCATGTCGGATGGGGTTTGATGGATTTGCCCAAGCACAACCCCTTTCTAAGTGCTCCCACATTCTCCACTCTTCAGCTTGAGCTCTCTCTTTATCTAAGCTCCCTGTTGGGCTTTGCCCAGAGTTTAATTCCTTCCATTTCTGATGGGCCAGCCCTGAACAATTACTGCTGCTTCCTTTGAGTTTCACATGATTGTGAAACCTCGCAGTCGGTGGCATTAAACTCGCTTCACGTTGGTGTGACGTAGGAATGATTCACATCCAGTGAGTCACAGCGAAATGTCTCATGCTGCAAGTAGCTGGCCATTGAAGAGCTGTTGTGCTGGTGCTCTCCACCTAATGAAGAATGGGAGCAGAGTCTGTGTGAACTTTTCACAGGATCTTTAATCAGCAGATACAATCACTTTTGTTTTTACTGAAGGCAACTTCAGTATTGCTTGGGGCCTCTGAGTCATTTTAAGCTCCATACAAAGACAGCGAAAAGGAATCTTGAAATTTTGATTCAAGACACCCTGTTTCAAGGTGGATAAAATTTCTTACTGGTTGGCCTCTCCATATCCTGCTTCTGGAGGAGTACAAGGTAAACAACAAAAATGGTCTGTGGATGCTATTTCATAGTATCATAGTATCAGTCAGGGTTGGAAGGGACCACAAGGATCAGCTAGTTCCAACCCCCCTGCCATGGGCAGGGACACCTCACACTAGATCAGGCTGGCCAGAGCCTCATCCAGCCTGCTCTTAAACACCTCCTCAGCCACCTCCCTGGACAACCTATTCCAGGGCTTCACCACTCTCATGTCCAGCCTGAATCTCCCCACCTACAGCTTCATTCCATTCCCCCTAGTCCTATCACTACCTGAGATCCTGAGAAGTCCCTCCCCAGCCTTCTTGTAGCCCCCTTCACATACTGGAAGGCCACAATGAGGTCACCTGGGAGCCTTCTCTTCTCCAGCCTGAACAGCCCCAACTCCTTCAGTCTGTCCTCATAGGAGAGGTGCTCCAGCCCTCTGACCATCCTTTTGGCCCTTCTCTGGACACCTTCCAGCACCTCCAGATCCCTCTTGGAATAGGGGCTCCAGAACTGGAGGCAGTACTCCAGGTGGGGTCTCACCAGAGCTGAGTGGAGGGGGAGAATCACCTCCCTTGCCCTGGTGGCCACACTTCTCCCAGGATCTGATTTGCTTTCCGGGCTGCAAGTGCACATTGAGAGCTCCTGTTGAGCTTCTCCTCCACCAGCACCCCCAAGTCTCTCTCCTCAGGGCTGCTTTCCAGCCAGTCACTGCCCAGCCTGGATTTGTGCCTGGGATTGCCTCCACCCAGCTGCAGGACCCTGCCCTTGGTCTTGTTGAAGCTCATGAGGTTGGCTTGTGCCCACCTCTCCAGCCTGCCCAGGTCCCTCTGGATGGATCCCTTCCCTCCAGCTGTCTGCTGCACCACACAGCTTGGTGTCATCAGCAAACTTGCTGAGGGTGCACTCAATGCCACTGTCCATGGCACCCACAAAGGTGTTGCACAAGCCTGGTCCCAGGACTGATCCCTGAGGGACTCTGCTTGTCCCTGGCCTCCACTGGGGACATGGATCCATTGACAGCCACTCTTTGGGTGCAGCCATCAAGCCAGTTCTGTGTCCATCTAGTGGTCACCCATCAAACCCGTGTGTCACCAGCTTGGAGACCAGGATGTGGTGCAGGACAGTGTCAAAGGCTTTGCTCAGGTCCAGGTAAACGACATCAGTTGCTCGCCCCCCATCTGTTAATGTTGTCACCTGTTCAGAGAAGGCCACCAGGTGTGTATTTGGCAGACAAACTGCACGTCTGTGTCACATTTCTATGCCAGCCCATGGAGCAACAAAAAGTCCTGTCCACAAAAATGCTGCATTTTCTCAGCACCCAGCTCAAACTACCAAAGAATACCCTGGGAAACTACAGACTACCTCCAACCTCCCCACCTTCCAACTCCACCACCTATCCCTGTTTATTTGAATCACACAGGGATGCACAGGTGTGGGTACCAAACCTAAACACCCTCTTACAAAGAATGCACTTCAGAGCACAGACATCTCCCTCATGGAGGGAAGAAAGAGCAAACAACAGATGTTAGTCACGTTGCTTAGCACACCACTGGAGGGCATTCAAATGCACTGTGACTAGCCTGCTACAAGGACTTATATGGCATAGTTTCGGTTGCACACAATGAACTGCTAATTCATTCACAGCACCCAAGGCAAGAAGCTTAATGACAGCTTAATGCCACGCTGATAAATGTCCACTTAGGAAGAAGAAACGTGAATCCAATAGTTTGGGAAAGAAATCATGGAAACTGGACAGTCACTCTGGAATCAAGATTAAAATCGGGGTGTCCAATTCCAGTCTAGGTTTTCTGCTTCCCTTCACCACAACTAAAAAGCCTCCACAAGCACAAACAGCAGTGGTGCATCAGGGCCTTAATGTGAAGTTGAACTTTTCTGGAGCTAAGGTATATTTTTCTGAACACCTCTGAAGCAAATCAAAAGGACAGTTCTGTTGCACTAAGGTAGACACAGTAATTTGCACATTCTCTGGAGGATATTTTGTTGAACATTAGGAAGAAGTTCTGGGCCCCTCGATTTGAGAAGGATATTGAGACACTTGAATGTGTCCAAGAGAGGGGCAATGAGGCTGGGGACAGGCCTTGAGCACAGCCCTGTGAGGAGAGGCTGAGGGAGCTGGGGTTGCTTAGCCAGGAGAAGAGGAGGCTCAGGGGAGTCCTTATTGCTCTCTACAACTACCTGAAGGGAGGCTGTAGCCAGGTGGGGGTTGGTCTCTTCTCCCAGGCAACCAGCACCAGAAGAAGAGGACACAGTCTCAAGCTGTGCCAGGGGAAGTTTAGGCTCAAGGTGAGGAGAAAGTTCTTCACTGTGAGAGTTGTTAGCCATTGGGATGTGCTGCCCAGGGGAGGTGGTGGAGTCACCATCCCTGGAGGTGCTCAAGAGGGGATTGAATGTGGCACTTGGTGTCATGATTTAGTAGTCCTGAGGTGCTGGGTGACAGGTTGGACTTGATGATCTCTGAGGTCTCTTCCAACCTTATTGATTCTATGAGATTTTCTATGAAGCTGGTGGAATACTGGAACAGGTTGCCCAGGTGGGTGGTGGAGGCCTCAGCCCTGGCTGCATTCAAGGTCAGGCTTGATGGGGCTCTGAGCAACCTGATCTAGTTGGGGATATCCCTGCTTACTGCAGAAGAGTTGGACTAGGTGACTTCCAGAAGTCCTTTCCAACCCAGTGCATTCTATAATTCTATGATTTGAGAACATATTACAACTCAGAACTTTTTCACAAGCAGAAGAGGACACAATCTATTACACAAGCAGCAGGAATTGAGGAAAACCACAGCTAAAGGTGTACCCAAAAGTAGCCTAATCCTGTGCTACATCAAAATTCAAAGACATGTCAACATCTCTGTCTCTTGGGAAAACATGCTGACAAGTGACCAGAGAGATGAAAAGCCTTCAACTGGCATCTTCACTCCCCATTTACTGCCTGCTTCACAGAGGTGCATGATCACTTCCCTTCTATCCACAGGGTGTGTACACACAGACTTACAGTAATGTACCTTACTCAGGTAATCCTTGGTTAAAAAATTATCAGGCTGAAAACTAATTACTCTCTCTGTTTATTAGGCATCCAGTTCTTCCAGTCATTGAAGGGAAGTAGAGCTTTCAAAAGCATCTCAGTGGAACACCCAAGGTCTACATCAAACCTCTTACAAAACCCACAAAGATTTCATCTGAATCTTGATTCATCATTAAGCTCACAACACCTTGACAACCTTCCTGCCCTATGAATGGCAGGGGGGCTTAACTGCTTTTAGGCTAGAAACATGAGTTAAATGATGGTTTGGGGGAGTCTCAGAGAGAAAGGCAACTCTCAGAATCATAGAATCAATGGGGTTGGAAAAGACCTCAGAGATCATCAAGTCCAACCTGTCACCCAACACCTCATGGCTAACTAAACCATGGCACCAAGTGCCACGTCCAATCCCCTCTTGAACATCTCCAGGGATGGTGACTCCACCACCTCCCTGGGCAGCACATTTCAATGGACAGTAACTCTTTCTGTGCAGAATTTTCTCCTCACCTCCAGCCTAAACTTCCCTCAGCACAGCTTGAGACTGTGTCCTCTTGTTCTGGTGCTGGTTGCCTGGGAGAAGACATTAACCCCCACCTGGCTACAACCTCCCTTCAGGTAGTTGTAGAGAGCAAGAAGGTCTCCCCTGAGCCTCCTCTTCTCCAGGCTAAACAACCCCAGCTCCCTCAGCCTCTCCTCACAGCGCTGTGCTCCAAACCCCTCCCCAGCCTTGTTGCTCTTCTCTGGACACATTCAAGAGTCTCAATGTCCTTCTTAGTCTGAGGGGCCCAGAAGTGGACACAGGACTCAAGGTGTGGCCTAACCAGTGCTGAGTACAGGGCAGAATGACCTCCCTGCTCCTGCTGGCCACACTATTTCTGATGCAGGCCAGGATGCCATTGGCTTTCTTGGCCACTTGGGCACACTGCTGGCTCATGTTCAGCCTACTATCAACCAGTCTCCCCAGGTCCCTTTCTGCCTGGCTGCTCCCCAACCACTCTGTCCCCAGCCTGTAGCACTGAGTCTTCTCAGACACAGATTTTGTATGCCAAATAACTTGCTTTTGTTATTCTCAGACTTTTAGGGCTCAAGCTCTGCTGTGGACTACCACACAACCCAATCATCAGACTTGCAGCTGAAAATAGATTGATGGAAGCTAAGTTTCTGTGGTGGTCTCTTCATAGCCATAGAGGCAGTCATTTGGGAATACATTACTATCCATCAGGAAATTAGAGTGCTTGCCTAAAAAAGAGAAAAGTCTGGTGTGACAAAAGAACTTCTGGCACCTCCTGCACAGACACATGAAATGAGGCCAGAATAACTGCATGCACTGATGCACATTTCCAATAGTCTTCAGGCAAGAGACAAGATCAAGAGAGACAAACTTTCTTTACAGGGGGAAACAGACACTTGGAGAGTATGAAAATTAGGCTTGTCAGCACGATGAGAATCAAGAGCAGGCCAAATGACACGTTTGCACCTTGACTCTTGAATTCCCTGGGCTAGTAGGGCTTGGGTGTTGATTGTTTAGTTTTATATACCTCTCACACCTTCTACACAGAGAGAGTGATTGCCCATTGGAATGGGCTGCCCGGGGAGGTGGTGGAGTCACCATCATTGGAGGTGTTCAGGAGGAGACTTGATGGGGTGCTTGGTGCCATGGTTAGTTGTTTAGGTGGGTTGGATTGGTTGATGGGTTGGACACGATGATCTTGAAGGTCTCTTCCAACTTGGTTTATTCTATTATTCTATTCACCTCCTAGAGTGACAATGTCTTCTGCAGCCACAGAGGACACATGCAACCATTGCTTTCCTGTTGTTCATCAAAATATGTGCTGTACTTGCAATGATAGAGGAGGGCAGCTCCAAAAAGCTATGTAATCAGACCCCAGCAGGGTAGGTTGTGGGTGAGACAGCTGCAGCCACTGTGTGAAAAAGGCAGAAGCCAGCCAGCAGCATGCCCAGGTAGCCAGGAAGGCCAGAGCCATCCTGGCCTGCATCAGGAGTAGTGTGGCTACCAGGAAGAGAGAGTTGGTTATCCCACTGTACCCAGCACTGGTGAGGCCACACCTTGAGTATTGTGTTCAGTTTTGGGCACTGCAGTGTAAGAGAGACATCAAAGTGCACGAGTGAGTCCAGAGAAGGGCAATGAAGCTGGTGAAGGGTCTGGAGGACAGGTGTGAATAGAATAGAATAGAATAGAATAGAATAGAATAGAATAGAATAGAATAGAATAGAATAGGAATTAACCAGGTTGGAAGAGACCTTTGAGATCATCAAGTCCAACCTATCACTCAACACCATCTAATCAACTAAACCATGGCACCAAGTGCCACATCCAGTCTCTTCCTAAAGACCTCCAGTGATGGTGACTCCACCACCTCCCTGGGCAGCACATTCCAATGGCCAATCTCTCTTTCTGGGAAGAACTTCTTCCTAACATCCAGCCTAAGAGGGTGAGCTGAGGGAACTGGGGTTGTTCAGTGTGAAGAAAAGGAGATTGAGGGGAGACCTTCTTGCTCTCTACAATCCAACTACCTGAAAGGAGGTTGTAGAGAGGTGGATGTTGGTTTCTTCTCACAAGTCACAGCTGACAGGACAAGAGCAAATAGCCTCAAATTGCACAAGCAGAGGTTTAGATGGGGTATTAGGAAAAACTTCTAACCTGAAAGGGTTATCAAAGACTGGAACAGGCTGCCCAGGGAACTAATTGAATCACCACCCCTAGGTGTATTTAAAAGTCATCTAAATATGATGCTCAAGGGTAAAGTGTAGCAGTAGTTCTCATAGAGTTATGTAACTCAATTATCTTAAATTAGCCATAGTGATTGTGTGTGATTCTGTGATTCCTGCATCACAGGAGCTCTGTGGCAACAGGAAAGCCACAGGTTCAGCCTCTCAAAGCATTAGATGGGCACTGGTGCTGCTGCATAGCTGGAGAAGGTAAGCCACCAATGCAGCATGAAAGAGAGGACTGTGGGTATCCAGGGCTGCTTTTCAATTCCATTTGCCTTTGTGCTTGTATTGTCTGAGATGTGAGCTTTCTCTGCACAGAAAATTAGAGTAGAGGGGTGGTCTGAATGTGGGATTTATACATTTGTACTCACAGATTGCACAGGAGCTCAGCAGACCTGCCTCTTCAAGATGTGCCACATGTGCATGCAGGGCCATGCACTCTTTAAGGTTTGAGTTTGTGCATCCAAGGCAATAGTTGGTAGCAGGATATAAAAGGGAAGCACAAGCATATAGTAGAGAAAAATCAGGAAAGAGAGATACAAACAGATCTGTTCCAAGTTACTGCCAATGGGTACAACTGCATGGTGCTATGAAGGCCCTGTGCAAGACCAAAGCAACAAGGTCAGGAGTGGTCAAAAGGAGCATGCAGGACCTCTTCCAGAAACTATTCTGCCTCTTCTTTCTCCAGGATTCCTTCCATTTTTGTCTGCCTGGCATTTATCATAGACTCCACCTGGGCAAAAGGGAAAGAGTCTTTTAGGAGCCTGTTTCCTTATCACTGGTGCCCAGTGGTTACCAGCTTGCCATTTCTCTGCAGATTCTGCATTAAGTATGGCATGAACATAGCAGCAAATGACAAAAGCAGTGCTCCCCCCTCACTGACTTACATGACAGTCCTCCAGGGCACAGCCCTCCCATTCTTCCCCCACACCTGACTCTTCCATATACCCAGCCTCCCATAGCTCTCCTCCCTCTCCTTTTATAGCACACAAGGTCCCTTGCACCTTGGGCACTCTGCTCTTGCCCTGTGCTCCACCTCCTTTTATTGATCAGACACATAGTGAGAGGAATAGTCATCTGTTGACTGTGTTTCCAGTGAGTTCAGCAAAGCTGACTTTCTGCTGTGGTCCTAACAGACAGACCCCACTGAGCCCCACAAAGACACCATACCTGCAGCAACATGAACTGCAAGGGGTCATCAGGCTTCTCATACACCAGTTTTTCTGTGATCTCCTGAGAGAGACAGAAAGAAAGAAAGAAATATTGATCCTTAGGTAGACAGGTGGCTGCACTTTCTGCTCACACACTAGCTACATTTTAAACAGTAAGCATCTCTCTTTCAATCCCCCAGAATGACCAAGGGTCCTTTTCTACTGCTTAAGTTTTACACTTCAGAAAGCACAGGACAAGGAAGGATCTGGGGAAGGGATAATTTGGTCCAAGCTAACCTTGGGCCCATCTTCTCAAGGAAGAAGAAAGGAAAGAGATATTTCACCTGAAATATCTGCAGAATATTATGTTTCTCCATGTATGTAATGGAGACTTCAAAAGGGTCTTCATACACCTTTGGTTGCTCCAGTATTTCACGTGTAGTCTCTGTTGGCTTGACTACAGCTGCTGATGATCCAGCCTCAGGTGTTTTACTGCCAGCCTGTGCAGAGATGGACATGTACATGTTGACTCAGTTCACCCACAGGTGATTGAATCTTATGTGATTTTTCCCTGGATAGGGAAGTTCAGCAACAGGTGACTGATACTTAACCCCAAGTAAGTCATGTGGTGATGGTGGGGATGTCTGGTTCTTAGATGGTTCAGCAGCTGGTGGTATGCTAGATTGCTCCAATTCAGATTCTGAATGATCATTAGGCTCTTGCTGTATATAACAAATAAAGAACAAAGACTATTTTAGACATCTAGTCCCATAGACCAGATACAGCACATTACTGCATCCTTTTGCAAACATTTTGCAGCCCCTCTTAGAGCTTTAATTTCTGTGATGGATCCTACCCACAACTTTTGCCTCTGAGCCCAAAACCTCAATTTAAGCTCAGACCCAAGCCTTCAGACCTGGTCTTGAGCTGTGTATCAGGTGCAGCTGTGCCTGATCATCACTTACTAAGGTGTTTTCCTAGGGGAACGCTAAGCGTATATTGCAGGCAGTTTTGACTCTGGATGGAAGCCCCTTGCATGAATCCCAGACCCAAATCATTACCTTGCCTTGTCTGGGACTGTTGAGGAGCCCTTTTAGCAGTACCCTGCCCAAGCACCATGGGCCTGCACCCTGTGGTTAAGGACACTGTCCTGGCCGTGCTGTGGCTGCCCTCAGCTCCTGGCTTGTGTTCCTGCTTGGCACAGTTCTGGTCTTCCTCCCTGACAGCAAGCAACTGAAATTTGGGCAGGCTTCACCCATCAACCCCTTGAGCTGCTGTGGGCAGTGCCATGCCCCACACTCCCCCTCTTACTCCTGATTTTGTGACCGAGTTCAGGCAGAATCCTGCCCTGTTTCATCCCAGAATCTCTTGGGGCAGAGGAGGAGGAAGACATTTCAGCTGCTGGGGGTTTTGGGGTTCCCAGCTGCAGCTGTGCTCCCTGAAGCAGGGTGCTGGTGGGAAGCCGGGTAGGGCAGGACATGCACCTATCCCTGTAACTGGCGAGGGGGCTGTTGTGCCTGTGGGCAGGGGATACAGGGCAGGACGCCGCTTCATCTGGGGTCTAGGTGAGACAGGAAGCCGGGACGGGACGCTCGGTCGATAAAGCACCCCCGGGTTGCGTGTGCGCGGAGGAAGAGAGGCGGGGGCGCGAATCCGGCATGGCTCCGGGTCTCGGGCTGGGGGGGCTCAGGGTCCGGTGTCATCGCTCCTCCCTCACCAGCCCCCGAGTCTCCATGGCAGAGCAGGGTTGCACTTTGTCTCCAACCGACGCCGGCCCGTTCTGCTGCTCGTTGCTCGCCGTAGGCAGGAGAGGAACCGGAAGACGCCTGGGGCTGTTGCCGGGCAACGGCTGCGGCGGGCGGCGCCATCTTGGGCGAGGGCGGGAGCGCCCCGAGGGGCGTGGGGAGCTGCGGGGGGTCGTGACCGCGGTTCCTCCCGGACCTGCTCCTGTTCCTATTCCCGATCCTGGCGGCCGCCCGTCTCCTTACCTGCGTTATCGGAAAGCTGCCCGTCAGAAAAAGACCTGGGGGTGAGAGTTGACAGCTGTCTGAGCAGGAGTCAGTGTGTGCCCAGGTACCAGGGACAGCGTGGCCAGCAGAACCAGGGAGGGGACTGTGCCCCTGTGCTCGGCATTGGTGATGCTGCACCTTGAGTGCTGGGATCAGTTTTGGGTCCCTCACTACAAGAAAGACACTGAGGTGCTGGAGAGGGTCCAGGGAAGGGAAACAAAGCTCTTCAAAGGTCTGGAGAACAGGCCTTGTGAGGAGCAGCTGGTAAAACTGGGGTTGTTTAGCCTGGAGTAAAGGAGGCTGAGGGGAGTCCTTCTCGTTCTCTCCCAGCTACCTGAAAAGATGCTGTAGCGAGGTGGGGTTTGATCTTCCTAGTAACAACTGACAGGACAATCCTTGGAGGTGTTCAAGAGGGGATTGGACATGGCACTTGGTGCCATGGTTTAGGAGTCATGAGGTGCTGGGCAATAGGTTGGACTTGATGATCTCTTCCGACCTTAGTGATTCTGTGATGATTCTATGACAAGAGGTAGGACTCAAGTTGCAGCAGGGAAGGTTTAGGTTGGATATGACAGGGCTGAGGTGGAAGGTGTCTTTACAAATGAAATGCTGCTAGATGAATCACAGAATCACCAAGGTTGGAAGAGACCTCAGAGATCATCAAGTCCAACCTGTCACCACAGACCTCATGACTAAACCATGGCACCAAGTGCCACGTCCAATCCCCTCTTGAACACCTCCGGGGATGGTGACTCCACCACCTCCCTGGGCAGCACATTCCAATGGCCAATCTCTCCTTCCTAACCTCCAGCCTAAACCTCCCCTGGCCCATCTTGAGACTGTGCCCTCTTGTTCTGGTGCTGGTTGCCTGGGAGAAGAGAGCAGCCCCTGCCTGTCTACAACCTCTGTTGTAGAGAGACTGGATGGGGTGCTTGGTGCCATGGTTTAGTTGATTAGATGGTGTTGGATGATAGGTTGGACTTGATGATCTCAAAGGTCTTTTCCAACCTCGTTAATCCCTATTCTATTCCATCCCATCCCATCCCATCCCATCCCATCCCATCCCATCCCATCCCATCCCATCCCATCCCATCCCATCCCATCCTATCCTGATAGTGAGGAGGCCTGGAGGAGACAGGCAGAGTCAAGTTGTACATGGAGGGTTAGATGGAAAAGGACATGTCTCATAGCTTGTAAACAGAAACAGAGGAGCAAGAGGTAGGGTAGTAGAGCACTGGAAAATATTTAAATGCTCGTTCATGTGAGAGGTGCTTTCTCCTCAGTTTTACACAGACCTTGACAGTTGGTTTGCTGCATGATGAACTTCATCAGAAAAAGCAAATAAACAGATTGCCAGCTTCCCCCAAAGAGGAGATGAAAGGGATAAAGATAAAAGCTGTGCTAGGTTACCACAGTAACCAGCTTCTGAGATACTCTGGTTCGTGCTCCGGTGTGACAAGGGCTGGGGTTGAGACATGAGTGGCTGCAACTGCCGTGGGGATTGGTGGAGGGTGAGAGGGTGGGAAATACAGGACTTCAAAACCTGTGCTAAACTAACAGATGTCACTTCCATTCTGAGCAGCTCAGTTTCTCTGTTTTTCAGGTTACACTGCTGACCTTTTAAGAGAAGCAGGTTCCCCAGTGCACCAGTACTGGGTTCACAGCCATGTTGTCTGTATCCTCAGCCATGCTGACCACTCAGGTCATCCTGCGCCGGCGCACTGCTGTTTGCACTCATGGCATGCCAGGTAGCTACTCAACTCCTCTGAGTCTGCCTTGCTGCTTCTACTTGCCCATGTGGCTGCAGTGGTTCCAGGTAGCACGAGACTGGTGTTTTTTTGACTGTGGGCCTTTTTTGTCAGGCGGTGTTCACTTGGAAAGAGCTTGAAAGAAGCTGGTAAAATCTAAAATTGTTGAAGGGTCTTAGGCAGTTGCTGGAATGTACTCTTAGAAAGAGATCAGGATCTGGCTTTTTCAACCTCTACTGATTATCCTGTCCCCATGTGATGGAAGAAGGTACAGTATACTGCCCAGTGCTTTGCATTGTTAGTCCTGAGCATGACATATTTCCCCTAGGAGCTGTGGAGCAGGCTTAAGTTTGTAAGCAGAACATTCACTGGTTTGTCTTGGACACCCCTTAGAAATACTGTTTGTTCTGCAGTGATCTGTGCAGCTGTTTAACCTCACCTTTGAAACCCTTACAGTTGTGAAGAAGTTTTTGCTTGATGAGGTCTTGCTGCCAGTCAGTCTGGAAACTAAGATAGCAACATCCAGGAACAGCTGGATTGAGAGTCAAGATGTTCCCTGTCCTGGAGGTAGGTATTTCTGTGCAACTGTAATGCTTACAGAGCTGGCTTATTGAGGGTCTGAAAGGGAAGCTGTGAACTGTAACATCCCTGACATGCTTCAGAGGGGGAGTGTTTGCTCTAGTAACTGCAATTAGTTTTAACTGAAGTAGGCTTCTGCTTTCAGTTGTGTGTATGGGTAGTTGTGTGCTGAGCCTTCCCAGTTCTGTTTTCTCCACAGCATGGCTCCCTGCAAAACTTCTCCCATGGGTTTCTCCTCTCCATCCTTTCCTGGACATGACTAAGCAGCTCTCAGCACCCTGCTGGCTTCCAATAGCATCATGCTGTGAGTAAATCTCAAGGCCCATGTCATTCTTTCATCAGTGCCTCATTGGTAAACAGCAGATCTCTCCGTTGCCAGCCCCACTGCCTACTGGAGGGATCTAGCTCCTGGTACTGGAAAGCTAGGATTTTTAACAAGGAAGTAAGATGAATGACTCCATTAAATAAACATCACTGCTCTGTGTGTTCTTTCAAAAGCACAGATTACAAAAAGCAGAAGGTGCATTTTAAATGCATTAAAAAAACACCATCCTGAGCAAAATAATGCCTTGAATAGGATGCTCCTGAGACATAAATCACATGGCTTTTCCCTGCCCAAGCACAGGGAAAGGGAGAGCATATTATTATATCCTTATTTATATGGCACCATATGCTAAGTCTGGAACTTAAAAGACTTTGAAATAAATGAGAAAGCACCAGCTGCAGATCAGCAATACCCTCCTTTATTGGGAGTCACTGTGTAACTGTGGCTATCATTCCTGCTGTTAAGTTAAAACTTAAATAAATTGTCAGAGAAATAAGATAGCCATTAGAGATTCAGTGTCTGTCTCCTGGGCACACTTTTTCTAACAGCTGTAACAAAGATCTGCTGCTGGTTTTGTCCTCTCTCTGTAGTAACTCATTGCATTTGTCCCTGCAGTATCACGGTTGTTCGGTAGGGATGGCCGAGCTGTTCACTATAAATAATGTTGCTTAACAATGCAGCCCCTTTTGGGTTAATAAATTGTGCTCCAACCACTTCTAAGCCTCTTTGATTGGTTTCTTGCAAGTCTGCAGTGAAGAGTTGGAACAAATCACTTTCCACAGGCTGTTTACTTTGAATATTTCTTCTTAGTTTATTGATATATGTGTGTGTATATATATATATATATATATACACATATATGTATATATACACACACACACATATATACACACACACATATACACACACACATATACACACACACATATACACACACACACACACATATATACACACACATATAGAATAGAATAGAATGGAATAGATTAGAATAGAATGGAATAGAATAGAGTAGAGTAGAATAGAATAGAATAGAATAGAATAGAATAGAATAGAATAGAATAGAATAGAATAGAATTAACCAGGTTGGAAAAGACCTCAGAGATCATCAAGTCCAACCTATCACCCAACACCATCTAATCAACTAAACCATGGCACCAAGCACCCCATCCAGTCTCTTCCTAAACACCTCCAGTGATGGTGACTCCACCACCTCCCTGGGCAGCACATTCCAATGGCCAATCTCTCTTTCTATGAAGAACTCCTTCCTAACCTCCAGCCTAGGCCTCCCCTGGCACAGCTTGAGACTGTGTCCTCTTGTTCTGCTGCCTGGGAGAAGAGAGCAGCCCCTGCCTGTCTATAACCTCCCTTCAGGTAGCTGTAGAGAGCATTAAGGTCTCACCTGAGCTTCCTCTTCTCCAGGCTAAGCAACCCCAGCTCCCTCAGCCTCTCCTCACAGGGCTGTGCTCCAAACCCCTCCCCAGCTTTGTTGCCCTTCTCTGGACACGTTCCAGCATCTCAACATATCTATCTATCTATCTATCTATCTATCTATCTATCTATCTATCTCATAGTCAAATTCTGAAGCTGGCCATCTCTAACTCCTGTCACCTCATCTGGTACTTGCGAGTCATGTAATGAGATGCATGAGATGGAACACATTGGAAGATTAAATGTCATTGTTTAATAGAAAAGAGGGCCCTAGTCAGCACCAGGCTGGGGAGTTCAGCTCTTGCCATGCTGGAGCTGCTGTCAGGGTTTACACATTCTCTCAGGCTGAGGTTGCTGCCTGGAGCAATCTGTTACACAATCCAGCTGATGCCCAGGGCTGTGGCCTTGCTCTGCCTCACACGCTGCTGCTCCGAAGCTCTCTGACTTGCTTTTGCACAGTTACAGCCAGATGTAGTTAAAGCCTTCCTGAGATCTGCTGAGCAAAGAGCAGCTTTGTGGCACAGAGCAACGTTCAAAAACCCAGCTGTGAGGAAGAGGCTGGGGTTCCTGGACAGACATGAAAGACATCTCAGTACATCCAGGTGCTGACCTGTTACAGTGGGTGGGTTGCCCATCTGTTGGTTCCTTACCTGTACAGTGGGGTAGTTGCTCTGCCCTCCAACCAGAGGGTTTTTGAGGAAGTAACTGAATTACAGGCTGGGAGAAGGCCAGATATAAGCACCACAGTACAGTGTGAAGAAACCCAGCTCTTGCATGAGGCAGAGAGGGCTGGAGTGTGAGGGGAAGAGAGGCAGGCTAGGTCTGCTGGCTTGTGCCCAGACTGCTTTTGCACCAGTAGCCTGGAGATTGCACCAAGATGCTTGCTTTCATACAGGCATCTCTCAGAGTTTGTGTGCAAAGACCAAGCCAGGGCATGCTGGTAAATCCGATCTTCACCCAGTACAGCCTCTTGCGAGGACTGTGCTCACATTTCCCAGCAGAGAGCAGCAGAGCCTCGTAACTGCTGGCGAGGGCTCCCTGTGCATCCTCCAAGACCTTCTTGCAGTGCTTGCCTCCACAAAACACAGCAGTAAACCTGCACTGAGCTCACAGGCACATGTCAGGCCTGTCAGGAGCAAACAGAAAATGCGTGCTTGCAATCCCAAACATCGCCTTCCTGAAAACTGAAGGGAGAGAGAGAGCTTACTTCAGGGGATGCTCTCCAGGTTGGCTTTGTGCTCAGTGTTGAAAGGGTGTGCCTCCACCATGCTTTCAGAAAATGAAGGGAAACCTGTAGCAAGTTAAGCAAACCTCTTTCACAGATGACTGGCATGAACTTGGGTAACCCCTTCAGGTCCCTCTTCTCTAGGCCCATCTTTGGCAATGCAGGAAAGAAACCTTTCTTACCTTCTGTGTCTGGAAATGCTTGCTTTGGGAACCTCTTTAGCCTACTTTGGATTTAACCCTTTCTGTTACAAATAATGTTTCATCTGCCTCTTTCTTGTTCTCTCCTCACTTAATAATGTTATTGAGGATGTTACTGGTAATAAAAATGAATGGAAAATGTGAGACACTGCTTCTTTGCCAGTGTGCCAGAACTAATCTTTGTCTAATGTAGAGAACATTTGCTAGGAAAATGAGACTCTGTCCTCTCTTTGGAAACTGACCTGCTCTTCCTCAGGGGTTTAAAGAAGACAGATTTGGGATTATACTAGGTCTTCAGTGGTATCAACTAGGGCAGTTTTCCTACCATTCCTTAACTGTCCCATTCTAGTTCCTGAAGCTATCAGAGTTATATGCTTTCCCTTGGGAAATAATCATAGACCTTCTGGGAGGCCAAACTCTTGAGAGGGAGAAGGCTTCAGTTTTGTCTCACTGGTATGTGGCATCAGTGGTTAGGGATGCTCTGTTCTGACTGAAGTCCACAATGAACCTTCATCCCATTCTCTTCCCATCAGCTGTGGAATCCTTAAAGGAAGGGAGTCCAGGCAAAAAGTTCACAAGTGGTGGTTGTGGAGGGTGCTGGTGATAAGCACAGCAGCTGCATTGTTGGAGGGCACAGGTTTGCCTCTTCACCCTGTGAATGCTGCCTAAGGCTGTGCTCCCGTCTGCTATGAACCCATCTTTTGCCATGGGACAGGGAGGCAGGCATGGTATGGGACAGGCTTTTGGAAGGCAAATGTATTAACAGTGACAGCAAACCCTGGATGACCCTGTCAGGGTGTCCCTCTTGAAGAGGCTGTAATCTACAGACAGTTGTGAGTGGCTTTCTGCGTTCCTCAAAGCTTTGTGGCCAGGGTGCCCTCTCCATCCTCACTTCCCCACATCCCCTCACCCAGCCCATATGCTAAATGGGATGCAAACCACCTCAGCCTGGGGGGCACCGAGCTGGTTTCCCACAGCCTCCCACCTCTCAGGCTGTATAGAATGTGTCCTTTATTGATGCAAATGATGCTTCATCTCCGAATCCTAGCTCTACATGGGAAAGGTGCAATTAACTGCTGCAAGGAGACGGGGCCGTCTGCCTTGCCTTGTTTAACAGAAGCTTTAATTAAAGACCCCCTGATGCTAGAAAGCCACATTAATTATTCATCTGAAAACATTTACATAGAGTCCCCTGTTTCCCTTCTTCAATAAATTATCAACTTCACGTCTCCATAATTCATCGAAGTGACTAAAAATACATTGTCTCAGCCTCCATCACCTCCCTCCTCACTCTGGCTTTGTCTGTTCCAACTGTGAGGAGTTCAGTATCTTAATGTGAAGGACTCCTACTGCTCTTAAGTGAAAAGGAAAAAAAAAGCCAGGAGGGACAGAGGAAGGGAAGATTTACCCCTGCACAGGAGTCCTGCCAACGGCAGTCATTTTTCTCTTAGTTTCATAGTTTCAGTCAGGGTTGGAAGGGACCACAAGGATCAGCTAGTTCCAACCCCCCGCCATGGGCAGGGACACCCCACACTAGATCAGGCTGGCCACAGCCTCATCCAGCCTGCTCTTAAACACTTCCAGGGACGGGGCCTCAACCACCTCCCTGGATAATCCATTCCAGGGCTTCACCACCCTCATGGTGAAGAACTTCCTCCTCACATCCAGCCTGAATCTCCCCACCTTCAGCTTCATTCCATTCCCCCTAGTCCTATCACTACCTGATAGCCTGAAAAGTCCCTCCCCAGCCTTCTTGTAGCCCCTTCAGATACTGGAAGGCCACAATGAGGTCACCTCGGAGCCTTCTCTTCTCCAGACTGAACAGCCCCAACTCCTTCAGTCTGTCCTCACAGGAGAGGTGCTCCAGCCCTCTGCTCATCCTCGTGGCCCTTCTCTGAACACCTTCCAGCACCTCCAGATCCCTTGTTCTTCCCTGCACCTTGTTCTTCCCTGCACAACTATCATGATCCTGAGGTCTGAAGGAGCTCATCAACTAATGAGGAAAAATCCAGTGAGGGGAGCAGGAAAAAAAATATGTTTCTGGGGCAAAAGAGGCTTGAGTTTAGGAAATGTCTATGCTGAGCTGCAGGTGTCCTGTGTGACCCAAAGCCTAGCAGCTGATCTACCTGGATGAGCTCCATGCCCCACCTGTAGAGCAGGCTAGTGGTTCCCTATCTGCCAGGTGGGGGGCTGCTGCTCTGCCAGTATAAACTTCCAATAGAGGTGTTCAAAAGAGTGAAAAGGCAGACCAGCTCAGGCTGAGGCAGAAGTTCTGCAGCAATTCACAACAAAGATGTCTCTGCAGGCACAACTGAGGGAAAATTCACCGCAGAGGGTTTTCTCCAACACATTTTGCTTAGTGATGAAGTGAACTGTCACATGAGAGAGTTAAAAAACCCAGTCGTCTGAGGGCTTGTTTACATGGGGGCTTAAGACAAATTAGTGTGAGGTGTGAGTTAATGCACTGAAGTCGAAGTGCATTAAACCTCTGTGTGGGTGCTCTGACACAGAAGGAAAATGGCCTCATTTCACTATGGTGGCGGTTAAGTGAAAGCAAAGCAAGGGTACTTTATCCCCAGATGTTCATAGAATCATAGAATCATAGCATCAATGAGGTTGGAAAAGACCTCAAAGATCATCAAGTCCAACCTGTCACCCAACACCTCAGGACTACTAAACCATGGCACCAAGTGCCACGTCCAATCTCCTCTTGAACACCTCCAGGGATGGTGACTCCACCACCTCCCTGGGCAGCACATTCCAATGGCCAACGACTCTCACTGTGAAGAACTTTCTCCTCACCTCCAGCCTAAACTTCCCCTGGCACAGCTTGAGACTGTGTCCTCTTGTTCTGGTGCTGATTGCCTGGGAGAAGAGACTAACCCCTACCTGGCTACAACCTCCTTCCAGGTAGTTGTAGAGAGCAATAATGTCTCAAGCTGTGCCAGGGGAAGTTTAGGCTGGAGGTGAGGAGAAAATTCTTCCCAGAAATAGTAATTTGCCATTGGAATGTGCTGCCCAGGGAGGTGCTGGAGTCACCATCCTTGGAGGTGTTCATAAAGGGATTGGATGTGGCACTTGGTGCCATGGTTTAGTATTCCTGAGGTCTTGGGTGACAGGTTGGACTTGATGATCCTTGAGATCTTTTCCAACCTTATTGATTCTATCATTCTATGATTCTATGATCAATACACAGGAGCAGTATCTATGACAGAGAGGGAGAAATAGGAGTGTCAGATGTAGAAGGTGCTAGGTATTCAGGGGCTGACTTGTGGAAATGTGTACACTCCAGCTTGTTAGCCCCAGCCAGGTCTTGAATTAGGAGTAGATTTGAGATATGGTGTGCCATTAGCTCTGAGCACAACCTCTTCCCTGTGTTCTTTTCCTTGGAGACTGGAGGTGTGATTTCCTAGGCTGTGCTGCTAAAGAACACCGATAGAGGTCATTCTGCTACTCAAGATGTCTCTAGAGGATGCTGTGTAGCACTGAACCCGAAGCCTTCCAGCATTCAAATGGAGTCAGATACTTGTGATTAAATTTACTCAGATATAAATATCATCCATTGCTTACCAATTAAATTATGGTTCAGACTAAGTTACTAAGGGATCTGAATTAACATTCTTCTGGATGTAGAGAAACACATTTTTGCAGGCATTAGGAAAAATCCTCCCTTCCTTCTCCTCCAGCTCAGGAAATTGGGTTAAAATTTTCCACAGTGAAGTTTTTTAGCCCTTTGTACTGTCTGTGGAGACCCCTTAAAAGCTGTCTGGGCTGTGGCTGCCATCCAGATGTACATAAGTGTCAGCCTTTGGATACCTCACTCACAGTCCAGTGTGTACTGTTAAATCTGTGTTGACCTTCACCTGCATGGAAGTAATAATTGGTGCTGTGTCTCCTGGGGGATGGAACAATATGTAATTGGCTTAAACAGAAGATCTAGTTAGACATTAAGAAGCCTTTACTAATGGTACAGCAATAAAGCATGGGAATAAATGGCTGGGGCCCTGCTGCCTGTAGAGAAGTTTGGATGAACACGCTGAAATTATCTTGTCTTCTCCTGGAAGGAAAGCAGAGATCATTCACTGTGGTTTCTTCCAACATTATTTTCTCTGCTTCTGCATATGCCCACGAAGTTTTCTTGCCAAAAGTGGTAATAGCAGCAGTTTCACTGCTGCAGCACTGTCATGGAAAACACTGCTCCATCAGTGCCCCAAAGGAAGAACAGGCTGATATAAAAGAATGCCAACAAGAGCATCCTTTCTTTCCAAGCTGGCAGGAGTGAGCCATTTTGGAAGGTGATGTACATCTCCCATAACCCATGCTCTAGCTTTCTTGGCTGAGCCAAATTGTCTTGCCGAGTTGTCAAACAGGAGAAGTGTTACCACTGTAATTAAAAGCATTAAAGCAATCAAAAGGAGCATACAAGCATAATTAAGGCACTATTGGTTTATGTCCCCTGCAGGCATTCTTTTAAAATAAATGGCTTTTTGGGTTAATTTAAGCCTTTTCCAAAACCATCACTTAAAACAAAAGGGGAAAGGAACTTCCATCCATATATTTGCCAGTAAAACTACTTAGTTTTCAATCTCATAACCTAGGCTGGCAAGATTTCCCCACCCTGACAAAGTTCATCTGCTGAATAAAGAGCATAGCCTTGAAAGAAGGAGTTGGATCTGGACAGCAAGAACTGAGGAGGAGCAAGAGAGACTTCAGTGACTCCAGGTAATCCCTTCATAAAAGAGGAATCAGCTCTGCTGTGCCAGTGTCAGACATTGTGTTACGAAAGCACCTATGAAGGAAAGGTACACAGAACAACTAACGAGGCTGGAAGAGCATTTTCCAACCTGGTGGGTGGGAAAAGGGGAGACGAATAGAATAGAATAGAATAGAATAGAATAGAATAGATAGAATAGAATAGAATAGAATAGAATAGAATAGAATAGAATAGGACCAGGTTGGAAGAGACCTTTGAGATCATCGAGTTCAACCTATCATCCAACACCACCTAATCAACTAAACATGGCACCAGGCACCCCATCCAGTCTCCTCCTAAAAACCTCCAGTGAAGGCAACTCCACCATGTCCCTGGGCAGCACAGTCCAATGGGCAATCAATCACTCTCTCTATGAAGAATTTCTTCCTAACATCCAATCTAAACCTCCCCTGGTGCAGCTTGAGACTGTGTCCTCTTGTTCTGGTGCTGGTTGCCTGGAAGAAGAGAGCACCCCCCACCTGGCTACAACCTCCCTTCAGGTAGTTGTAGAGAGCAATGAGGTCTCCCCTGAGCCTCCTCTTCTCCAGGCTAAACATCCCCAGCTCCCTCAGCCCCTCCTCATAGGGCTTGTGCTCCAAACCCCTCACCAGCTGAAGATCAGGAACATCTAGTGAGTGTGGGGGAGCTGCAACTCTTATCATAGAATCATAGAATCAATAAGGTTAGAAAAGACCTCAAAGATCATCAAGTCCAACCTGTCACCCAGCACCTCATGACTACTAAACCATGGCACTTCTGACACTCTGCAAGTCTGGAGTAATGTTGCACTGTGGAAGAGACTGAGCCTCACTTGTAGAGCTTGCTGGGTTAAGCCTTGGAGAAGCAGATGTTCAGCTCTGGCTTTCTGAACCTGAGCTGTCTGCAGAAAGTAGGCACAGCCCGTCTGCTTTGGGAAAGATGGGCTTAGTGCTGTGTGTGCATGTGTGTGTGCTGGGTGGTGACAAAAGTATCATAGTACCACAGTATAGTATCAGTCAGGGTTGGAAGGGACCACAAGGATCATCTAGTTCCAACCCCCCCTGCCATGGGCAGGGACACCCTACACTAGATCAGGCTGGCCAGAGCCTCATCCAGCCTGGTCTTAAACACTTCCAGGGACAGGGCATCAACCACCTCCCTGGACAAGGGAGTGGCAAGTATGCTTGCCACCTGTTTGGCATGTCACAAAGCCAACCTCTGAGAAAGCAAACAATGCTGATTTTACTTTGTGAATTAGTTGGGTTACAGTTGGACTCCATGACCTTAAAAGTCTTTTCCAACCTTAATGATTCTATGATTCTAAAAGTGCCACCCCTCAGGGTCTGAATGACGCCATGATGGACAGCTGAGAAGAGAAGGGTAGCCTGAGCCATGCAGGTAGAAAACTGGCACTGACTCTAAGTTTTCATTGCAGTTTGTCATGATAAGAGTCAATGGGTGTACCTTTTCCCCCCAAAACTGATTCAGCAGGAGGTTTCAGGGTACAGGGGGTATGTTTTTGCATCAGATTCAAGCATGCACATGAAGGTGAGAGCTGTGCAGATCACAGCTGCCTTTGCTCTCTCTAGCTCTCATTAGGATCTGCAGCCTTAGAGTGACTGGAGCAAGCATTTTCCTTTTCCCAAAACCTTGCCCTGCTAGTGAGGCTGCTGCTTCCCCTGGTTGCTTGGCTTAGAGCTGCTGCAGTTCCTGGCCAGGGAAGGAAGCACGGGAGAACCCTTACACTGGAAGGTCTCCTGCAACACCTCTGCAGAGGGGCACAAATACCTGTCCTCTACCTCACTTCTGTTTTTGTCCTCTGTCTCCACTGAGTGGTGCCACAGCTGATGTGCCATCTGTGCAGAACAGACTGATGACTCTTTCCCTTGCCCCACGCCCTCTGCAGAGGCAAGGGGCTGGCAACTGGCTGCGGCAGGCATGCAAAAGGACAAAGTGAACGTCACAGGCAGCACCAAGAAAATCCATCCGAAGCCCGGCTCCATATGGGGAAGCACAGTTCCAGCTGTTCAGCCTTTGGAGTAAGCTGGCTCTGAAGCTGCTGGTACCCTGGCTTTAATGCTAGGCAAGCACAGAGCTGTTGAAAAGGGGGTAAGCAGCGGGGATAGCAACGTCATGCTGGTACAAGGAATCTTGTGATGCTATTGCTCCCCATGATTATGCTGTTAACAGCCAAGCAGGGTGGAGTTTAATGAGCAAAGGTAGATGAGAAAAGGAAAACAGCTGAGACAAATGATGTTTAAATGTGATGGCTCATTAAGCAAAAGCTTTCTGCTATGTTTCAACAAAAGGGACAATGGCCATAAGTAAGAGGCAAGCTACTGACAACAGAAAGGATTTATAGATAGTAACAGTTCAGCATCTCCAAGTGAAGAGGTTTGCAATGTCTTTGCACAAGAAAGAGAGCTTTTCAGACCTAATCCTAGGAGCTTCTCGCTGGATAGCAATGAACAATCCTGCTTTCCTGCAAAGCCAAACTCCTGTCTCCAGCAGATATTTTGCAACACAGAAGTCAGTGCAGCATGGGCAATGGGTCTCAAACTAATGCGTCCATGATCTTGCCTCACCTGGCTTACAGATGCTTGCATGTGTGTCTTTGGTCTTGGCCAAATCCTCTAGTGTTTACTGAAATGTAGGCCTAAACAGATAGTGAGAAAGTTATCCTAATCAATCCTCCAGAAGGCAGAAGCAGCTTTGCTGGTGTCCTTCCTGCCAGCTATGTAACCTGTTCCCAAAGCATCTGAGTGGTAGAGGCTCTGCAGCCTTCAAAGCTGAGCAACTATTCCAGTGCTTTGTTGTCATTATCCAGCTTGTCAGTATAGTGTCCTACCCAGCCAGGATATGGAGGATGGATGATTTCCTCTCTCTTTGCTGAAGCTTTAGTATCAATTTTGTGATAGACTGCCTTTCAGCTTTCCAACAACATATGAGGGGAGATCTCCATGGTGTTCATCTGTCTTACAAAGCAAAGGCCTACTCTGCATTTGCATAAATCATGAAGCTGGGTGTGATCTTCTGCCTGAGGAAAAAGATGCACCTCCATCATACTCAAGTTTGGTTTGTGTTATTTATGGTGTTCAGGAGGGGACTGGACGTGGCACTTGGTGCCATGGTTCTAGTCATGAGGTCTGTGATGACAGGTTGGACTTGATGATCTTGGAGGTCTCTTCCAGCCTTGGTGATTCTGTGAAAATGGTAAAGGCAATAGTCTTCAGAAACAAAATACTTGATCCTCCAGAAGCTTCCATCAGTATGCTGTTGAGCTGAGAATGTGGTCCTGCAGTCCCGCAAGAGTGGAGGACAGGGCCCTGGACCTCTTTCAGGAATGAGATAGACTGAGTGGATGATTACTTCCAAAGTTAG
>CM037635.1:12575895-12623653 GCA_015227895.2 Colaptes auratus | reverse complement strand
GGGGGTGCTCAAAAAACCATGAAGACATGGAGCTTAGGGACATGGTTTAATGGCCAAAGGTCTTTTCAAACCTTAGTGATTCTATGGTTTTATGACCCTTACCTCATCTTATGTTTGCTTTCACAGAGGCAGCAAGCAGTGATCCTGAAGTTTGTCAGCAACAACAGCAGCTGTGTGCCCCTGCCTGTTCTGTCTAATCCTCTGCCCTACTGATGAAGGATGATAACCACCCCCAGAAATGTCTCCATGTCAACAAGCTCCCAGTGCACAAAAGGTGGTAACAACCAGGGACAGAGCTGAAGTGGTGCCCTGAAATCCTATAGCTCTTCACCTTTAACTTGATGCAAAATCTCTAGCTGCCCACCTGGGAGAGCAGTGCTTCTCCTCCCCTGCAGGCTCTGTGTTTTTAACCATCCCTTAAAATTTATTACATGTGATCTCCACTCTCAGCTGTGCCAGTATAGAGGCTGAAATCCAGGATGGGTGCAGGTGCCTCTGAAGGTTTCTGTGGGCATATCATAAACCTGAACTTCAGTACAGCAGCTGTGGAGCTGCAGTGGTTCCAGGACATGAGCTCTTGCAAAAGCACAAACGTGGACCTGTTACCCTGAGGCTGGTATGTTCTCAAAACCACCTCAAAACAAAGCTAGTCTGAAAGAGGCTTTTCCTCTGAAGGATGCACCCAGATAACTCCATGGATCAGCCTTCAGTATTGGAGAGGAAGCTGGGCTGAAGCACCTCATTTGGGGTTTGTGAGTTCAGAAGGGATCTGGAGCCTGTGCCTTTGCTGACAGCTTGAACTGCCCTCGCTTGACCTTGTTTTGGAAAATGCCATCCCGGATTCCCAGAGCCACTTGGATAAATATCCTCTCCCTCTCAGGGAGACCCAGGAGGTACTGCAGCTCAGAGGCCATGCCTCCATGTCTCACTGGAGAGACCAGAAAGGAGGGGCAAAGATGGGTAGACTGACAAGTGTTGTTTCTAGCCTGGAATCCTGCGGCAGCACCATCAGGAACTTCAGTAGCCTCTAATCACAGATTTGCTTCTTAGACCTTCAGAAGGGAAAACACCTCTCTGAGCTGGAGGTGGGTGAGAAGTGCTCAGAGAAAAGGAATTCTCAGCCTGCACTCCTCTCCTGTGAGGAGGAATCTGGAGAGACATCCTTGAGAAACATTGTTTTGAGCATGTAGATGATAAGTGAAATAGCAAGTGTGACATGGTTTTCCAGTAGAACACTGAAAGCCATGGGTGGCACTGTGAAATGAGAGAGGATGGTGTCATGTGGAAGGGTTTCCCTTTCCCTCAATAAAACAGGAAGGCAGCCAGGTGGAAGGCAGCCCACAAAGGAGGAGGTGGCAAATGAGGACTACAGGAAGGATGCACTGGATTAAAAGCACAAGTGTTGGTAGCATGTGTGTGCGTGGGGAGTGGTGTCGCTGTGACTTCCCCGGCAACATTCCTTGAGTGACCCAGAAACCCCTCTGAAAACCATCCTGAAAACCCTCTTCACTCAGGCCATGAGAAACAAGGCTTTAGGCATTTAGAAGCACATTGAGGGCTTCACAGCTGGGGAAGAGTTGTGAGCATTTGAGTCATTCCCTGCCCAAGGAATTCTAGGCTGGCAGGAACCTTATTGATTTGTTGACTCATTTTACACTGGGATTCTTCTCTGCCTCCTCCTCATTTCATTTTGGTTTTCAGCTTAGATCACCTGACATGGTTCATGAAGAAAGAATATTCTCACCCCAGAACTGTAGAGCCTGGTGTTCACTGATGAATGTCTTATGTTCTGCTCTCCCTGGGGTTTCTTCACAGTGGTGTCTTAAACTGGCAAAATAATCAGGATCACAGCAAGGAGGAGACTAGAGCAAAGGGAATTACGGTTCCTTACTGAAGAGACGTGGGTGGCACTAAGTTTCTGGCTCCTGAGCAAACGTGGCAAGGTAAAAACATGTGCAAAGGAGTACCTCAGTCATCAGACAGTCCCCATAGGACCTTGGGAAGCCTCCATGAAGGGGGTTCTTTGAAGGGTATCTGAGAGAGGAAGTCAGCCTTCAAAGGGGGAACAAGCAGCCGCACAATCTGCTATAGAGGGAGGCTAAAACACAGGAGGGGCAAAGAGGATGAGATGCCTCCTGTCAGAGATGGTTGCAGGAGAGAGCAAAGAACAGGCAGTAAAGAGAGAAATGGAGGCTGTGGCCAGGGAATGGAAGGCTTAGGTCAGGGTCTTTCTACATGAACACACCCTGCCAGCTATGTCAGAATGAAGAAGTACTGAATGGGCTGTGAAAACAGTGTCTTCTCTGGACCCTGGAAATGTCCTTGCCGAGGAAGGGTCTGGCATACCGGCACTGGATAGCAGGAAGGAGACCTGGTGTCCACAGAACACTTCTTGTTCTCCATTTGTCAGAGCTTTGTGCACAGGTCTTGCACTCCAGTGGATGCTGACAACCCATCCTACAACCAGAGAAGTGGGCTCAATGCTTCCACCCAGCACTAAACCAAGACTAAGTCCCTTTGTTTGTGTTTTTGAGGAGTTGATCAATGATGCTCCATTTTCTCCTCTGAGATGGGCGTGGGTTTTGCCCATATGAACAGGGGGGGAATATGGGGTTAAACTCCCTGATCTTTAACCTTGTACAGGTCCTACACAGGGATTTTGGCACTGGCAGTGGGTGTTTGTATTAAGGATCTATTCCCACAGTGAAAGATACCCTCACATCACGTGTCCCTAGAGGGTTGCTCTTTAGTCATCCCTACAAGAAAGCAAAACTATTATTCCTGCCTTTCCTACTGGGGTCTGGATTCCTGTGATGTGCATTATGCTCTCAGCTCAGTGCCAGTCAGGCTGGCCCCATCACACCATCTCTATTCTTGCCCCAGCCTGGCCCTGTGGGGGAGAGCTTCTGTCAATCAAGAAATTCTGTCAGCTGCTAAATTGTGCAGGACCAAGACCTCGTAGGGACAGCATGGATGTACACAGCCAATATTCCAGGCTAGCAGGCATTTGGACCTGCTCAGCACAGATACTCCCATTCCTGTAGAGCAGCTTAAAGACAGCAAGGACTGCTGCTGGTCAAGGTGTATCAGTGAAGGGTAGCTGAGTAACAGACACCACCATTCAGGAGAGCTGCTTGTTAGCAGAGCTGGGTTGGGGAGCACAGGGGTGGAGGAGCAGTCAGACCTACAGGCTTCAAGGAAATCAAATGCTGTGAAGGAGGGAAGCTGCAGGCCAAGCCTGAAGGATTTAGAGAAGGCATCTCAGCACCTGGTTTTCACTAGCATATTAGTCTCTGATATTCATGTTCTCTCAGATTCATCCAGCTCACCAACCAAGGAATACTACTAACGTTTTCTGTTGCAGAAAATCCTGTTGACGAGGGAAAGAAAAGGTCAAGAAAGTACTTTTTAATGGTTATTTATTTATATTGAATGGTACTGGAGCGTTATTAAATATGATGTGAATAGTATGTATGATGCTGTGCTGTTCTCTTGTCTACTCCTTTGTCAGGAAAACACAGCCTGGACTCCATAATGGAGAAGGTATCAGTTTTTGGAATGGAATGGAATGGAAAGGAAAGAATAGAATAGAAAGAATAGAATTAACCAGGTTGGAAGAGATCTTCGAGATCATCAAGTCCAACCCATCACCCAACACCATCTAAGCAACTAACCCATGGCACCAAGCACCCCATCCAGTCTCTTCCTAAACACCTCCAGGGATGGTGACTCCACCACCTCCCTGGGCAGAACATCCCAATGGCCAATCACTCTCCCTGTGAAGAATTTCTTCCTAACATGCAGCCTAAACTTCCCCTGGCACAGCTTGAGACTGTGTCCTCTTGTTCTCTGGTGGTTGCCTGGGAGAAGAGACCAAATCCCTCCTGGCTACAACCTCCCTTAAGGTACTTGTAGAGAGCAATAAGGTCTCCCCTGAGCCTCCTCTTCTCCAGGCTAAGCAACCCCAGCTCCCTCAGCCTCTCCTCACAGGGCTGTGCTCCAAACCCCTCCTCAGCTTTGTTGCCCTTCTCTGGACATGTTCCAACAATTCAACATCTTTCTTGAACTGAAGGGTCCAGAACTGGACACAAGACTCAAGGTGTGGCCTAACCAGTGCTGAGTACAGGGGCACAATGACCTCCCTGCTCCTGCTGGCCACACTATTCCTGGTTGCTACCTTCCTCTTCCTGTGAAAGGAACCCTGGCAACTGGGAGGCCAGTGGGTAAGCCTCATTGATCAGTACTGCCTGAGTGCCCTGCTTGGTATCACTCTGTTACACCAGTGCATCCTTCCTCCCTTCCTTGGGCCCTGCATTTTCAAGGCCAAGCTTCCCAGCCACTTTGCTGCATTTTCAACAGGGATCTGGGGCAGGCCCCAGGAGGCAAAGCAGAGAGGAGAAGGGGAAAGAGAAAGAGCAAGCAACAATGAATCTTATTAAATGGAGCGAGGTACTTCTCAGCCTCTCATCATGTTTGGGGCTGATTGGAGGTGAAATTACAGTTGGAGAGAGTGAAAGCCCCCTCCCCTGGGACAATCCAGAGGCTCTCACACAAACTTAATTTCAAGCTCTGCTGCAGATGGTGTTTGTCTTTTCTATTTTTTTTCCCTTGTATACATTCAATTTAATTTCTCAGGCAGACATGTGACAATGAGAAAGGCAGACCTTTCACTGTGAAGACAGCCCAGTGCTGGCTTCTTACAAACCCAGCCTCACATATTTTTTATTCCCTCTTCCTCACCACTCTCAATAAATTTGAGTGCAGGTGTTGCTAAAGTGCCCACCACCTCCCTTCAATGCTTCAGTGGAGACACATTTGTTTGGGTGGGGTGGGGTTTTTTTTTTGCATTTAAGCAATCTGATTCACTTGTTAATTCAAAACACGGCCCAGTTATCCACAGCTCTGTTTAAAACAGGAGCACTGTGACCTTGAAAAGGCTCTGACCTGCTGGCACCACAAAATCCTGATCGGTACTCTGCTTTCCAGTCCTCACTTCTTTGCCCTCTCGTGAGAAAAAGGCTCATAGTGGTTTCTGATCCACCTCCCTGCTTAGGCCAGGTTGGAAAAGACCTTCAAGATCATCGAGTCCAACCTATCACCCAACACCATCTAATCAGCTAAACCATGGCACCAAGTGCCCCATCCAGTCTCTTTCTAAACATTTCTAGCAATAGTGACTCACCACCTCCCTGGGCAGCATATCCCAATGGCCAATCTCTCCTTCTGGGAAGAATTTCTTCCTAATATCCAACCTAAAGCTCCCCTGGCACAGCTTGAGACTGTGTCCTCTTGTTCTGCTGCTGGTTGCCTGGGAGAAGAGACCAACCCCCACCTGGGTACAACCTCCCTTCAGGTAGTTGTAGACAACAATAAGGTCTACCCTGAGCCTCCTTCAGGATAAGCAACCCCATCTCCCTCAGCCTCTCCTCACAGGGATGTCCTCCAAACCCCTCCCCAGTTTTGTTGCCCTTCTCTGAACACATTCAAGCAACTCATTCATCTTAAACTGAGGGGCCCAGAACTGGACACTTGTACTGTGCACTACCCTGTATGATACACACTCTATATACCAGATATTCCCAGGTACATAGCAAGTATAAGCATATCATGTAGCATGCATGCTCTGCATCACACCCCAGAATAATGTGGGGTTTAGGCCTGTTTCGGTGACAACAGCTGAAGGGTAAGGAGAGGAGCTGCATTCAGCTTTGGGAGGCTCCTGAGGGAGGGATTCCTGAAGGAGAGGTTCGGAGAGGAGAGGAGAGGTTCGGAGAGGAGAGAATGGAATTAACCAGGTTGGAAAAGACCTCTGAGATCATCAAATCTAACCTATCACCCAACACCATCTAAGCAACTAAACCATGGCACCAAGCACCCCATCCAGTCTCTTCCTAAACACCTCCAGGGATGGTGACTCCACCACCTCCCTGGGCAGCACATTCCAATGGCTAATCACTCTTTCTATGAAGAACTTCTTCCTAACATCCAGCCTAAACCTCCCATGGTGCAGCTTGAGACTGTGTCCTCTTGTTCTGGTGCTGGTTGCCTGGGAGAAGAGACCAACCCCCACCTGGCTACAACCTCCCTTCAGGTAGTTGTAGACAGCAATAAGGTCTCCTCTGAGCCTCTTCTTCTCCAGGCTAAGCAACCCCAGCTCCCTCAGCCTCTCCTCACAGGGCTGTGCTCCAGACCCCTCCCCAGCTTTGTTGCCCTTCTCTGGACACCTTCCAGCAGCTCAACATCTTTCCTAAACTGAGGGGCCCAGAACTGGACACGAATTCTCTCGGCCCACACACCAACACAAGCCGTTCAGCTCCTCCACAGACAGCTGATCTAGGCAGTTTTATGTTACTTTTCCAGTCTCCAGAGAATACACAGAGAGGTAAAAAATACAGCTTGAGGGAGGTTGTTTCCTTTCCAGCTGACCTGCTGCTGCTTCTGCCCAGAAACTGACATAGGGTGGCCATTTTTACAACTAAGCTCTGACTGCAAGGAAGTTAGGAGAGCCACTGGAGCTGGACAATTCCAGTGGGTTTCAGTTTTTCCCTGTCTCCAAGACAGATGGAGGCAGACAGGCCTTGCCTAAGCTATTCCTACATCATGATTTCCTACTGTGACCCAAGGGAGCATAAAGCAGTACCAGGCTGTAAAACAATTGGTGTCTGCAACCCTAGGTCATACCATGAAAAGCTTGGTTCCTCTGTTTGTTTGATGGTTGACACAAAGATTAATTCTTTCCTGTCCATGGCATTGTACTTCCCAGGCCTTCCAGCAGAATAGTCATTGTTGCTTTGTTTTATGGAGGGGAGAACAAGCAGGGTGGGTTTGCCATGGTCATGGGGCAAATGGCACAGGGAGAACATAAATGGTGGAAACCCACAGCAGCATGCAAGAGCAGTGGGTGGGTTTCAAGAGAGCAAGACTTTGCCTAGACAGAAGAAAGGTTCCATTCATTTTCCATTAAAAAAATCCCAATTAATATTAAATGTGACAATTTGCAACCAGGCCTTAAGCAATCCACTTAAATAGAATTAACAGGTTGGTCTACAAAGCAGAATGACTGAGGTGATGTTTCCTATAGATGTGTCCCCTACATCTTCATCCAGTTCTGAAGTGAGAGTACTCCAAGCTCCCCCATATAGATAAAATCATATAACCATTTGGGTTGGGAGGGGCTGTGCTTTCCCACATACTACTATCAGGTCTGGTGTCATATAAAACCAACCATGACCAAAGAACCTAAAGCCCTGCCTGTAGCACAAGTCTCTGAGCCAAGTATTTACTGAATACATGCTTCCATTCCACCCTATAGAATAGAATAGAATAGAATAGAATAGACCAGACCAGACCACACCAGACCAGACCAGGTTGGAAGAGACCTTCAAGATCACTTGTCATCACCTGCAACTGGAAGGAGGGAAAAGAAAATATCTTGCACCCCAGACTCTTTCACCAACCTCCCCAAGGCCCTGAATTCGCTCTTCATTCCTCTCAGGTTACAGGGTAGCTTCTTCCTTACCTGCCTGGAAGATCAGTAGTGGGTAACAGTCTGACAACCACACCAGGCTGGAGAATTTCCTAGTGATATTCCTCAGTCAAGCTCCAGGAAAAATACAGACTTCCTTATGATGAGGGTCAGCCCAGCACTTTGGGCCCTCTATTCCCTTTAGGAGTAAGTCTCCAACAATTACAACTCTTCTCTTCTTCCTTGTGGAAGAGGTTGTTATATGGCTGAAAGCTCTGCCACTCTGCTGAGGCTAATCTCGGCTGATCCCAGAGGCTGATCTCTGCAATATGACCAACAGATGCAACTTGAAGTAATTTCCACTCATCCTATCACTTTTTACTACGGAGAAGAGATTGACATTACTTAGCTACAACCTCCTTTCAGGGAGTTGTAGAGAGTGAGAAGGTCTCCCCTCAGACTCCTTTTCTCCAGGCTGAACAACCCAAATTCCCTTTAGCTGCTTCCCAAAAGACCTGTTCTCCAGACCTTTCACCAGCTTTGCTGCCTTGTCTGCAATGCTATCCCCCATCTTGTTCCCATGCCATCCCGATGGGAGACATGTAATATTGGCAGCACTCATTTTTGTCTCTCAAATTGAAGTGAAAATGAGCAACATGTTAAGAATCCATCCCGAGAGCATGCAGACAGACTGACACCACGACCTCATAAGCCCCATTGTGTTAAGAAACCAGCTGGGAAAGAGAGGGGTGTAAAAACCAAAGTTTTGACTGGCAGTGAGTCCATGACAGGAGGCTCCTCACTGTGTCCCTTCAGACATTGGCAGAAAGCAGCACATGCACTTGAGAATCACTGAATCATACAACTGTTAAGGGTGAGAAAGACCTTTCGGATCAGCAAGTCAAGCTGTGAACTCAACACCACCATGCCCACTAAATCATGTCCCAGAGTACCATATCTACACAGTTTTTAGCTGGTCAGGGGTTTGGAGCACAAGCCCTATAAGGAGAGGCCGAGGGAGCTGGGGTTGCTTAGCCTGGAGGAGGCTCAGGGGAGACCTCATTGCTGTCTGCAACTACTGGCTGTAGCCAGGAGGGGGTTGGTCTCTTCTCCCAGACAACCAGCACCAGAACAAGAGGATACAGTCTCAAGGTGTGCCAGGGGAGATTCAGACTGGATGTTAGGAAGAAATTCTTCACAGGGAGAGTTATTTGCTATTGGAATGTGCTGCCCAGGGAGGTGGTGGAGTCACCGTCCCTGGAGGTATTTAAGAAGAGCCTGGATGAGGCACTTGTTGCCATGGTTTAGTTGATTAGATCGTGTTGGGTGATAGGTTGGACTTGATAATCTCGAAGGTCTTTTCCAACATGCTTAATTCTGTTCTATTCCATTCTATTCTATTCCATTCCATTGTGACTCCACCACCTCCCTGAGCAGCCTCTTCTAACATCTCACCACTCGTTCAGTAAAGAATTTTTTCCTGATGTTGGATCAATCCTTTAACTAATTTACGCCTAGAAGAGCGGCACACATCAGCATCCACCCTTACCTTTCTGCGCACTCCACAGCGCCGCTTGTCGCCGCCCGCCCTGGCTGAGGGCCGTACTAGAGCTTGGCGCCGAGGAGAGTCCGGAGACTACTTTTCCCAGAATGCCCTTCGGCGGCAGGGCCGGGGCGGGCTCTGCCCTGCGCGTTGCATGCCGGGAGCTGTAGTCTCGCCAACGCAAGGGAACGGCGGGCACGGGCTCTGGTGGCGGTTGAGGCTGCGTGGAACTGGCCTCAGCGCTGCCTGGCAGTTGCGCGGCGGGTTGAGGACTCTCCTCCCCTACCCTGAGCTGGGGCGGAGCAGGGGAGAACTGGGTTGTCCTGCGCGGGGGATGACTACAGGAGAGTTTGGCTGCCTCCCCACATACGGTTTCCCCAGCCCCGGCGCCGAGGTGTGCCGCTCAGTCCCGTGCGATCGGTAGGCGTGAAGGGGGTGTGGGAGGACGGGTGCTGCGCCTGTGCCGCTGCCCCCCCACCCCCTTCCCGTGGCTCTTCGGCTGCGGGTGGCCTAGAACGGCTTTCCCCCTCCTTAAGCCCGCTCTGCAGAGCTTGTAGCGAGAACGGATTTGGCTGGAAGCACCATGGCGAAGCCGTGTTGGAAGAGTGCGCTGCCGCCTCGGAAAGTTTGAAGAGGAGGTGGAGATCTGCCGTGCACAGCGATGTAGCCCTGAAAGGCAGCCTGTAGAAGGCAGTTGAACACCTCGCTGGTCGGATTCCGGAGCATGGGCGAAAAGCTATGTTCCTCTCTCGTGTCGAGAGCCCTTGCTTTTTGTGTTTTCTCTTCGTCTTCCAAGCGATATTTATCCTGATCCTCTACCGAGGTGCACCTTCGAATGTGCTCCGTGGGTTTTTAGACTCGAAACAGGTTCTGGACTACTCCAAAACTCACGATGTCTACACCAACCTCAGTCTGTTCACCCAAGCTCCTAATGAAGAGACGATGCCGTACTGCTCAGTGCAGTCACCGATATTTGGTAGGTATGAACCCCTAGCGTTTGAGATGTTGCTTTGGTACACGATTAAACCTCAGCACTTAATAGTTATGTAGTTCTAAAACTTACCCATTAAAAAAAAAAATGCTATACTGATGTAATACACTGACAAAACTTCTGTTGATTAACTCCCTGCTATTGGTGTTAATGAGGAGAAGTAGTTTAGTGTTCTAAAGACCTCCAATAGTAGGGGTTTGGCTTCATAGAATCAATAAGGTTGGAGAAGACCTGAAAGATCATCAAGTCCTCGAGCACAAGCCCGATGGGGAGAGGCTGAGTGCGGTGGGATTGTTTAGCCTGGAGATGAGGAGGCTCAGGGGAGACCTTCTTGCTGTCTACAACTACCTAAAGGGAGGCTGTAGCCAGGTAGGGGTTGGTCTCTTCTCCCAGGCAACCAGCACCAGAACAAGAGGACACAGTCTCAAGCTGCGCCAGGGGAAGTTTAGGCTCAAGGTGAGAAGAAAGTTCTTCACAGAGAGAGTTGTTAGCTGTTGGAATGGGCTGCCCAGGGAGGTGGTACAAGACTGAAAGCAGTACATGATGCTAATACCAAGACACAGATTGATTAAGTTGGTTTTAAATATCATTTATATGAGAATGTAACTCGGCCCCCTGCTCTTTGTGGTGTTCTGTTTGGCCCATGTTTGTGTGCTTTAGACTTAGAAGCTGCTCTTTTAGACTTAGAGGTCTGGTCATGGGTTAATTTGTAATTATGCAAATTACACCTGATCCTGGACGCCTCATTAATCCAGAATTACTACTGCTAAACCAGTTGACAAATATGAAGTAAAGATTAAGTCAAATCCATAAAACAGGTTTGTTGGTAGCATCTCTGGTAACAGTTCCACACAGGCAAGAATGGATGAGTTCTGTAAACATGCTGTTCCAGCTGCTTTGGGGTCATCTGCTTAGGCTACTGTGTTGTAAGTTTCCTTCTCTGGTTTTCCATATTGCACAGGTTCCAGCTTATCTTAGTCTTGTATCTAACTTGAGGCAGTACTTAGTAGTTGCCCCACTGTTCTAGGAAAGCTGATCACTGCATGTGGAGCACAGAAAGAGCAAATGGCTGACCTCAGATCACAGGTGGAAGTACTGTGGAAAGCCAGTGCTGCGGTTACTCTTGGGTCGAGTTGCTTGCTTCAGTTACAGACCACTGCTGAACGCTTTGGCCAAGCCTTTTTAGGCTGAGAACACATAACAGTGCTTGTTCTTTGGGGAAGTTCTGCATCCAGTTCTGGAGCCCCTATTACAAGAGGGATATGGAGATGCTGGAAGGTGTCCAGAGAAGGGCCACGAGGACGATCAGAGGGCTGGAGCACCTTTCCTATGAGGACAGACTGAAAGAGTTGGGGCTGTTCAGTCTGGAGAAGGCTCCAAGGTGACCTCATTGTGGCCTTCCAGTATCTGAAGGGGGCCTACAAGAAGGCTGGGGAGGGATTTCTCAGGATCTCAGGTAGTGATAGGACTAGGGGGAATGGAATGAAGCTGGAGGTGGGGAGATTCAGGCTGGAGGTGAGGAGGAAGTTCTTCCCCATGAGAGTGGTGAAGCCCTGGAATGGGTTGTCCAGGGAGATGGTTGAGGCCCCGTCCCTGGAGGTGTTTAAGAGCAGGCTGGATGAGGCTCTGGCCAGCCTGATCTAGTGTGAGGTGTCCCTGTCCATGGCAGGGGGGTTGGAACTAGATGATCCTTGTGGTCCCTTCCAACCCTAACTGATTCTATGATTCTAAGTTTCCTTTCTTCCTCTGTTGATGAAGTTAAATGACATATGGGCAGTATGTATGTAAGATGAAATTGTGTAACTTTGGGGTATATGCTTCAGCATTTCCCTTGGAATCAGCTCTACTAAGCAAATACTGAAATACTACTAGTAATACAGAACCTTTTTGCACAGCCACCAGTTGTAAAGGCCTTGAGGCAATCTGTGTTCATCAGTAGCAGCAGCCCATCATCAGTTCTTTTGGGAAGGTACACTTCTGTGTTTTAGACAGAATTGGTTTACTTGAAAAAACACAGCAGAAATACGCCTGCACCCTTCTTGTTTCACTGCTGATTATGATCTGCTGTCCTGAAAGGAGCCAAATGAGAAAGCTTTGGTCTGACAAGAAAAGAAACCCAAACATAACTAGGTGTACTTCTGTGCACTGGCTGCAAACCATCAGATAAGGGGTAGTGACGCAAGAGAGGAGGCAGAGTAAAATTGCACTTATCAGTGCACTTTGATTTGTGAAGTCTTATCAACACTTCTGCTCACTGTGGCCCCTGCTGAGAACAGAGGGGACTGGGAATCGGCCTGCATGTGGTGTTTCAGAGCTAAAATGAAAGCTTGATGTTAGTTACAGAGAAACAAACAAAACTCAGCGCTGGTTAGGCCACACCTTGAGTCCTGTGTCCAGTTCTGGGCCCCTCAATTTGAGAAGGATATTGAGACACTTGAATGTGTCCAGAGAAGGGCAGCGAGGCTGGGGGAGGTTTGGAGCACAGCCTGATGAGGAGAGGCTGAAGGAGCTGGGGTTGCTTAGCCTGGAGAAGAGGAGGCTCAGGGGAGACCTTATTGCTCTCTACAACTCCTGAAGGGAGGTTGTAGCCAGGTGGGGGTTGGTCTCTTCTCCCAGGCAAGCAGCACCAGAACAAGAGGACACAGTCTCAAGCAGCACCAGGGGAGGTTTAGGCTGGATGTTAGGAAGAAGTTCTTCCCAGAAAGAGTTTGGCCATTGGAATGTGCTGCCCAGGGAGGTGGTGGAGTCACCATCACTGGAGGTGTTTAGGAAGAGACTGCTGGGGTGCTTGGTGCCATGGTTTAGTTGATTGGATGCTGTTGGGTGATAGGTTGGACTCGGTGATCTTGGAGGTCTTTTCCAACCTGGTTAATTCTATTCTATTCCAAAATTGACTGAGAGGAGGAAAATGAAAACAACAACAACAACAAAAATGAGGCAAATTAATGGTGGAAGTTTTGCTGCATCAAAGTCTTGAATTGAGCTTATGAAGCCCTCTTACTGTTAAACACAAGTCATTTGGAACACTGATACAAGTTCAGCTTAAGGAAAATGAGCACTCCTGTTACAACTTCACTTTTACTCAGTGGTACTTCCCTTGAAGTATCAGAAGTAAATGATTGCCTTTTGTGTGTGATGTGTGCATAGGAATAGAAATCTAAACACTTTATAAATGCCTTGATTGGTTGTTGTCACCTTCTCTCATGGGACTGATCTCTCTTGGAAGCCCATTCTGTCAGAGAGAATGACGCCTTTTAATGTTAATTTCATAAACTTCATTAAGTGAGATTTCAGATCCATCCTGGAGGACTCCAGTTTCCAGTTCAGAGCTGGTAATAAGTCACTGTGTCCACTCCAAAGAGTGCTAAAGTAACTGGAAGAATGCCAAATGGCTTAAATGGTTTCCACATCAGGGCTTTTATGAAGTGCAGCACTTTTCCCACTTATGTATGTAGTAGATCATTTTGATAACTATTTGAATGGGAGATCAGCCTGCAGCTCATCTGTCTTTTCCCAGCCTCCTTGGAGCTGTGGTGTCTTGGTTCTTCCAGGACTGTGGAGCAATAATTAACGTGTAGTTGCTAAGCACCTCTGCCCTGGAGGAACTACACTCTTGATGGTTACTGCTGCTTTTTTAATGCTTAGCAGTGTCCATTGAACCTTCTGTGACCAACAGCGTGAAAAGAATTGTATAGATATTAAGTGTCTTCATCAATACTTTGAACAAAATTACTGACAGTCCCTTAAAGTTCTGTAGAAAGGGACCTGGGGGTACTGGTTGATAGTAGGCTGAACACGAGCCAGCAGTGTGCCCAGGTGGCCAAGAAGGCCAGTGGCATCCTGGCCTGCATCAGGAACAGTGTGGCCAGCAGGAGCAGGGAAGTCATTGTGCCCTGTGCTCAGCACTGGTTAGGCCACACCTTGAGTCCTGTGTCCAGTTCTGGGCCCCTCAGTTAGGAAAGATGTTGAGTTGCTGGAAGGTGTCCAGAGAAGGGCAACAAAGCTGGGGAGGGGTTTGGAGCACAGCCCTGTGAGGAGAGGCTGAGGGAGCTGGGGTTGCTTAGCCTGGAGAGGAGGAGGCTCAGGGGAGACCTTCTTGCTGTCTACAACTACCTGAAGGGAAGATGTAGCCAGGTGGGGGTTGGTCTCTTCCTCAGGCAACCAGCACCAGAATAAGAGGACACAGTCTCAGGCTGCACCAGGGGAGGTTTAGGCTGTATGTTAGGAAGAAGTTCTTCATAGAAAGAGAGATTGGCCATTGGGATGTGCTGCCCTGGGAGGTGGTGGAGTCACCATCACTGGAGGTGTTTAAGAAGAGCCTGGATGGGGTGCCTGGTGCCATGGGTTAGTTGATTAGATGGTGTTGGGTGATAGGTTGGACTCGATGATCTCCAAGGTCTTTTCCAACCTGGTTAATTCTATTCTTCTCTACAAATAACTATTTTCCTGGTTCTTCCTCCTTTGGGAAAAAGAAGGTGCTCATATGCTAGAGGTGTGCCTGTTCAAACATAATGAAGTAGTAGTTGAATTTCAAGTCTAACTTTCTAACACGGCATGCAAATTGGGTTGTTTCTTTATTTACCAGGGAGAAGCTTCATGCTAGAAAGACTCAGGTTTTTTTAGTTTTTTGGTTTTTTTTTTTCTTTTAAGAGGTGCCTTGATGCATGGTTTGTGCTGAACAAGTTGGTTTGGCCCTTGAGGCCACCCTCCCTGGAGGGGCCCTCATGAGGGGATTGGACGTGGCACTTGGTGCCATGGTTTAGTCATGAGGGCTGTGGTGATGAGCTGGAGAATGGTAGGGGTTGGAAGAGACCTCTGAAGGTTATCTAGTCCAACCATTCTGCCAAAGCAGGTTCAGATAGGGCAGGTTGCACAGGATTGAGTCCAGGTGGGTTTTGAAAGTCTCCAGAGAGAGAGAGACTCCACAGCCTCTCTGGGCAGCCTGGTCCAATGCTCCAGCACCCTCACAGCAAAGGAGTTTTTCCCTAAATTCAAGTGAAATCTCCCACCTTCTAGTTTGCACCCCTTGCCCCATGTCCTGTCACTGGGCACCACTGAAAAGAGCCCAACCCCATCCTGTTGGCCTCCACTCTTTAGATATTGGTAAGCATTGATGAGATACCTTCAGATCTTTCAGCCTCTCCTTGTAAGAGAGGTGCTCCAATCCCCTACTCGCCACTGTGTCCCTCTGTTGGACTCTCTCCAGTAGTTCCCTGACCCTCTTGAACTGAAGACATCTCTCTGTCCTGTGTAAAGTCATAGTGTGATGTGATCCTAGTCCTGGTTCTCCTCTTTGAAAGACCCTTAGCAACCTGTGTGCAGTAAATCATATGAACATGAGATGCTGGAGGTTACTTGTGGAAGTCCACCACACATGGCTAGTGTAGGTGCTGTTGTCTGTATGGCTCTGCCACAGGGAGTAACATTTGGTGCCATGGTTTAGTCATGAGGTCTGTGGTGACAGGTTGGACTTGGTGGTCTTTGAGGTCTCTTCCAACCTTGGTGGTTCTATGATTCTGTGACTTTAATAGTTGATAGTTCTGACTGGAACTGCTGTTTCCAATTTGCCCATGCTATGGAAGAAACTTTTTGTCCAAGCCCTTCTTACAGGAGTTACTCCCTTTCATTCCCATCTGTCATAACCTTTTCATGAGTGTCACCATGTGGTGTGGTAATGAGTTGCTCCTGATACATTTCCTGATTGGTGCTCTCCTACTGGAGTTTCTTCTCTTGGATTTGAAGGGAAGTATAAAGATGGCAATGCTGGGCTTTATTTTTGTCTGCAGTTGAGGCAGTCTTGTGTTCTGCCATTACAAAACAGTGCTTAAATTAAGGCTGGCAAGCTGCCAATCATACAAATGTGACTCTATTAATGTAGTGTGTGGTGCTGCACTTTCTCAGTGAGGTAGAATAGAATAACATAAACCAGGTTGGAAGAGATCTTCGAGATCATCACGTCCAACCCATCATCCAACAATCTAATCCTCTAATCAACTAAACCATGGCACCAAGCACCCCATCAAGTCTCCTCCTAAACACCTCCAGTGATGATGACTCCACCATCTCCCTGGGCAGCACATTCCAATGGGCAATCACTCTCTCTATGAAGAATTTCTTCCTAACAGCCAGCCTAAACCTCCCCTGGCACAGCTTGAGACTGTGTCCTCTTGTTCTGGTGCTGGTTGCCTGTGAGAAGAGACCAACCCCCACCTGGCTACATCCTCCCTTCAGGTAGTTGTAGAGAGCAATAAGGTCTCCCCTGAGCCTCCTCTTCTCCAGGCTAAGCAACCCCAACTCCCTCAGCCTCTCCTCACAGGGCTTGTGCTCGAGACCTCTCCCCAGCTTTGTTGCCCTTCTCTGGACACCTTCCAGCAACTCATCATCCTTCCTGAACTGAGGGGCCCAGAACTGGACACAGAACTCAAGGTGTGGCCAAACCAGTGCAGAATGAGCTCTCTGCTCCTGCTGGCCACACTGTTCCTGATGCAGGCCAGGATGCCATTGGCCTTCTTGGTCACCTGGGCACACTGCTGGCTCGTGTTCAGCCTACTGTCAACCAGTACCCCCAGGTCCTTCTCTGCCTGGCTGTTCTCCGGCCACTCTGACCCCAGCATTCCCAAAGCTGTGTTGTATTTTTCCCTATGGGCTCCAGCTCTGTTCACATCTGGGATTTAATTGGATTAGAGTGCATTAGCCTTTTCTTGGTTGGCCAGGAAGGGGACCTGAGAGCCAGCATTTGGCCAGGAGGAAGACCTGAGAGCCAGCATTTGGCCAGCATGGAGACCTGAGAGCCAGAATTTGGCCAGGAGGGAGACCTGAGAGCCTGAATTTAGCCTGTAGCCAAGGAATGTAGGGCAGCCAGAGGTTTTGGGGATATAAGTCACAAGCTAACTTTTTTCCTGTGTTTCCTTGGCACAGACTAGATTGAGGTTTTGAGGTATGGAGCCAGGCATCTTTGGAGAGAATGTGACATCTTGAAACACCTGAAAAATGCAGATGTTACCCTCGTGAGTCATGTGCTTGGGCATAAAAGGGGAAAGAGTGAAACTGTTGCACATTAGCTTACTCATCTCTTCTGTCCAAATTTAGATTTGATTGATTGTATTTATTTATTTATTTGTTTAATTTAAGGATTATTGCTCCAGAACCTTACTCTGCAATACAAAGAGCCTTGGTTGTATTAGAGGAAACAAAGCCCTGCCTTAGTGGTACAACAGAAGGGAATCATTCCCTTTGTTGTATTTTCCTTGGAGCAGTGATCTGTGGTTGAAATTTTATATTCAAATTGCCTCTCCTTTCTTTTTTTTTAAGCATGCTCAAGCTGACATCAAATCAGCAGTTAATGCTGCTTTATTTAAATGATCTGATAATCAGGGACTTCATAAATCTAAAAAGCAACATAATTCACATGTTAAAACCAATGCTGGGCTGAAACATGGTGCTCTGAAAGGCAGGATAAAAAATGGAATTGTAGAATGCTTTGGGTTGGAAAGGACCTTAATGGATCTAGTCCAACTCCTCTGCAGTGAGCAGGGATGTCCTCTGTTACATCAGGTTGCTCAAAGCCCTGTTCAGCCTAATCTGGAATGTTGCCAGGGTTGGGTCATCTATCATGTCTCTGGGCAACATGTTCCCTATGTCTAGTCCAGTCCAGTCCTCAGTCCAGCCCTCAGTCCCCATTCTAGTCCAGCCCTCAGTCCCCATTCTAGTCCAGCCCTCAGTCCCCATTCTAGTCCAGCCCTCAGTCCCCATTCTAGTCCAGCCCTCAGTCCCCATTCTAGTCCAGCCCTCAGTCCCCATTCTAGTCCAGCCCTCAGTGTCCATTCTACTCCATTCTACTCCATTCTACTCCATTCTACTCCATTCTACTCCATTCTACTCCCTTCTACTCCATTCTACTCCCTTCTACTCCCTTCTACTCCATTCTACTCCATTCTACTCCCTTCTACTCCATTCTACTCCATTCTACTCCATTCTACTCCATTCTACTCCATTCTACTCCATTCTACTCCATTCTACTCCATTCTTCATTCCATTCCAGGGTGATAGGTTGGACTTGATGATCTTGAAGGTCTTTTCCAACCTGGTTTATTCTATTCCAGGCCTTTTTGGCAGCATGACCAACCTTCAGGAAATGCTGTTATGAGTGTTCCTTGAGGAGGGGGTGGGGGGGAAAGGACACTTACTGAAGAAAAAATCCCAACCAATAAAAAAAAAAAAAACAGTGGAAGGATGTTGCTTCCTTCTGTGTCAGATAAACAGGATGTGGGTGAACAGAGGCTCAGTTGGTTGTGGTTAGAATTGTAGCAGACACATGAATGTAGGATGGGCTACAAGGACCTATCTTCTGGACTCAGCTGCTTAAATACTTATATGAGACTTCCTTTCCCAGCTCAAATGAAAGCTGCTAAAAACTGGGCCTAAATATTTGCCCTTTTTCTCTTGAGCTTCATTGTTTGGATTTTTTTAGAGAGAACACTTCATTTCAGTCGTTTAAGAGGCACTCTTCATAGTGTCATAGGATCAGTCAGGGTTGGAAGGGACCACAAGGATCAGCTAGTTCCAAGCCCCCTGCCATGGGCAGGGACACCCCACACTAGATCAGGCTGGCCACAGCCTCATCCAGCCTGCTCTTAAACACCTCCAGGGATGGGGCCTCAACCACCTCCCTGGACAACCCATTCCAGGGCTTCACCACTCTCATGGGGAAGAACTTCCTCCTCACCTCCAGCCTGAATCTCCCCACCTCCAGCTTCATTCCATTCCCCACGTAGTCCTATCACTACCTGATAGCCTGAGAAGTCCCTCCCCAGCCTTCTTGTAGGCCCCCTGAAGATACTGGAAGGCCACAATTAGGTCACCTTGGAGCCTTCTCTTCTCCAGACTGAACAGCCCCAACTCCTTCAGTCTGTCCTCATAGGAGAGGTGCTCCAGCCCTCTGCTCATCCTCGTGGCCCTTCTCTGGACATGTTCCAGCACCTCCAGATCCCTCTTGGAATAGGGGCTCCAGAACTGGACGCAGTACTCCAGGTGGGGTCTCAGCAGAGCTGAGTAGAGGGGGAGAATCCCCTCCCTTGCCCTGCTGGCCACACTTCTCCTGCTGCAGCCCAGGCTCTGATTGGCTTTCCGGGCTGCAAGTGCACATTGAGAGCTCCTGTTGAGCTTCTCCTCCACCAGCACCCCCAAGTCCCTCTCCTCAGGGCTGCTCCCCAGCCAGTCACTGCCCAGCCTGGATTTTTGCCTGGGATTGCCTCGACCCAGATGCAGGACCCTGCACTTGGTCTTGTTGAAGCTCATGAGGTTGGCTTGTGCCCACCTCTCCAGCCTGTCCAGGTCCCTCTGGATGGATCCCTTCCCTCCAGCATGTCTGCTGCACCACACAGCTTGGTGTCATCAGCAACCTTGCTGAGGGTACACTCAATGCCACTGTCCATGGCACCCACAAAGACTCTTACTTTACCAACTACTGAAAACTTGCTGTAAGCGTGCTGTAGCATTAAATGTGAGCTTGAATGAAAAAGAAAATCTTAACTATTTAAAAACCAAAGCAAACCCAGCAAAACCTGGTCTCTCAGGCTTCTGATGCAAACAAATGTTTTGAGTAGCGTGGCCTGCAGAGGAGTCATGCTTAAAGCTGTCATTTGTCAGCTTTTCAGTGTGATTTAGGTGAAGGCTTGTTCTTAGTTCATTTAATTAATCCTAGAATGGCTTAGGATGGAAGGAACCTTAGAGATCAGCCACATCCAGCTGGCAGCCAGTCACTAGTGGTGTCCCCCAGGGATCAGTGCTAAGCCCCATCCTGTTTAATATCTTTACTGATTATCGGGATGAGGGGATTGAGTCCACCATCAGTGAATTTGCAGATGACACCAAGCTGGGGGCAGGAGTTGATCTGTTAGAGGGTAGGAGAGCTCTGCAGAGGGACCTTGCCAGGCTGGACAGATGGGCAGAGTTCAAGGGCATGAGATTGAACACATCTAAGTGCTGGGTTCTACATATTGACCACAACAACCCCATGCAGTGCTACAGGCTGGGGTCAGAGTGGCTGGAGAGCGGCCAGGCAGAGAGGGACCTGGGAGTACTGGTTGATAGTAGGCTGAACATGAGCCTGCAGTGTGCCCAGGTGGCCAAGAGGGCCAATGGCATCCTGGCATGTATCGGGAACAGTGTGGCCAGCAGGAGCAGGGAAGTCATTGTGCCTCTGTACTCAGCACTGGTTAGGTCACACCTTGAGTCCTGTGTCCAGTTCTGGGCCCTTCAATTTAAGAAGGACATTGAGACTCTTGAATGTGTCCAGAGAAGGGCAACAAAGCTGGGGAGGGGTTTGGAGCACAGCCCTGTGAGGAGAGGCTGAGGGAGCTGAGGATGCTTAGCCTGGAGAAGAGAAGGCTCAGAGGAGGCCCTTCAGGTAGTTGTAGACAGCAAGAAGGAGGTTGTAGCCAGGTGGGGATTGGTCTCTTTCCCAGGCAACCAGCAGCAGAGCAAGAGGACACAGGCTCGAGCTGCACCAGGGAAAGTTTAGGCTGGAGGTGAGGAGAAAGTTCTTCACTGAGAGAGTTGTTAGCCATTGGGATGTGCTGCCCAGGGAGGTGGTGGAGTCACCATCCCTGGAGGTGTTCAGGAGGGGATTGGATGTGGCACTTGGTGCCATGGTTTAGTAGTCCTGAGGTATTGGGTGACAGGTTGGACTTGATGATCTCTGAGGCCTTTTCCAACCTTATTGATTCTATGATTCTATGTATGTTTAGGTGGTTTGGATTGGTTGATGGGTTGGACGCGATGATCTTGAAGGTCTCTTTCAACCTGGTGTATTGTATTGTATATCCCTGGAGGTGTTCAGCCAAGGATTGGATGTGGCCCTTGGAGCCATGGTTTAGTTGTCATGAAGTGTTACATGTTGGGTAATAGGTTGGACTTGATGATTCTGGGCCACTCAGTTTAGGAAGGATGTTGACTTTCTGGAACGTGTCCAGAGAAGGGCAACAAGTCTGGGGAGGGGTTTGGAACACAAGCCCTATGAGGAGAGGCTGAGGGAGCTGGGGTTGCTTAGCCTGGAGAAGAGGAGACTCAGGGGAGGCCTTATTGCTCTCTACAACTACCTGAAGGGAGGTTGTAGACAGGCAGAGGTTGGTCTCTTTTCCCAGGCAGGCAGCACCAGAACCAGAGGACACAATCTCAGGCTGCGCCAGGGGAGGTTTAGACTGGATGTTAGGAGGAAGTTCTATACAGAGAGAGTGATTGCCCATTGGAATGGTCTGCCCTGGGAGGTGGTGGAGTCACCATCATTGGAGGCATTCAGGAGGAGACTTGAGGGTACTGGGTGCCATGATCTAGTTGTTTAGGTGGGTTGGATTGGTTGATAGGTTGGACACGATGATCTTGAAGGTCTCTTCCAACCTGGATTTATTGTATTGTATTGTATCTCTGAGGTCTTTTCCAACCTGGTTTGTTCTGTGCCGAGCCTAACACCCTTTGGTGTGGTGTCATGAGAAGGTGACGAGCAGTCCGTGGTGGAATTGCTCAAGTGTGCTGTTGGCTGTTCTGTGGTAGGGCTGCGGCCTTCAGTAGTAAACATATGTAGATAACCTGATAACTTTGAATGACAGCTGAGAAACATCACTGGTTTCTTTTTTCCTGTCTCTCCTCACAGTTGGGCCATTAAGCATCACCTTCAGGGTGCTTCCTAGTGAGAGGATGATCATCAAGAAAAATCCTTTTGTTCAGGCGGGTGGCCGCTACAGACCACCGCACTGCTTGGCTCGCTACAAATCAGCCATCCTTGTGGCCTACAGCAACCAGGAGAAGTACCTGCACCATCTGCTCTACTACATCCACCCCTTCTTGCAGCGCCAGCAGCTCAGTTACAGCATCTACTTGATTCAGCAGGTAAGTCTGAATAAGATGTGTCTGGTGGTGCTGCTGAGCTTCCCCTAGTTATTGGTTAGGTTCCAAACGAGGCATGTGAATCTTCTGCTGTGGAACTAGAGGAGAGGCTGAGGGAGCTGGGGTTGTTTAGCCTGGAGAAGAGGAGGCTCAGGGGAGACCTTATTGCTGTCTACAACTACCTGAAGGGAGGTTGTAGCCAGGTGGGGGTTGGTATCTTCTCCCAGGCAACCAGCACCAGAACAAGTGAGCACAGTCTCAAGCTGTGCCAGGCCAATTACTCTTTCTGGGAAGAACTTTCTCCTCACCTCATGCCTAAACTTCCCCTGGCGCACCTTGAGACTGTGTCCTCGTGTTCTGGTGTTGGTTGCCTGGGAGAAGAGACCAACCCCCACCTGGCTACAACCTCCCTTCAGGTAGCTGCAGACCGCAATAGAATAGAATAGAATTAACCAGATTGGAAGAGAGCTTTGAGATCATCAAGTCCACCCTATCACCCAACACCATCTACTCAATTAAACCATGGCACCAAGTGCCTCATCCAGTCTCTTCCTAAACACCTCCAGTGATGGTGACTCCAGCACCTCCCTGGGCAGCCCATTCCAATGGCCAATCACTCTTTCTGTGGAGAATTTCTTCCTAACATCCAGCCTAAACCTCGCCTGGTGCAGCTTGAGACTGTGTCCTCTTGTTCTGGTGCTGGTCGCCTGGGAGAAGAGACCAACCCCCACCTGGCTACAACCTTCCTTCAGGTAGTTGTAAACAGCAGCAAGGTCTCCCCTGAGCCTTCTCTTCTCCAGGCTAAACAACCCCAGCTCCCTCAGCCTCTCCTCACAGGCTGTGCTCCAAACCCCTCCCCAGCTTTGTTGCCCTTCTCTGGACACCTTCCAGCAAGCCAACATCTTTCCTAAGCTGGGAGGCCCAGAACTGGACACAATACTCAGGGTGTGACCTAACCAGTGCTGAGTGCAGTGGCAGAATGGCTTCGTTATTCAGTGGAATAAGGTGGGGTTTTCACTGACATAAATTGCAATGGGGAGTTAGCACCTGTGTTGTTTTGGTGAAGAAATGCAGGTTTTCTGTTGCAGGTGGGGAATGGCACATTCAACAGAGCAAAGCTGCTTAATGTTGGTGTCCGGGAAGCCCTGAAGGATGAAGACTGGGACTGCCTCCTCCTGCACGATGTCAATCTAGTGCCTGAGAACGATTACAACCTCTATGTTTGCGATGAGTACTATCCCAAGCACATGGCCAGTGCCATGGATAAGTTCCAGTACACGTAAGTGCCTCCTGTCTACTGTCCCTGCCCATTGCAGGGGGTTGGACAAGATGACTTTCGAGGATCCCTTCCAACCTGATGCAGTCTATGATCCTACTCTCATTGGTGCAATTTCTGCATGGAACTATGTATGGGGGCAGTGAAAGAGACAACCTTGAAGGGGTTTTTTGTTTGTTTTTTCAGTAGTGACCTCCCCAGAGCAGGGTGTTCTTGGCCTAAGCATGCAGCCTTGAACTGTTCCTTGCCTGCAGTTCCACTGTTAGCTCAGCTTTGCAAATGAGTGCCTGATTGCTGTTTGCATTTCCTAAGTGTAGGGTTGGACTATTGGGTCATGTGGGAGATGCATCAGAAAAAATGTAGCCAGCAGGAGCAGGGAGGTCATTCTGCCTCTGTACTCAGCACTTAGGCCACACCTTGAGTCCTGTGTCCAGTTCTGGGCCCTCAAATTAAGAAGTACATTGAGACTCTTGAACGTGTCCAGAGGAGGTCAGTGAGGCTGGGGAGAGGCCTTGAACTCAAGCCCTATGAGCAGAGGCTGAGGGAGCTGGGGTTGTTTAGCCTGGAGAAGAGGAGGCTCAGGGGAGACCTTATTGCTGTCTACAACTACTTGAAGGAAGGTTGTAGCCAGGTGGGGGTTGGTCTCTTCTCCCAGGCAACCAGCACCAGAACAAGAGGGCACAAACTGTGCCAAGGGAGGTTTAGGCTGGAGGTGAGGAGAAAGTTCTTCCCAGAAAGAGTAATTGGCCATTGGAATGTGCTGCCCAGGGAGGTGGTGGAGTCACCGTCCTTGGAGGTGTTCAAGAGGGGATTTGATGTGGCACTGGAAGCCATGGTTTAGTTAGTCCTGAGGTCTTGGGTGACAGGTTGGACTTGATGATCCTTGAGCTCTTTTCCAACCTTATTGATTCTGTGATTCTGTGTGTGATAGGATGCAGGTATTTGTAACTGCCCCAAAATGGGAATTTCAAATCCACCTTTACTTTGGTGTGCTGGAGGGAAAGGCTGGGGGTGGGGAATGATGGAGGGAATGGAACATGATGGGAACAAGGCTGGTGTTACTATTTTGGGGGTTGGCATTGTCATGGTAATGTCTGTAAGGTGCACAATTAATGGATGTGTGACTTGGATCCCATAGCTGGTTTGTGGAGGGCTGGTATTAGCATATTAGCCTGCATTATTAATGTGGGGGTTCCCCCCCCCTTTTTTTTTTTTCTGGCTTTTCTCTTTCAGTCTGCCATACAAGTCTTTTTTTGGAGGTGTATCTGCTCTGACTCCAGACCATTACATGAAGATGAATGGATTCCCAAACACATACTGGGGCAGCGGTGGCGAAAACGATGACATTGCTACAAGGTACTCGTGCACAGAGTAGGCTCCAAACAGAACCAGACTGGCTGGTGAGACAGGGAGCATGACCCTCAGAAGGAGCTAAGATGCTGTCTCTCTGTGTGCTTGTGGTGTCATTATAACCCAAAACACTGCTTGATGAATGTCAGAAGATGCTCAGAACCTATGAATCCAAACATTGAATCCAAGGGCAGGAGATTGAACACATCCAAGTGCCAGGTTCTGCACATTGGCCACAGCAACCCCAGGCAGTGCTACAGGCTGGGGTCAGAGTGGCTGGAGAGCAGCCAGGCAGAGAGGGACCTGGGGGGTGCTGGTTGATGGTAGGCTGAACATGAGCCTGCAGTGTGCCCAGGCAGCCAAGAGGGCCAATGGCATCCTGGCCTGCATCAGGAACAGTGTGGCCAGCAGGAGCAGGGAGGTCATTGTGCCTCTGTACACTGCACTGGTTAGGCCACACCTTGAGTCCTGTGTCCAGTTCTGGGCCCCTCAGTTTAGGAAAGATGTTGAGTTGCTGGAAGGTGTCCAGAGAAGGCCAACAAAACTGGGGAGGGGTTTGGAGCACAGCCCTGTGAGGAGAGGCTGAGGGAGCTGGGGTTGCTTAGCCTGGAGAGGAGGAGACTCAAGGGAGACCTTCTTGCTCTCTACAGCTACCTGAAGGGAGGTTGTAGACAGGCAGAGGTTAGTCTCTTCTCCCAGGCAGCCAGCACCAGAACAAGAGGACACAGTCTCAAGCTGCACCAGGGGAGGTTTAGGCTGGATGTTAAGAAGAAGTTCTATACAGAGAGAGTGATTGCCCATTGGAATGGGCTGCCCTGGGAGGTGGTGGAGTCACCATCATTGGAGGTGTTCAGGAGGAGACTTGCTGGGGTGCTTGGCCATGGTTTAGTTGTTTAGGTGGGTTGGATTGGTTAATAGGTTGGACTCGATGATCTGAAGGTCTCTTCCAACCTGGTTTATTCTATTGTGTGCTGAGAGGACAAATTGTTCCTCAGACTCTGGAGGGCAGAATGTTACTTCATATCCTTGGGCCTTCCCTCACACTGGAGTGCATCCAAGGGCTTATAATCACCAATAGCTGACAAGCTGACTCCACTGACATTATCAGCCCCAAGGGAGGGAAGGAATCTGCACGTCTGATGAATAAGAAAACCAAGAGGGTACTTAGCAATTCTCAGACAGTTGGGAATTTAAGTGATGTTAAGTGCATTTGGGTTGCTCCAGGTATTACCTAATCACCAATACTTGGAATTGAAGAACTCAAACTTCTGTCTGCAGTGGTGGGTGATGGAGAAGCCTGTGTGCTATTGCAAGTCTGATAGCAAGATATAATGGTTTTTTTTCATGTACTTAGTTGCCATGGCAGCAACAGACTACAGAAAGGAGTATAATGAATGTTTAGTTCTGGTACTCTGCCTAATTCAGATTCTTAGAGTACAAAATCATGGCTGTAGAATAGAATAGACTAAACCAGGTTGGAAGAGACCTTCGAGATCATCAAGTCCAACGTATCACCCAACATCATCTCTCAACTAAACCATGGCACCAAGCACCCCAACCAGTCTCCTCCTAAACACCTCCAGTGATGGTGACTCCACCACCTCCCTGGGCAGCACATTCCAATGGCCAATCACTCTTTCTGTGGAGAATTTCTTCCTAATATCCAGTCTGAAGCTCCCCTGGTGTAGCATAAGACTGTGACCTCTTGTTCTGGTGCTGGTTGCCTGGAGAAGAGACCAACCCCCACCTGGCTACAACCTCCTTTCAGGCATTTGTAGAGAGCAAGAAGGTCTCCCCTGAGCCTCCTGTTCTCCAGGCTAAGCAACCCCAGCTCCCTCAGCCTCTCCTCACAGGGCTGTGCTTCAAACCCCTCCCCAGCTTTGTTGCCCTTCTCTGGACACCTTCCAGCAACTCAACTTCTTTCTTTATTCAGCTTTACAGTTGTAATGTGCCCCTTCATCATCCAGTACTGAGGCAAGATCACCAGCAGTTTACAAAATTAAACTGGCAGTGCAGGCCTTGTGTGGTTTTTGGTCTTGCACAGTGTGATATGCTACACAGTTGTGGTGGCATATTCTGCTGGAGGCCTGTAGGAGTCATTCACAAAGCAGCATTCTGCTGGGAATTGGAAGATGGATTTTCTACCACTGAATTCCTCCTTCTCCTCCTTTCAGAGAAAGCTAACTAAAAGGCTGTGTGTGAGTGTTCAGACATTCAGCCTTTACTAAAGGAATGGAATGCCAGGAAAGTAGATCTTAACATCAGGCACAACAATTGTGGGTCTGTTCAGCTGTTCTTGGTACAACTTCAGCAAGTAATGTGGTTTTCAGTACCATGGTAGAGAGTCATGCCAGTTACAAGTAGGAGTGCACTGCCTTACACAATTCTCTCATGGCAAGTATGTTCTATAGATTCCAAACTAGCCTTGGGAAGGGAAGTAAATCATCTGTTGCTCCTCTGAAAACTTAACGCTGGGGATTATCATAGTTTCAGTCAGGGTTGGAAGGGACCACAAGGATCATCTAGTTCCAACACCCCACACTAGATCAGGCTGGCCAGAGCCTCATCTAGCCTGCTCTTAAACACCTCCAGGGCCTCAATCGCCTCCCTGGACAACTCATTCCAGGGCTTCACCACTCTCATGGTGAAGAACTTCCTTATCAGATTCTCAGTGTTCTGGCCTATAGGTATGGAGCAGGTCCAGAGGAGGGCCACAAAAATGATCAGGGGGTTGGAGCATCTGTTCCATGAAGACAGGCTGAGGGGGCTGGGGTTGTTCAGCCTGGAGAAGAGTAAGCTCTGGGGAGACCTAATAGCAGCCTTCCAGTACCTGAAGGGAGCCTGAAAGAAGGCTGGAGAGAGGCTGTTTACAAAAGCCTGCAGTGACAGGACAAGGGGCAATGGCTTCAGACTAGAACAGATTGACATTTGATGTCAGGAACAGGCTCTTCACTCTGAGGGTGGTGGAACACTGGAACAGGTTGCCCAGGGAGGTGGTTGGGGACCCATCCCTGGAGATACCTATTCAAAGTGGAGGCTGTGGACAGTGCCTGTTAGTGATTAATGCACATACTTGATGATCTCAGAGGCCTTTTCCAGCCTGGTTAATTCTGTGATACTGAAGTCTCAGCCTGCAGAAGTTAGGAATGAGCTGGCTGGTTTTGAATGGCCAGCTTGATGCCCCTGTTGAGATTTGCATTTCAGGAGGTGCTCAAGCACTGCTTACCACATAGCAACACAGTTAATGAGTAGTGGAAACTGGACATTGAAGTGCTTAAAAAACCAAAACAGTCCTGTCAAGATATTGTATTAGTGTTTTGTTTTTTAATGAGATACTGCTTATTAAAGCAGAAGCAGTGAAAAAAATACCCTGGCTGCTACTTCAGTACTGGGAAATGTTAGTCCTGGCAAACACCAGAATTTACCTTCAATTAGAAGAAAACACTACTTGGAACCACTCCTGTGTTAATGTTACATGAATGTGTCCAGAGAAGGGCAACAAAGCTGGGGAGGGGTCTGGAGCACAGCCCTGTGAGGAGAGGCTGAGGGAGCTGGGGTTGCTTACCTGGAGAAGAGGAGGCTCAGGGGAGACCTTCTTGCTCTCTACAACTACCTGAAAGGAGGTTGTAGCCAGGTGGGGGATTGGTCTCTTCTCTCAGGCAACCAGCTCCAGAACAAGAGGACACAGTCTCAGGCTGCACCAGGGGAGGTTTAGCTGGATGTTAGGAAGAAGTTCTTCCCAGAAAGAGAGATTGGCCATTGGAATGTGCTGCCCAGGGAGGTGGTGGAGTCACCATCACTGGAGGTGTTTAGACTGGATGAGGCACTTGGTGCCATGGTTTAGTTGATTAGATGGTGTTGGGTGATAGGTTGGAGTAGATGATCTCCAAGATCTTTTCCAGCCTGGTTAATTCAGTTCTATTCTGTTTCATGTAATGGTTTCAGTTCAATCTTGAATGGAAGGACTCTTAGCCCGAAATGGAATGGAAAAACTCTTCACAGCACAGCTAGGTTCGTGGTTTTGCTTTGAAGAGCTTATGTTCAGAAAACAAGAAACCTTGTCTAAAACTCAGTTTGAAGTGTGTCTTGCTGTCAGTGAAGTGTTGTTGTGATGCCTCTAGATGTGCAAAGACTTTCAGCTCTGTAACCTCTTTCAGCTTTGTAACACTCCTGCTTCAGTGCAGCCTGCCGCTGCACCAGATCTCAGCAGAAAGGTAGTCAGATGTTGCAAATGTGCCAGTTAGATAACCTCAGCTGAGCAAACACTCATTCCTTCCTGCACAGGAATTTTCCCTGCACAGGAATTTTCCCTGCACAAGAGCTGCCCTGTGACACCAGAGCTCTGCTGGCCCTGGCGCTGTGGCAGGCGCTTGTTGTTCATAAGCCCCACGGAGATGGCGTCAGCAGTGGGGTGCTTGAAAGTCACCCCCAAAAGCTGTTCTCAGCAGCTCTGTTCTGGAATTCTGAGCCTTCAGTGTGCTTTTGTCTTCTCTGCCACGCAGCTGAGCAGCTCACAGCTAGTTGTCTGGTGCCTGTATTTATCACTAATCTTTTATGAAGCCCTGATCTCTAATCAGGCCATCAGAATGAATGGCACTCCTCAAATTGCTCTGGAGCTGAAACTCAGGACTGGCTTTCCTTCACAAGCTGCAGGTTGGGGTTCATTTGGGGTTTTTCCAAGTGTAGTTGATGCACCTCTAGGCAGTAAGAGCTCTGCTCTTACAAGGAAGTGAAAACAATACTGCTCCTTTGTCAGATTCCTGGGAATTGTTCTCAAATGCTCTGCATAGAATAGAATAGAATTAACCAGGTTGGAAGAGACCTTTGAGATCATTGAGTCCAACTTATCACCCAACACTTATCTAATCAACTAAACCATGGCACCCAGCACCCCATACAGTCTCTTGCTAAACACCTCCAGTGATGGTGACTCCACCACCTCCCTGGGCAGCACATTCCAATGGCCAATCTCTCTTTTCTATGAAGAATTTCTTCCTCACCTCCACCCTAAACCTCCCTTGGTGCAGCTGGAGACTGTCCTCTTGTTCTGGAGCTGGTTGCCTGGGAGAAGAGACCAACCCCCACCTGTCTACAACCTCCCTTCAGGTAGTTGTAGACAGCAATGAGGTCTCCTCTGAACCTCCTCTTCTCCAGGCTAAGCAACCCCAGCTCCCTCAGCCTCTCCTCCTAGGCTGTGCTCCAAACCCCTCCCCAGGCTTTGTTGCCTTCTGGACACATTCAAGTGTCTCAATGTCCTTCTTAAACTGAGGGGCCCAGAACTGGACACAGTTCTCAAGGTGTGGCCTAACCAGTGCTGAGTACAGGGGCAGAATGATGTATGCTGCTGCTCATTCCCTGCTTGCTCTTACCCTCTTTGTACCCTGTCAAAGCAAGCTGCAGATGGGAGCTTTCCAGGCAAAGCCCAGTCAGAACCTCCTAGAGAACAGAATGCAGCACTGTGGCCTTGAACTCCCTCCTGTCAGCTTCTCCCTTTTGCTCTGATTGCATTCATACTGAAATATCTCCTTTAACTTTTAACTTAGGTATAGCAAAGCCTCCAAGTAGCCCCTGTGTGCCTAAGCAAGCATTTTGTTTGTTGTCTCACAGGATCCAGTTAGCAGGAATGAAAATAGTCCGGACCTCGCCTCACCTGGGACGCTACAAAGTGATGGACTATAATGAAGAGCCAGAGACACAAGGTCCTTGGAGAAGGTAACAGTTGTGGGGTTGGCAGTTAGGAGGCTACCCTTTGCCTTGTTGCAGGTTGACATGATCTTCCTCAGAAAGTTTACTCACTGCCACCACTTTTTCCTGCTTTCCTGGGGTTCTCTCTTACTTGGGGAGGCTTTTTCAGGAGCCACATTAAGCAGTTTCATCTGACTCCTCCTGCACCTGGGTTTCTCCTAGTTTCCTTCTGCTAAGGATGGGGGCTAGCTAGGGAGCTAACTCCTATCAGATTTAAGTATCAGATGATTAAGGGGATAACACTTTACCCATAAAAAGATACTGCCTGCTTTATCAACAGAGAGAGTTCATTCTGAAGAGGCACTTCCTTACAATTTTCCCTGTAATAAAACCTGGCTCTCCAATCTGTCTGGATTTACAGCATGCCATTAAACTAGTAGAGAGCTGTGTTTTAGTTTGAAGAGATCAAGCAGGTGCTATGAGTTACCTTAGCAAAGACCCAGTTTCACATGGAAAAGCTGGAGGAGGGTGTTGGGTCAAGTGCTGGTGGCAGCTTCTCCTACCAGCAGTGCTGACTTCCCTGTCATCTCCAAACTCAGGTTTCCATAACAACCCTGTCTTACAAACTACCCACAGCAGCCTGTGTACACCGTTGCTGCCAGCCTCTCTGTGGCACTCCCAGCTCTCTCCAAACAAGTCCAAGTGCTGGGTGCTGCACTTTGGCCACAACAACCCCATGCAGAGCTACAGGCTGGGGTTGGAGTGGCTGGAGAGCTCCCAAACAGAGGGATCTGGGGGTGCTGGTAGACAGCTGCCTAAACATGAGCCAGCAGTGTGCCCAGGCAGCCAAGAAGGCCAATGGCATCCTGGCCTGCATCAGGAATAGTGTGGCCAGCAGGAGCAGGGAGGTCATTGTGCCCTGTACTCTGCACTGGTTAGGCCACACCTTGAGTCCTGTGTCCAGTTCTGGGGCCCTCAGTTTAGGAAGGACATTGAGACTCTTGAATGTGTCCAGAGAAGGGCAACAAGGCTGGGGAGAGGCCTTGAGCACAGCCCTGTGAGGAGAGGCTGAGGGAGCTGGGGTTGCTTAGCTTGGAGAAGAGGAGGCTCAGGGGCGACCTCATTGCTCTCTACAACTCCCTGAAGGGTGGTTGTAGCCAGGTGGGGGTTGGTCTCTTCTCCCAGGCAACCAGCACCAGAACAAGAGGACACAGTCTCAAGCTGCACCAGGGGAAGTTTAGGCTGGAGGTGAGGAGAAAGTTCTTCCCAGAGAGAGTTGTTAGCCATTGGAATGTGCTGCCCAGGGAGGTGGTGGAGTCACCATCCCTGGAGGTGTTCAAAAAAGGATTGGATGTGGCACTTGCTGCCGTGGTCTAGTCATGAGGTCTGTGGTGACAGATTGGACTCGATGATCTTTGAGGTCTCTTCCAACCTTGGTGATACTGTGATACTGCTGCCAGATTCACTGGGGGCTTTTTGCACACAGTTGGCACCTCACTGGACTTGCTGTCAGATGAGCTTCTAGTCCAAACTGTCCCTCGTTCAGAATACTCAGTATGAATTTATTCTAAGCTGTGTCGACTCATAAATTATGGTGTTTAAGTTATGGTGTTTAAGACCAGGCTGGATGAGGCTCTGGCCAGCCTGATCTAGTGTGGGGTGTCCCTGCCCATGGCAGGGGGGTTGGAACTAGATGATCCTTGTGGTCCCTTCCCACCCTGACTGAAACTATGAAACTAATAAATTGCCTTCTCTCTAGTCTGTGTGAGGTGAGAAGAATTTTCTTGGGGCTTCTCTGCTAGTAGCTTTCTTCTGCTAAGACTTCTGGGGAAGTCTTTTGATCTGCAGCTTCAGCTGCTCTCATCACCTTTGTTCTTCTAGCTAACTGCAGCTTTTCTCCCTTCTTCAGGCCTACTCCCCGCCACAACACCAGAAAGACATGGAAAGATGATGGAATGAATTCCTTAGAGTTCAAGCTCCTTTCCAGGAGGAAGCATCCTCTTTACACCAACATCACTGTGGACATTGGATATGTTCCCCCCTTTTCTTGAGAGAATTAAAACAAAAGCAAGAGTTGGGTCTCAGCAGGGCAATGTGTGTGTGTTTGCACTCAGCCTCCTGTTGTGGCGCCTGCACCACCTGAGACCAAGCCTGTTCATGCAGTTCACTTTTCTTCTGCCAGTTTTAAGAGTGGGAAGGAAAGGCTTCAGGACTAGGGTGACAGCTAATCAACAGACTGTGACTTACTCTGAAAGTGCCAGAGCACTGTACAACGAACTACTGAGGTAGCCCTCAAGGCAGGAAAGTCTCCTTGACAGTAAGTGACCCGGGTTTGCAGGGAGATGTGTTCCATAGCTGGGTAACTTCGTCCTGCTTTGTGTGCTTAAGTGTTCATTGGGATGCAAGCCATGCTGGCAGATGGGCCTCTCAAGGGCTGTGTTTTGAAAGTGTTGAAGCCATTTGCAGTTCTGTAAATACCTTTTGTGAATCTGACTAAAATAAGTTAACTTACAGGCTTGGGTTAAGATTGCCAGAATAGTTAATGAGAGTCTAAATAAAGGAGAAAGTTGCCTTTGACTATACAGAAATGCAGCCTCAGGCCCTTGGGTTTATTTGTAGCTTGATCCCTCACTGTTAAAATGTGGGGCTTGTGTAGTTCCAGGTAATTGGGGCTGGATGTGACCTAAGGCTGTCACCTAGCCTAACCTCCTGCTCAAAGCAGGGACATCAGCCCAGTATTTCAGCTCAAACCTTCATTACCTTTCAAGGTTGCTCTCTGTCTCCAACATAAAATACTTCTGAGAAATGAAATACTGGAGGAAAAACTTAAACATGTCAAGAGGGGAGCTGTGCCCCTGGAAGGAATGTGTTTGTACTTACCTGACTGTGAGACTGACACAGCCTGCCCCAAGCCTTGCTCCTTCTAGTGTCTGTCTTCCATAAAGTCAGTCAGCAGCACTGCTGCCCCAGCCTCGAAGTATGACAGAAGGAGGGGTTTGCATGTTACAGATAGATACCAGAACTCCCTGCTCTCTGAAAAAGCTGCATCTGTCCCCTTCACTCCCTAGAACTTCAGTCTCCTTTCCAGGTAGACTGACATGTCACCCCCCTAGAAGGCCATTCTTCAATGTTACAGTAAGCAGAAGTTGCCTTTTGTCAGGTAATTCTTAAACATTAGAATAGACCAGGTTGGAAGAGACCTTCAAGATCATCAAGTCCAACCTGTCACCCAACACCATCTAATCAACTAAGCCATGGCACCAAGCACCCCATCCAGTCTCCTCCTAAACACTTCCAGTGATGGTGACTCCACCACCTCTCTGGGCAGCACATTCCAATGGGCAATCTCTCTTTTGAGAAGAATTTCTTCCTCACCTGCAGCCTAAACCTCCCCTGGTGCAGCTTGAGACTGTGTCCTCTTGTTCTGGTGCTGGTTGCCTGGGAGAAGAGACCAACCCCCACCTGGCTACAACCTCCCTTCAGGTAGTTGTAGAGAGCAAGGTGGTCTCCCCTGAGCCTCCTCTTCTCCAGGCTAAGCAACCCCAGCTCCCTCAGCCTCTCCTCACAGGGTTGTGCTCTAGACCCCTCCCCAGCTTTGTTGCCCTTCTCTAGACACATGTCCTTCTTAAATTGAGGGGCCCAGAACTGGACACAAGACTCAAGGTGTGGCCTAACCAGTGCTGAGTACAGGGGCACAATGACTTCCCTGCTCCTGCTGGCCACACTGTTCCTGATGCAGGCCAGGATGCCTTTGGCCTTCTTCGCTGCCAGGGCACACTGCAGGCTCATGTTCAGCCTACTATCAACCAGTCCCCCCAGGTCCCTCTCTGCCTGGCTGCTCTCCAGCCACTCTGACCCCAGCCTGGAGCACTGCATGGGGTTGTTGTGGCCAGTGTGTACAACCTGGCACTTGGATGTGTTCAGTCTCATGCCCTTGGACTCTGCCCATCTGTTCAGCCTGTCAAGGTCCCTCTGCAGTGCCCTTCTACCCTCTAACAGATCAACTCCTGCCCCCAGCTTGGTGTCCTAAAACACATTAAAAAGCATTGTCCTAAAAGAACCTCTCCCAAGCCTGGCTTCAGATCACCCTTGCAGGGGATGCATATCCAACAAGCAGAGGTCAGGCCACTGAGGTGTAATGGAGCAAGGACAAAGCTGTAAGCAAGAGGTTAGCAGAAGTCCTGTAGCACAGTGGTTGACAGTTTGTTACTACAGTATCACCAAGGTTGGAAGAGACCTCAAAGATCATCGAGTCCAACCTGTCACCACAGACCTCATGACTAGACCATGGCACCAAGTGCCACGTCCAATCCCCTCTTGAACCCCTCCAGGGATGGTGACTCCACCACCTCCCTGGGCAGCACATTCCCACAGACTTTTCAACAGTCTTCTGAATCAAGCACCACAAACAAGAGCCTGGCTCTGGGTACAGGTCTGCACTCTTAACTGTGGCCCAAAGGAGTCATAGATGTGGACAGGAATTTCTCTCAATCCAAGCCTTCCTGCATTTCCTTCCCCCTCCCTCCAGAACAGCACACAGCTTGGAGCCTGCTGCAGATCCAAGACTCTCATTTTGCCACAGGATGTGTTCAGCAGTCCCACAGCAGGGGGAGCTGAGCTCATGAAGGAGACATGGAGTGTGTTTATTGAGAGATGTAACATGTCCTTTTATTGCCATTCCCTCATACCCAAGCAGTTTCTCTCATTTTTTTTGCCACAAGCCTAGAAAGGGGCAAGCTTTTCCAGCAAGTTTGTAGCTGGTGGAGAAGAATTCTGCTTTTAATGGGAAAACACTGGCCTATTGCCTTTTCAAGTCACAAGGCAGCCTTCCCCCTACAAAAAATACAAAGGTTAGGAAGAGTTGCAAGAACAAACTTCCTTTTCTCAGGAGACTTCCATGGGGACAGCCCAAACAAGGACACTTCAGCAAATGTCCCAGCAGAAGGTGCATAGAAGAGTGTGAAGACCTGTGCCCTGGCTCAGTCCATCTCTCTAGGCCTCACACAAGGAACTTCTCAACAGAAAGCAGCAGAGCCTGTGAAGGCAATCTTTTTTCTGTGCCAGCTGGAGTGCTGGGAGTCTGCTGCACCAGCAACCACAGCCCCCACCTGTTGCCATTTCCAATAACCTCTGTGGTGTCTTGTCCTTAGGAGGTCTTGGGCCCCTTGCTGAAGTCCACTGTGATGTTGACATATAAAGGGTTATGTTCCACTGAGATCAGATGATATGAACAAGAGTTCAGCCCATCCCTTTTCCATGTTTTAGATACCTGACGTAGAAGCTTCATCCTGAGGACAAAGAGAACAAAAATCTTCATTAAGAGGCAGGGGGAGAGGAGTTTTGAGCTCTCTCCCCCTGCTGGTAAACTTGGAGGCAGAGCTACTGCCATTGTTCAGCTAGTGGGAAGGTCAAATGATGTTCTTCCTGTCCTCAGCAGGGGCAGAAAAGCCCTTTGATTTAATCTCTCTGAAACCACATGCTCAGATCACATCCGTGTAACTCTGGCCCTGGAAGTTTCTCAGGAGCCCCACCCAGATCCCCTGTACAGCTGCCAGGGGTGAAGTGGTGTCACAGGGGTTACCCCCTGAGGCTCTGGGTACCAGAAAATGCCTCTTTGGCCTACAGCAAAGAGTTTGGACCCTGAGTACCTCAGCTGTGGACACATACCAGACAACACAAGGTGGAAGACTGTTCTTGACTCACCTCCCTCTGTTCTCCTCATTTCCTTGGTCTCTTTTGTGGAAGATCATGGTATACCTGCCTACAGCAGCAGATGGCCTCACCACTCTCATTTTCTGCATCTCAACCCTGGAAGAAGCAACAGTGCCATGAGCAAGGTGGTCACCTCTGGACAAGGGCTTGAGGAGAAGGAAAAAAACCCAGTAACAGTAATCAACATTTGGAGATTTTCTCTCTTGTAGATGCCATGGAGTAAGGAACTGTAGGAAACAGCTCTGTCTTTCTTCCACAACCCAGTTTTGCTAGAGAAAAGGGGCTCAGAGTTGTGCTTCTGGAGAACAGGAGGGTGACAGATCCCCTTTTCTTTTGAATAGAAGGAAGGAGCTGCTCCAGTAGAGGTCACACAGAGCTTTAAGCACACATTACACAACTCAGTACATTTAAATTAGCAGTGTCTGGGTCCAGTTTGTATTGCCCTGAATTAACCTAAAGAGGTCTGTAGCAAGATTCCACATATAGTGCAACACATTCATCTCAACTCCTTCAATAGAGCCCAAATACTTGATAGCTTCCCACTAAAACAAACAAGAAAGCCAAACAAAAGGAGCACAAGCCCTAGGAGGAGAGGCTGAAGGAGCTGGGGTTGCTTAGCTTGGAGAAGAGGAGGCTCAGGGGAGACCTTCTTGCTCTCCACAACTACCTGAAGGGAGGTTGTAGCCAGATGGGGGTTGGTCTCTTCTCCCAGGCAAGCAGCACAGTCTCAAGCTGCACCAGGGTAGGTTTAGGCTGGATGTTAGGAAGAAGTTCTTCCCAGACAGAGTAACTGGCCATTGGAATGTGCTGCCCAGGGAGATGCTGGAGTCACCATCACTGGAGGTGTTTAAGAGACTGGATGGGGTGCTTGGTGCCATGGGTTAGTTGATGAGATGGTGTGAGATGATAGATTGGACTCGATCTCGAAGGTCTTTTCCAACCTGGTTAATTCTATTCTAAAACTTGTTTCCCTTTCTGAGAAGAGTGCCAGAAACACTAAACCCCATGGCACATACTCAAATGTCTGACATCAAGCACTTGCTTGGAGCTTTTAGCTTTAAACACATCTGTGGAGCACAATTATTTTGATGGCAGTAGAAAGAGTTAAGTTCATGACAGAGGAATTAAGGAATAGCCCAGATACTTGCTTGTCATATCAGCTGAAAGAGTAATAGGAAACCATGAATCTAAGCCCTTTACAGATTGCTAGTGACAGCTTGTAGCAGTAAATTACCAAATAAATGCATCAGAATGTCTGAGAAATCTCTTTGTGATGTACACTGTAAGACAAGGCCAAAAAGTGTCCATCACGTTTAGCATAGATAAGTAGGACGCCAAGAGGTTTCTGGCCCCGAGTTCTTGAAGATACTGAAGGGGATGCTGCCATCTGCTGCCTCCACTGAGGAAGGCTGCAAGGAGCCTTTTGCAACCAAAAAGTTTCTATGATGGAATAGAATTATCCAGGTTGGAAAAGCCTTTTGAGATCATTGAGTCCAACCTGTCACCCAACACCATCTAATCAACTAAACCATGGCACCAAGTGCCTCATCCAGTCTCTTGCTAAACACCTCCAGGGATGGTCACTCCACCACCTCCCTGGGCAGCACATTCCAGTGGCCAATCTCTCTTTCTGTGAAGAACTTTCTCCTCACCTCCAGCCTACACCTCCCCTGGCACAGCTTGAGACTGTGTCCTCTTGTTGTGGTGCTGGTTGCCTGGGGAGAAGAGACCAACCCCCTCCTGGCTACAACCTCCCTTCATGTAGCTGCAGACAGCAATAAGGTCACCCCTGAGCCTCCTCTTCTCCAGGCTAAGCAACCCCAGCTCCCTCAGCCTCTCCTCACAGGGCTGTGCTCCAGACCAGTCCTCCCATGTCCCTTTCCACCTGGCTGCTCTCCAGCCACTCTGACCCCAGCCTGTAGCACTGCATGGGGTTGCTGTGGCCAATGTGTACAACCTGGCACTTGGATGTGTTCAATCTCATGCCCTTGGACTCTGCCCATCTGTCCAGCCTGGCAAGGTCCCTCTACAGAGCTCTCCTACCCTCTAACAGATCAACTCCTGCCCCCAGCTTGGTGTCATCTGCAAAATTTACTGATGACTGACTCAATCCCCTCATCCAGATCATCAGTAAAGATATTGACCAGGATGGGGCCCAGCACTGTCCCTGGGAGACACCACTCAACAAACCCCACAAAACCAACAAACTAACCAAATGAAAACCCAAGTGCCCTAACAAAACCTAGGCCCACCCAACAATGTGCTGTCATGAGGAAGACCTGGTCTTGGGCATGCTTGACCTTTGCAAAGAGGAAACTGTTCATAACACTGCCTATCACACTCCCAATCCTGTTTGGAACTGAGGGCTCTTGTAGCATGCCACTTTTGGAGGCCAGGTTTGAAGTCACACTGATTATTTTATTTCTAAACCCAATTCCATTCTGGGCCTCTCAAATTAAGAAGGACATTGAGACCCTTGAATGTGTCCAGGGAAGGGCAATGAGGCTGGGGAGGGGTCTGGAGCACAGCCCTGTGAGGAGAGGCTGAGGGAGCTGGGGTTGTTAGCCTGCAGAAGAGGAGGCTCAGGGGAGACCTTCTTGCTCTCTGAAGGGAGGTTGTAGCCAGGTGGGGGTTGGTCTCTTCTCCCAGGCAACCAGCACCAGAACAAGAGGACACAGTCTCAAGCTGTGCCAGGGGAGGTTTAAGCTTGAGGTGAGGAGAAAGTTCTTCCCAGAAAGAGAGATTTGCCATTGGAATGTGCTGCCCAGGGAGGTGGTGGAGTCACCATCCCTAAAGGTGTCCAAAAAAGGATTGGCTGTGGCACTTGAAGCCATGGTTTAGTCAGCATGAGGTGTTGGGTGACAGGTTGGACTGGATGATCTCTGGGGTCTTTTCCAACCTTATTGACTCTATGATTTCCCCTCTAGCCTTTTAAGATTATTTGTTTACCTGATTCGAAGGTCATCATCTTCTCCTCCCCAACCCCAGTAGCTGTTAGAGAATCCATTCACCTTGGAAAACTGATCTCTTGTTAGAGCAGTTACACCTCCAAAGTATCCACTGTACCGTAGCCTAGGAGCACACAAGAAGAGAGAAGGAGGAATTACAACTCAAATTCACTCTTCCTGTTTAGTATCATTCTTGAGCTAAGGGTCTGAATTCCTTCAGATAAAGCCAGGAATTCTCTTGGAAGTAGAGCATTACTGTGCCCACTTCAGAAAGATGTAAACAGAGACCCTGGCACAGGAAAAGGCTGGAGAGATGGGCACAGTCTGAGGGCATGAGATTCAACACATCCAAGTACCAGGTTCTACACATTGGCCACAGCAACCCCAGGAAGGGCTACAGGCTGGGGTCAGAGTGGCTGGAGAAAGGGACCTGGGGGTACTGGTTGACAGCAGCTGAACATGAGCCTGCAGTGTGCCCAGGTGGCCAAGAAGGCCAATGGCATCCTGGCCTGGATCAGGAACAGTGTGGCCAGCAGGAGCAGGGAAGTCATTGTGCCCTGTACTCAGCACTGGTTAGGCCACCCCTTGAGTCCTGTGTCCAGTTCTGGGCCCCTCAGTTTAGGAAAAATATTGAGTTGCTGGAAGGTGTCCAGAGAAGGGCAACAAAGCTGGGGAGGGGTTTGGAGCACAGCCCTGTGAGGAGAGGCTGAGGGAGCTGGGGTTGCTTAGCCTGGAGAAGAGGAGGCTCAGGGGAGACCTTATTGCTCTCTACAACTACCTGAAGGGAGGTTGTAGCCAGGTGGGGGTTGGTCTCTTCTCCCAGGCAACCAGCAGCAGAACAAGAGGACACAGTCTCAAGCTGTGCCAGGGGAGGTTTAGACTTGAGGTGAGGAGAAAGTTCTTCCCAGAGAGAGTTGTTAGCCATTGGAATGTGCTGCCCAGGGAGGTGGTGGAGTCACCATCCCTGGAGGTGTTCAAGAGGGGATTGGATGTGGCACTTGGTGCCATGGTTTAGTTAGCCATGAGGTGTTGGGTGACAGGTTGGACTTGATGATCTTTGAGGTCTTTTCCAACCTTATTGATTCTATGACCATCAGCAACATGGCATTTCCCCTTTTACAGTCTTTCTGTATTCCTGGTTTCCTACCTGTAGCCAGTACTGTTCCTGCCAACCACAAAGTGCTTTGGTTGTTTGTCACACATGTAAATGTTAAAGTCATTTTCTGGCACCAGATCCACATCATGGAAAATGAAACAGTCCCAGTTGGCTTCTTTTAGGGCTTCTAAGTATCCTACATTCAGCAGTTTGGCTCGATTAAATTTGGTGTTGCCAGCCTGTGGAAGAGAATAGAAAGAACCTCTGAAGAAGGGCTCAAACCTTTTGGACCAGAACTGTTTCCAGGCATTTGTTCTGATCACCTAAGTTCATAACTGTGTTTGGGTGTTGCAGCCTTTACAGCAATAACTACACAAAGAGCTGCCCCATAACATGGGTACAGCATCCAAGTGGCCTGTGGTGCAAAGTGCTTCTTCAGGCTCTGCTTGTCATGGACAGAGCCAGGGCAGGAATGCCTACAGTCATCTGGGCACCAGAAGCATGTGTGCTGCCTGATGCAATCTCACTGCTATTGCTGCTCCAGTCCTGGAGCTCCCAGCAGGCTACATAACACAAGAGGTATCAATAAACAGTTTGGAAACTGGCACTCCATAAAACTGTGTCAGTAAGGTTCATGGAATTGATCTTTTAAATACCAAAACCAACCAAAAAAAAAAACCCACACTAGAACCATACTAATTAGGGTACAGGTGTCAGCAAAACTGTCACAGATCTCATGCTGTGCCAGGGGAGGTTTGGGCTGGATGCTAGGAAGAAATTCTTCACAGAGAGAGAGATTGGCCATTGAAATGTGCTGCCCAGGGAGGTGGTGGAGTCACCATCACAGTATAGTATCATAGTATCAGTCAGGGTTGGAAGGGACCACAAGGATCATCCAGTTCCAAGCCCCCTGCCATGGGCAGGGACACCCCACACTAGATCAGGCTGGCCAGAGCCTCATCCAGCCTGGGCTTAAACACCTCCAGGAATGGGGCCTCGACCACCTCCCTGGACAACCCATTCCAGGGCTTCACCACCCTCATGGGGAAGAACTTCCTCCTCACCTCCAGCCTGAATCTCCCCACCTCCAGCTTCATTCCATTCCCCCTAGTCCTATCACTCCCTGATAGCCTGAGAAGTCCCTCCCCAGCCTTCTTGTAGGCCCCCTTCAGATACTGGAAGGCCACAATGACGTCACCTCGGAGCCTTCTCTTCTCCAGACTGAACAGCCCCAACTCCTTCAGTCTGTCCTCATAGGAGAGGTGCTCCAGCCCTCTGATCATCCTCGTGGCCCTTAAGGAGGTGTTTAAGGAAAGAGTGGATGAGGCACTTAGTGCCATGGTTTAATTGATTAGATGGTGTTGGGTGATAGGTTGGACTCGATGATCTTGAAGGTCTTTTCCAACCTGGTTGATTCTATTCTATTCCTGCTTGTACACTCAGTGTAGAGGACAGCCGAGCTTAATGAGTTCACTGTGCTTCCTGAGGTCACACAGTAGGTGGCAGAGTGGGACATAAAAAGCAGGTCTCTTCATTTGCAACTCCTCCATCTATAGCTTAGTTGCTATGCTGCATACAAACTCCCCCTAGCACAGAGCTTCACCTGACTTGGACGTGCTGGAAGGTGTCCAGAGAAGGGCCACGAGGGATACCAGTTAAAGATAATGTTTGGTAACACTTCCCAGCTTTGCCCCACCAGCAGCTGAGACCCTGCAATGCTACCATGCATCCCTCAACAAGCAGAAGTGTTTGAAGCAGGCGTGGAGGGTTGATGTTCAGCAGCGGGAGCAGCACGACTCCTCAGACTGCAGAGCACAGAAATCATCCCCTCCCAAAACCCTTCACCGCACAGTTGCCTCACCTGGTGAATAACATAGATGCCATAGTCCAGCTGCTGCCTTTGTAGGAAGGGGTGGAGGTGCTCCAGAAGGTACAGCAGATGCATCTCTCTGTTGCGGTGGGGGATGATGATGGCCACGCGCTGCAGTGCTGAGCACTCGGTAGGGTGATACCTGCCTTTGGCTACTTCGGGGTTCTCCTTTTGCACTTCTTCTAGCGTGAGAGATGCTTTGAAGGAGAGTTTGCTGACACCTTCTGTAGCAGAAGCAAAGAGAAGCTTTTCTGAGTTGTTTGTCATTGTGGCTAGTCCAGTCACCTAATGAAGCATTCTGCAACCAGCGTAAAACAGCCCCAGGATCAACCTCCCCAGTTTGTCTCCCTGCCTTTGCAAGAGTAGTGCCAAAAGGATATTAACAAGAGTAGTGCTAAAAGGATATTACACAGGTAGAGAAAGAGTATTGAGAATATCTGTCCAGTTTGGAGAAGAGAAGGCTCCGAGGTGACCTCATTGTGGCCTTCCAGTATCTGAAGGGGGCCTACAAGAAGGCTGGGGAGGGACTTTTCAGGCTATCAGGTAGTGACAGGACTAGGGGGAATGGAATGAAGCTGGAGGTGGGGAGATTCAGACTGGAGGTGAGGAGGAAGTTCTTCCCCATGAGAGTGGTGAAACCCTGGAATGGGTTATCCAGGGAGGTGGTTGAGGCCCTGTTCCTGGAAGTGTTTAAGAGCAGGCTGGATGAGGCTGTGGCCAGCCTGATCTAGTGTAGAGTGTCCCTGCCCATGGCAGGGGGGTTGGAACTAGATGATCCTTGTGGTCCCTTCCAACCCTGACTGAAACTATGAAACTATAAATTCAGTTGATTAAACTGATTGTAGAGTATCAATCACAGTATCACAGAATCGCCAAGGTTGGAAGAGACCTCAAAGATCATCAAGTCCAACCTGTCACCACAGACCTCATGACTAGACCATGGCACCAAGTGTCACATCCAATCCCCTCTTGAACACCTCCAGGGATGGTGACTCCACCACCTCCCTGGGCAGCACATTCCAATGACGAATGACTCTCTCAGTGAAGAGCTTCCTTCTCACCTCGAGCCTAAAATTCCCTTGGTGCAGCTTGAGACTGTGTCCTCTTGTTCTGTTGATGGTTGCTAGAGAGACCAACCTCTTCCTGGCTACAACCACCTTTCAGGTAGTTGTAGAGAGCAATGAGGTCTCCCCTGAGCCTCCTCTTCTCTAGGCTAAACAACCCCAGCTCCCTCAGCCTCTCCTCACAGGGCTGTGCTCAAGGCCTCTCCCCAGCCTCGTTGCCCTTCTCTGGACACGTTCAAGCATCTCAATGTCCTTCCCAAACTGAGGGGCCGAGAACTGGACACAGTACTCAAGGTGTGGCCTAACCAGTGCAGAGTACAGGGACACAACAACTTCCCTGAACCCCCGTCCCTGGAGGTGTTTAAGAGCAGGCTGGATGAGGCTGTGGCCAGCCTGATCTAGTGTGGGGTGTCCCTGCCCATGGCAGGGGGGTTGGAACTAGATGATCCTTGTGGTCCCTTCCAACCCTGACTGATACTATGATATTTAATAATGAAAAGGGGGAAAACTGAGGAAAGGAGAAAAGACAGGGGGCCAAGATCAAGATAGCTCAATAAACATTTAGTAAAGAAAAAGCTGCATGGATAAGCAAGGCAGAAAGAATAATGCATTTGTTATTTCCCATTGGCAGGCAGGTGCCCAGCCATGTCCAGGGAAGCAGGGATCCAGCACACAAGGTAGTTGTTGGGAAGGCAAAACACTGTAACCACAAACCACCCCTTCGCCTTTCCCCGAGCTTTCACTGCTGAGCACAACACGTGGTATGGTCGTGCAGGATGGAATATCCCTTTGGTCACTGGGGGTCAGCTGTCCAGCTGTGTCCATACTCAACCTCTTACCCACGTTTCAGGGGGCCAGAGAGAGAGACACAAAGGCTCAGTGTGCAAACACCGTTCAGCAGCAGCCAAGTCAGCGGTGCGTTAACAGCGCAAAGGCGCAGCGCTGCACGGGCTGCTATCCCGGCCAGACCCAGCACAAACACACTGCCACATGTCAGTGCCTCACCCTGGAATGCTGACTGCAGCTGGTTGTGTTGAATTTGTTTCCACAGGAAAAGTGACTAGCTGTAAAATGGCCAGGAAGAAAGCCAGGTCAGCAGCACCAAAGCAGACATAGCTTGTTAGACAGGAGAAAGTACCATCACTTACTCAAGTATGGAGAAGGAGATGGGCAGTGATCCTGAGATGATTTTTCTGTGGGAACTGTCACAGTTGATTCCATCTCTTCTTTTTCACTGTCCTCCAGGTCAGGTACCCTGCTCCTAGCTCTAGAAGTTTCCTGTGTGAAATCCACAAAGTAGCCGAGCGCCACCCATAGCACCGTGAAACACAAAGTGACAAGCACCCACACTTTGAGCTTATGGAGGAAGGGAAAAACATACGAGCTCAAGGCCATGGCTCTCCCTGATCTGCAAAGTGCTTCCTCTGCTCTAAAGCCAAGGCAGGCCACTGCCACCCAGCAGGGCTGAGAACAAAGGTCCAGGAAGCACGTCACAGTAAGGAAGAAAAGCTTGAGGTAAGGAGGGCTGCTGCACTTCCTGTTGTTTCACAGTTCATGGAGCCAGGGTGCTGTTTACTCTTCAGATGTCCAAAAACATGACAACCTGGACACACACACACACAAAAAGAGAGTTAGTTTCTACCACCATCCACAGCTGCACCTTCAGCGACTTCATGAAAACAGCTTATGACAAAACACGAGAGGAGCAGCGTGAGCCATTAGTCAGAAATTAAGACCTTTAGTCCTAGCTCAGCCACAAGCCAGCTGCATGAATTTAAGCAAATCACTTCCCTGCTTTGTTCTCTATTCCCAGTCCTCTGATCTAAAAAAAAAACAACCACCAAAGCACAACTGCTACCCCATATTATGTCTGCATACAGTGCCTGGCAATACTCAGACTGTACTACATCTATTCCAACCCAAATCAACGGCAGCTGGAAGGCAGGAGAGCCTGCTGGCCATGAGTAAAGTTAGCTCTTCCCACTAAGATGAAAAACACATGAATCCCTGCAGAATTAAACTGTTTTCTTCTGAAGGCAGTGTGATTGTTACCAGGCTGCTCTACACAATGCAGTGTGAGCCCTGTAACATGTGAACGGCGCCAGAAGTCGTTCTTTTGTAGCTGCTGCCGACCATAGAATCAAGCAGGTTGGAACAGGCCTCAGAGATCATCAAGTCCACCCTAATACCCAACACCTCATCACAACCATACCACCTTGTGGGTCTTTGCCCAGCATTCCACTCTCACATGCTGCTGCAGGAGGCAAATCTTCCTTCCTTTCAAGGAAACTGTTTTTTCAGTGTTAGGCCTGTGAGGATCCAACCCTTTGTTCTGCTTCCCACCTTCTTTCAAGACCTCCGTTTCATAGAACCTGTAAGGTTGGAAAAGACCTCAGAGATCATCAAGTCCAACCTGTCACCCAACACCTCATGACTACTAAACCATGGCACCAAGTGCCACCTCCAATCCCCTCTTGAACACCTCCAGGGATGGTGACTCCACCACCTCCCTGGGCAGCACATTCCAATGGCTAACAACTCTCTCTGGGAAGAACTTTCTCCTCACCTCCAGCCTAAACTTCCCCTGGTGCAGCTTGAGACTGTGTCCTCTTGTTCTGGTTGCCTGGGAGAAGAGACCAACCCTCACCTGGCTACAACCTCCCTTCTGCACACAGCCTTCCACTGCCATCATACTGGAAAGTTACTGTGCTAATATGTTACCAGCATCTCACGGTGCAGAATGAATGAAACCTTATGAGGAGAGAACCCACATGGGTATCTGCCTGACTGTTTTCAAAGGCCCCAAAAAATTAGCTTAATGCTCCCATTTACACCCTCTCCGCTGATATTCCACATGGGAGATCTTTAGCCTGCAAAGGTATTGACAGCATGGGTCTCTACTACTCTCCAAGAACAAGATGAAGAAAACACACAAGAAAATTACCACCTGTGAAAAGAACAAGGGGCTGAGGCTAAGGAGGGGAGACCTCATTGCTGTCTAAAACTACCTGAAGGGAGGCTGTAGCCAGGTGGGGGTTGGTCTCTTCTCCCAGGCAACCAGCACCAGAAGAAGAGGACACAGTCTCAAGCTGTGCCAGGGGAGGTTTAGGCTGGATGTTAGGAAGAAATTCTTCATAGAAAGAGATTGCCCACTGGAATGTGCTGCCCAGGGAGGTGGTGGAGTCACTGGAGGTGTTTAGGAAGAGACTGGATGAGGCACTTGGTGCCATGGTTTAGTTGATGAGATGGTGTTGGGTGCTAGGTTGGACTCGATGATCTCAAAGGTCTTTTCCAACCTGGTTAATTCTATTCTATGCTATCAGAACTGGGCTGTATTCTTAAAAACACAGCTGCCCTGATACACAGACAGGTGGCAAAAGGGCAAAATTCTATTATTTTGCAAATAATATATTTTAAAGCTACTCATGGAAAAGAATAGAATGAAACATAGGAAAGCAATTGGTAGTTAGTACAAGTGGCTTACAGTGCATGCAGATGCAAAATTGCTAAGGCACAAGGGTGTTAAATTACAAACTTTGAACTTGCCACACTGACCTTATTTCTCCCCTCCTCTCCTCCTGTTCAGTTAGGTGAAATCTCACACATATCGATTTTCTCTGTCAGCTTTGCAAGATTCCTTTCTAAGTAGTCACTGCTGAAGTTCACAGTACTTGCCTCTGACAAATACACCAACTGTCCTACGGTCAGAGGGAATAATTTCCCATAATAGAATAGAATTCACCAGGTTGGAAAAGACCTCACAGATCATCAAGTCCAACCTATCACCCAACACCATCTGGTCAACTAAACCATGGCACCCAGCACCCCATCCAGTGTCTTCTTAAACACCTCCAGGGATGGTGACTCCACCACCTCCCTGGGCAGCACATTCCAATGGCAAATCACTCTTTCTGTGAAGAACTTCTTCCTAACATCCAATCTGAACCTCCCCTGGCACAGCTTGAGACTGTGTCCTCTTGTCGTGGTGCTGGTTGCCTGGGAGAAGAGACCAACCCCCTCCTGGCTACAACCTCCCTTCAGGTAGTTGTGGACAGCAACTTACAGAAGCCATTCTTGTCATCTTTGGTATCCCTCAATCACCCAAGTGGTGGAGTCCCTGACCCTGGAGTTGTTCAAAAAAAGGACTGGACATGGCACTTGAAGCCATGGTATAGTTGTCAGGAGGTGTTAGGTATTAGGTTGGGCTTGGTAATCTCTGAGGTCTTTCCCAACCTGGTTGATTCTAAAGCATGTGCAAAGAATCCAATCAAAAAGTCAACACTCAATGAATCTTAATATCAGCAGTAACCTCCAAGATTCTGGAAATGTGTTTTTTTTCCTTGTGCACTTTGGAATTCAGGGTGACTAACCTTCACATATGGGTGAGAAAACACCTGCTGGGTGACTAGATTCTTCTCATAGCTGTCACACCTGACTAGTTAGGCCTGACCTTCATCACAGGTACCAAGAAACTTTCCTAGGAACATAGAGTACAAATCTTCTTGTGAAATCAGTCTCAGTGAAGCATAACCAAAGCTAGTTTAGCAAGCTACAGCTTACCAGAATAGCACAGCAATTAAAGTAACTAGTAAGACTAAACCATGGCCTCAAGTGCCACGTCCAGTCCCCTCTTGAACACCTCCAGGGATGGTGACTCCACCACCTCCCTGGGCAGCACATTCCAGTGGCCAATTACTCTGTGAAGAACTTCCTCCTCACCTCAAGCCTAAACCTCCCCTCGTGCAGCTTGAGACTGTGTCCTCTTGTTCTGGTGCTGGTTGCCTGGCTGAAGAGACCAACCCCCACCTGGATACAACCTCCCTTCAGGTAGTTGTAGACAGCAAGAAGGTCTCCCCTGAGCCTCCTCTTCTCCAG
>CM037635.1:12464068-12575885 GCA_015227895.2 Colaptes auratus | reverse complement strand
CTTGGGCAACCAGCCCCAGAACAAGAGGACACAGTCTCAAGCTGCACCAGGGGAGGTTTAGGCTGGATGTTAGGAAGAAGTTCTTCCCAGAAAGAGAGATTTACCATTGGAATGTGCTGCCCAGGGAGGTGGTGGAGTCACCATCATTGGAGGTGTTTAGGAAGAGACTGGATGGGTTGCTTGGTGCCATGCTTTAGTTGATTAGATGGTGTTGGATGATAGGTTGGACTTGAGGATCTTGGAGGTCTCTTCCAACCTGGTCTATTCTATTCTATTCTATTCTATTCTATTCTATTCTATTCTATTCTATTCCATTCCATTCCATTCCATTCCATTCCATTCCATCAAATCTGAGCTAAATGACATTCCTTAAATGCAGCAGTGCCTGAGTTCTTTGAAGTTGGAGGGGAGCTTTGAGGGCCATTGGCATTATTATTATTGCTGCCACTTTTCAAAAGTTAAGAGTTTTGCTTCCTCTCCAAATGTGTCATCATGTCACAGTGAAAATCAGATGAGGCTTGGCAGGAGTTCTAGAATCTCAGGAATCAGAACTTACAGTGTTTGCTTTCAAAACCTCGTTGGTCAGGAAGGACAAAGGTGTTCCTTAATCTTAAATAGAATATAAAAAAGAGCTTTTTAGTGTCAAACTCTGAAACAGAGTGCTTAAAAAAAAACCAAACAAAAAACATTTCAGTGTGCATGCCCACATGCAGATGGCTGAAAGTGTTTAGCTGCTATTAGTAAGTGTCCTGGGTTAACACAGCCCACTCTGAGAAGCAAGCCCACACACACACAGATGGGAGGGAAATTAACGTGAAAAACCTCTGGGTTGAGATAAAGAGCTTAATGAGCTCAGACACTATGCAATTATCTTAGCAAAAGCAGCAGCAGCAGCCAGCAATAAAACAGTTCCTCATACCCAAGCACACAGCAGAAAATGCCAATGACCCAAGCTTGGAAGCTGCAAGCAGCAACCGGAACAGGAAGCCTCCCGTGTTACAACCTGAACTCCAAGCCCCACAATACTTTTCTCCAGCCAGCACTGGAAGCTGGCATGATGTGGCATTGAGTATCAGCAGCAGATTCAACTCCACCCAGGACATTCCCCAAGTCATATTCTAAATCATCTATGACGTGGCCAGCAGCAATTAACACACATCATTCTGGTGCTCTGCTTCCAACATCCAGCTGCTGAGATCCCCCTGTACACCAGTAATACAGATGGGTCCCACTCCTTGTAGTTTGATGCCATCAGGTACACTGGGGATTGGACATGGCTCTTGGTGCCATGGTCTAGTCATGAGGTCTGCAGTGACAGGTTGGACTTGATGATCTTTGAGGTCTCTTCCAACCTTGGTGATACTGTGATACTAGAGCTTTATGCTCTTGTGAGTTCAACTTGCCCATCCAACAGGTCCAATAAACCCAGATGACCCTCTCCTCCACGTAGAGTCAGGGCCCCTCTAGTTTTGACTGGAATCACTTATGTCTTGTGAAGGAGCTTTGGGAGTCCCTTCAGGAGGATCAGGAGCAGCATCAGTTCTGCTCTTTTTGAGTGATTTTCTGCTGGAAACTGAGAATTCTTCTGGGGATAAATTCCTTGTAATTCACATACTCATAGAGCTAGGTCTGAAGTGGGTTTTCCATCCCCCTTCCTCATGTCCTCCCCATGGTCATGTAACTAGAACCATAGGGTGTGCTGTGGTGTGTACCTTCCAAATTCTCTCCCTTGGAAGCACCTGCTCCTCGTGGCTGAAACAGAGGACCATACAGGGAGGGAACAGGACGTGTTCTCCCAGATTATCTTGATCTTCCAAGACAGTTCCTTGATAGGCAAAACACAGGCCTGTACAGAAGAAGAGAGACTTTGCTCGTGTTGCCAGAGCCTGCTGGTAATTTCATCCACCATTTATCCTTGGCCATCTACCAAGGCCAGAGAGAAAGACCAAGTGACCACCTCTGGCTCTTCCTCTTGTTCCCATGATGGCCTTGATTCATCCTCATTCTTTGCTGCTTTCTTTTATATTTATTCTTCTGTACAGGGGCAGCTGATACTGGCACAGGCTGGTTCTTTGGTGCAGCGACATGCCTGCTGTTGGGGTTTGAACATCCATAGTGCCTGCCAGTCTGCCTGTAGGTTCAGAGACCTTCTCTTGCCCCTGAGCACTCTGAACAGTAATGAGGAGGGTTTGATAGTGTGTTGGGTTGGAAAGTGGTGATACAGTGACTCATATGAAAGTCCCTGTAGCAGTTACACATGTAATCAGAGAGGAAGGGTCTTTCTGAACATGGGCCTCTGTATTTTCCTGGGCTTCTCAGTGGTGGAATCCAGTGTTTCACATGATAAAGTCCCATGCATGGCTCAGTTAAAACACTTGGGGGAGTCCACAAAATGTGACAAGGGTGATCTCATCTTTCACATTCTGCCTGAGCCACTCCTCATAGCTCAGACTGGATTAAGGTTTCCTTGCAGATATGAGGAAAGAAAGGCCTCAAACATTCAAATAGCTCTCTGATAAATTCAGAGCTGCTGAAGGGGCTGAAGAACAGGTCTTGTGAGGAGCAGCCACAGGAACTGGGGTTGTTTCATCTGGAGAAGAGGCTGAGTGAACACCTCACTCTCTACAGCTCCCTGGAAGGAGGTTGTAGCAAAGTGGCGGTTAGTCTCTTCTTCCTAGTAACGAGTAATAGGAGGAGAGGAAATAGCCTCAAGTTGCACCAAGGGAGGTTTAGGTTGGCTATTGGAAGAAACTTCTTCACTGGAAAAGGGTTCTCAAACACTAGAATAGGCTTCCCAGGAAGGTGGTTGAATCCCCATTCCTCCAGGTGTTTAAAAGACACAGACATGCTAAGGGAATTTTTTTTATCAGCAGCCTTGTTAAAGTTAGGGAATGGCTGGACTCAATGATCTCAAAGGTCTCTTCCAATGAAAAGGATTCTGTGATACTATGCAGTATGCCAGGGTGTGCAAACTTTAAAAACATCCAGAGTTGTCAGGTCATTAGCCTAACTTATTATAGAATCATAGAATCAATAAGGTTGGAAGAGACCTCACAGGTCATCAAGTCCAGCCTGTCACGCAACACCTCATGACTAACTAAGCCATGGCACCAAGTGCCACGTCCAATCCCCTCTTGAACACCTCCAGGGATGGTGACTCCACCACCTCCCTGGGCAGCACATTCCAATGGCTAACAACTCTCTCTGGGAAGAACTTTCTCCTCACCTCCAGCCTAACTTCCTCTGTGCAGCTTGAGACTGTGTCCTCTTGTTCTGGTGCTGGTTGCCTGGGAGAACTTTTACAAATATGACAGTTGCTTCTTTGAGTCAAAAAGAATAGAATAGAATAGAATAGAAAATAGAATAGAATAGAATAGAATAGAATAGAATAGAATAGAATAGAATGGAGAATAGAATAGAATAAACCAGGTTGGTTGCATGCATGCAGTAAGACTTCTGCATGTATCCAGGCTTACACTGGTGTTCAATCTGTGGCCAAGAAAGAGTTTCCCCCCTGTGGAATCAGCACAGACCTCTGTCTCCTACCCTACTGTAACCTGTTGCACAGCTCAACACGCTCAGATCTCCTGGGCATATTTTATGCAAAGAGCAGCTTTCTCTTTGAGCAGGGATCACAGGCCTTCCAGACACCTGGGCTGAGGTTAAGAAAAACTTATTTTCAGGAAGATTTCATATTTTACTTGTTTGTTGTTTTTTTTTCCCCAGCTGATCCAGAACAAAAGAATCTTTTGTCAGACTGCCTAGTCCCAGGTGTGTACTACAGAGGTTCAGACAATAGGGACTATGGCCACAGTCTACTGGTAGAAGTGGCAGCTGAGGTCCTGCTCATAGACATGAAAATGAGCTGAAGATGCTGCTGAGGGTGGAGGAAGGAAACTGAATGCATGAGGCACAGCCCCTCGGCTCCTGAGGGAAAAATCTGTATCAGACACAAGCCCAAACACGCTGATAAGCCAATAGAGCCTTAACAAAAGCCCCTCCACAGTATCACAGTATCACAGTATCACGAAGGTTGGAAGAGACCTCAAAGATCATCAAGTCCAACCTGTCACCACAGACCTCATGACTAGACCATGGCACCAAGTGCCACGTCTAATCCCCTCCTGAACACCTCCAGGGACTGTGACTCCACCACCTCCCTGGGCAGCACATTCCAATGGCGAACGACTCTCTCAGGGAAGAACTTTCTCCTCGCCATCAGAGTGGGTTGGTCAGGCCAACTCTATCCCATGTATCATAGATGTGCCTGGCCTGAATTACCAGGTGCATCTCCACACAGAATTGTCCATTGCTCACATGCAAGATTATTTCTTTCCTCCAGTATTTCCTCTCACTCCCTGGGACAGCTTTCTTGTTGTGATTGTGAAAGCTAACCATTCACAGAGAGACTTATTCACCCTTACAGCTCCCCAGGTTTGGGCTGGCACCCACAAGCTGGCCCAGAGTCACTTGCTGAAAGCTGCTCACGAAAGCTGTAGAATCACAGAACCACAGAATCGCTTCGGTTGGAAAACACTTTTCAGATCCTCGAGTCCAACCATTATCTAACGGTTCCATCTGGTGCTGAACCTTGGTGTGTGGCAACCACCCCACAACCTTTGATGTTTGCTGCCGCTTGGTGGCTATTGCAGACACTGCCCGATGTCCCTTCTCCACTGCTGGCTGTTCACCCAGTCTTGCAGTGCCCTGAGGCTGTCCTGAGTACTTGTTCCTGCTCAGTGGCGCTGACCTTCTCTAGTTCGGCTTATGTGTCACACCTCAGCTGAGGGTGGATGTTGATGTTCAGTCATAAGATAAACTGATTTGCTGGCTAAACTGTAGCAGTTAATTATACAATAGTTATCATATATTATAATTATTTTTGCTGCCTCATGATGCAAAAAATGTGAAGCTTTCTGGATTTATTATTATTGGTGAGTCTAGAGCAACAAAAAATGTTCTTAATGGAGCAAATAAGGAGACAGAGCATGGCCCCTGGCAACTCCTGCTTGGGTCAAGTCAACATGCTAGAATTATGGAATTGTTTTGTTTGGAAAACACTTTTGAGATCTAAGGTCCAACCATTATCTAACTCTACAAGGGCTGGTGCTAAACCATGTCCCTTAGTGCCACATGTCTGCATCTTTTAAACACGTCCATGTCTCACTATTGCAAATGAAGTGAGCTGGCACTGTTCACTGAATCTGTAAAGTGACATGGAAATACAAAATCCTGAGAGACTCTTTTGATCTTCATACCTTTTCCACCCTAAAATAAAAGGACTGTGCAGTAATGATGATCAGAGGGCTGGAGCTGCTCTCCTATGAGGACAGACTGAGGGAGTTGGGGCTGTTCAGTCTGGAGAAGAGAAGGCTCCGAGATGACCTAATTGTGGCCTTCCAGTATCTGAAGGGAACTGCAAGAAAGCTGGGGAGCGACTTTTTAGGGTGTCAGGGAGTGATAGGACTAGGGGGAATGGAATGAAGCTGGAGGTGGGGAGATTCAGACTGGATGTTAGGAAGAAGTTCTTCCCCATGAGGGTTGTGAGACACCAGCACAGGTTGCCCAGGGAGGTGGTGGAACCCTCATCCTTGGAGGTTTTGAAGGCCAAGCTGGATGTGGCTCTGAGCAGCCTGATCTGGTGTGAGGTGTCCCTGCCCATGGCAGGGGGGTTGGAACTGGCTGATCCTTGAGGTCCCTTCCAACCCTGACTATGATTCTGTGATTCTGGAGGAATGGGGATTCAACCACCTCCCTGGGGAGCCTATTCCAGTCTTTGAGAAAGCTTTCAGCAAACGATTTTCTCCTAATATCCAATCTGAGTCTCCCCTGAGGCAACTTAAGGCCATTTCCACTTGTCCTATCACTGGTTACTAGAGAGATGAGACTGACACCCTCCATGCTTCAAACACCTTTCAGGGAGTTGTGGAGGGCAATAAGGTCTACTCTCAGTTTTCCTTCCTCCAGGCTAAACAATCCATTCCCCCAGTCACTTTGTTGCCCTTCTCTGGACATGCTCCATCACCTTAATGCCCTTCTTGAAGCAAGGGCCCCCATACTGAACCCAGGGCTCAAGGTGTGGCCTCACCAGTACTGAGCACAGAGGGGCAATCACTTCCCTCCTCCTGTTGGCCACACTATTCCTAATACAGGCCAGGATGCTGTTGGCCTTCTTGGCCACCTGAGCATGCTGCTGGCTCGTGTTCTGACTTGTCAGCCAGCACCCCCAGTTCCTTTTCTGTTGGGCAGCTTTCCAGACACACTGCCCCAAGCTTGGAGCGTTGCATGAGGTTGTTGTGACCCAAGTGCAGCACCCAGCACTTGACCTTGCTTAATCTCATACAGTTGACCTCAGCCCCAGCCCATTGTTCCAGCCTGTTCTGGTCCCTCCATAGAGCTTTCCAGCCCTCAAGTAGATCAAGCTCCCTTCTATCTTAGTGTCATCTGTAAACTTACTTTCAGCCCCCTCACCCACCATTGATAACGGGATCACAGAGAACGGGCTCAAGCACCGAGCCCTAGAGACACCACTTGTGACCAGCTACCAACAGGATTTAACTCTCTTGACCGCCACTCTTTGGGCCCAGCCATCTAGCCAGGTTTTTACCCAGTGAAGCATCCACCCATCCAAGCCATGAGCAACCTGTTTCTCCAGGAGGATGCTGTGAAAGGCAGTATCTAAAGGCTTTACTAAAATCCAGGTAAATTAACATCCACAGCCTTTCCCTCATCCACTAAGCAGGTCACCTTGTCGTAGAAGCAGATCAGGTTGGTCATGCTATCATGACGCGCGAATTTAAAGAAAAAGAAACCACCAAAAAAAAGAGAAGCCAAGCACACAGATCACCTCCGGCGGAGCTCCAGCCCCGCGGCTCCGCCGCCACCACCAAGATGGCGGCACGGCGCTGCCGCCCCGCCCCCCCACGGAGCCCTTCCCTCCCTGGGCCGGCCGCGGCCGCTGGCCGCCGCGGTGGCTGCTACTGCCGCCGCCGCCGCCTGTCGCCCTGTGATGAGAGCATCAGCCCTCACTGCCACGTCTCCCGGGCAGCTGCGGCGCGGGTAGCCGGCAGTGTGCAGGGCCGCGCCGGGGCCTGCCCTGCCCGCCTTCTCTTCCCTTCCTTTCTCTTCTCTGTAGGGCGGTCGCGGCTGCCCGTCCCTGCTCCTGCCTGGCTGCGGGCGAGTTGGGTCTGCCCGGCGGGAGGAGGGGCGCTCCGCGGGGTACCCGCCGCAGCCTCGTCCCCCGCCGGTCGGTCCAGGGGGGAGTGGTGGCTGTGGGGGTCCAGGTTCTCCGCCGGGCCGCTGCCGCCGGAAGGAGACCCCGCTGCCGGCTGATGTCCGAACCGCGCCACCGCCCGCGCTTGAATGAGTGAGTACCGGCCCCACCGCTCCTTCAGGGCAGCTCCGCTCTGGGAAAGCCCGACCGACCGAAGCGGGCGGCGGGATCCGCTGGGTCGGGCGGGACCCTGCCGTGCTGGTGCGGGGCCGCGAGCCGGAGCCGCCTCTAGCCGGAGTCCCTCCGGGGCTGGCCCGTGCCTGCGGGGCCACCTCCCGCCTACCTGAAACCAAGTGTGTGTGTGGTGGGAAGGCTTCTGCTGGCTTTGTTTGGTCCTGGTGGTAAGTCACGGCTCTTGGTGCCGGGCTTCTCGGTCTAGACATTTCTTGGTATCTCTGGGTTAAAGCAAGAGGCGCCACTGAGAGGCGGGTTGCTCGGTGAGGGGACGGTTGAGGATGGAGCGCTGGGTCTGGGGTCACGGGTAGCTCTCCTTTGGGCTTTTAAAATGCTGTCCCTATGTGACGAGTCCTACAAAGAGGTAGGAAAGGGCACCATCCTGTGAAAGACGAGGAACCGAGGCAATTTTCTCTAAGTGTAGCCAAATCTGTCTTGCTGTAAGGTACTCCTTCCAGGATCAAAGTGGAGCCATCTCTTCGGCTGTTCTGTCTTGTACCACTAAGAAAAGAGTGTATCAGTCATCTGCTATATGGGATCGTAATCAGGCTGTTCATTTTCCTTGTTATGTGAGGTAGCTCCTTCGCTCTTCTAGCAGCATTTTAACACATGAACGTGTAGCAGAAACAGAGGTGGCTTTGTCTGTAGTTTGTGATCGCTGTTGTGCGTGATTTTTCGTGGTGAGCAGCGGACCCCTCCTATCATGGGGACCCACTACGACTGGAAGTGAAGGAATGGGATGTCTGCCTTACAAAGCAGCGAGTCTTCAAGTTTTTTGGAGATGAGGCATCTCTAACAGCGTCGGGTCTGTTAACTTGCGATCAGAAGAGACGTTCTGGGAGAGGGATACTCTCGTGTGGGGGTGGGACTGCAGTGGCTTAGCTCCAGTTCGCAGGATATCTGTCCTGCAGAGCAGGACAAGAGCCCTTTAACCTGCAGTCAGGCCCTTTGCTCACTTCCTGGCACTTCTGTTGTTGGACTGGCTTTGTTTCCTACACTCATTTCTCCTTCCAGCTACTCCTCTGGAGCACCAGCTCCCTCAGCCAAGGCACTTGGTATTATGATTAGAGATGTTACACTGGTATAACTCAGGCCCACTGTAGCCAGCCTCTCTGGGAGTTGTGTTGAAACTTCACATGCTCCTTCACAGAATCATGGAATCATAAAGGTTGGAAAAGGACTCTAAGATCAGGAAGTCCAACTGTCAATACTGCCATGCCCTCTAAACCATGTTTTGAAGTCCCATATCTACGTGTTTTTTGAACCCTTCCAGGGCTGATGACTTCAGCGCTTCCCTGGGCAGCCTGTTCCAAAGCCTGACCACTCTGAGTAAAGATATTTTTCTTACTACCCAATCTAAACCTCCCCTGGCACAACCTGAGGTCATTTTCTCTCATACTAGATACTTGGGAGAAGAGACTGACCTCTACCTCATTACAATCTCCTTTTAGGTAGTTGTTGTCCCTTACTGGACTGGAATTGTGTTCTGGTTTAGATGTAGCTACTCCGTGTTTCTGCTTTTGAGCATCCTTTGTTTCAGGTTTTACAGTGCAAGCTGGAACACAGGGTGGGAATGCTGTCCAGGTCTGATTTATTTGGAAGGACAGAGGAGCTCAGGTAATATTGGCACAGTTAACTATGTCTGATGTGATGTGCACTCCTAACCTCAATGCCACAGAACATCTGTGTGCCTCCTGTATAGCTCATTTCTGCCATTCTACAGGCAGACCAAGTGACCTGTGAGCATTTAAGACCTGATTTTCAGAAGGTCTGGGGAATCATAGAATCAAGAAGGCTGGAAAAAACCTCAGAGATCATCAAGTCTAACCTGTCACGCAACACCTCATGACTAACTAAACCATGGCTGCAAGTGCCATGTCCAATCCCTTTTGGAACACCTCCAGGGACGGTGACTTCACCACCTCCCTGGGCAGCACATTCCAATGGCAAATAACTCTTTCTGTGAAGAACTTCTTCCTAACATCCAGCCTAAGCCTCCCCCGGTGCAGCTTGAGGCTGTGTCCTCTTCTTCTGGTGCTGGTTGCCCAGGAGAAGAGACCAACCCCCACCTTGCTACCCACACCTTTCAGGTAGTTGTAGAGAGCAAAAAGGTCTCCCCTGAGCCTCCTCTTCTCCAGTGGGGATCCACACTCCTTTTGAGTGAGGCGTTTATATTGCCTCAAGCTGAGCATTGAAAATTACTGATAATTTAGAAAAGGCAAGCCTTTTTTTTTTTACTTAGATTTTTTACAGTCTTTCTGACTGCAAAGTGGGGATTTTTGCTTCCTACTTTTGTGCAGTGTGTGTTTCTGTTCTGCCTGCAAGAAGAGAAATTCTTACAGAAACTTGTTGCAATGTACAGGGTAATGCCTTGATGAATTACCTTTTTTATGGAGACACTAATGGCATCTGGTGGTAGCTAAGGAAATAAACCTGTTCTCATCGTAGTGGCACTATGAGGAGAGGCTGAGGGGGTTGGGGTTGCTTAGCCTGGAGAAGAGGAGGCTCAGGGGCGACCTTATTGCTCTCCAACTACCTGAAGGGAGGTTGTAGTCAGGTGGGGGTTGGTCTCTTCTCCCAGGCAACCAGCACCAGAACAAGAGGACACAGTCTCAAGCTGCACCATGGGAGGTTTAGGCTGGATGTTAGGAAGAAGTTCTTCCAGGAAAGAGAGATTTGCCATTGGGATGTGCTGCCCAGGGAGGTGGTGGAGTCACCATCACTGGAAGTGTTTAGGAAGAGACTGGATGAGGCACTTGGTGCCATGGTTTAGTTGATTAGATGGTGTTGGGTGCTAGGTTGGACTTGATGATCTCAAAGGTCTTTTCCAACCTGGTCTATTCCTATTCTATTCTATTCCTATTCTATTCTATTCTATAACAAGAGGACACAGTCTCAAGCTGTGCCAGGGGAGGTTTAGGCTGGAGGTGAGGAGAAAGTTCTTCCCAGAAAGAGTGATTGGCCATTGGAATGTGCTGCCCAGGGAGGTGGTGGAGTTACCATCCCTAGAGGTGTTCAAAAGAGGATTGGACATGGCACTTGAAGTCATGGTTTAGTTAGTCCTGAGGTGTTGGGTGACAGGTTGGACTTGATGATCTCTGAGGTTTTTTCCAACCTTATTGATTCTATGATTCTATCTGTGCTAGCAATGCTTGTGCTGATGTAACATCACCTGTATCGTTACACTCTTAAGTATTACTCAGAAGCAGGCAGGCCCAATCACTTTTTTATCTATGCTCTCTTTAGGTGCTGCATCCTGGTCTCAAATTCTAGAAAACTGAGTGGTGTGTGTGGTATTTGAAGGGAAAAAACAGATCTTTCTGCTGGTGCTTTGGAATTGAGCAGTGCTGAGCACAAATCTTTTGCCAACAGTGCCTATATTGCAAATGGATTTGAACAACTCAAGCCTGGATGTCATAAAGTTAACATTTTTTTTTTTCTTCTTCTTCTGCAGGCATTAAATATGTATTGAGAGTAGGGCAAGAGCATATGTACTAGAAATGTTTGCTCAGGTGGCTACCAGTTTTCATGAGCATTCAGTTCAGAAGCCAGTCAGGCCACTCAGTACAGCTGTAGAGTTACAGCTCCTAAATATAGAATCACAGAATCACCAAGGTTGGAAGAGACCTCCAAGATCATCAAGTCCAACCTGTCACCACAGACCTCATGACTAAACCATGGCACCAAGTGCCACGTCCAGTGCCCTCTTGAACCTTCAGGGACAGTGATTCCACCACCTCCCTGGGCAGCACATTCCAATGGCTAATTACTCTCTCTGGGAAGAACTTTCTCCTCATCTCCAGCGTAAACTTCCCCTGGCACAGCTTGAGACTATGTCCTCTTGTTCTGGTGCTGGTTGCTTGAGAGAAGAGACCAGCTCCCTCCTGGCTACAACCTCCCTTCAGGTAGTTGTAGAGAGCAAGAAGGTCTCCCCTGAGCCTCCTCTTCTCCAGGCTAAGCAACCCCAGCTCCCTCAGCCTCTCCTCACAGGGCTGTGCTCAAGGCCTCTCCCCAGCCTGAGGGTCCCAGAACTGGACACAGTTATATAGATAGATATATAGAGATATGGTGCAAAGCCATGAGATAATATTGAGTTTGAGACCATCCTACTCCTCAGTCTCGGTGCTTTCCCTGTGCCTCAGTTGTCATGAAATCCCACCAGAAAAAAAGTTTTCTTGCAGCAGTTCCAAATTTCTGGTTCAGTTTTAGTTTATGGATGTAAAACTCATGAGTTGGAGGGCTTGGAGCTGTGCTCTGGATTTAAAGAAGAGATGCTTTACCAATATGAAGATGTATGTGCTTTTCAGCACTGGTGACAATCAGTACATTTGTTTGCTATTAGAATGCCGTCAGGTTAGGTGGTGGAGTCACCGTCCCTGGAGGTGTTCAGGAGGGGATTGGCTGTGGCACTTGATGCTGTGGTTTAGCAGTCCTGAGGTGTTGGGTGACAGCTTGGACTTGATGATCTTTGAGGGCTTTTCCAACCTTATTGATTCTATGATTCTATGAATGTTTGGTCATAAAATTATTACCCATTTCCAACCATTTGTTTGTCCATTGTGAAATTTTACGTCCTGATGTCTTCATGGGCTGGGAAATACAGAGGACAGTTGAGTTTGGCTTGCAGAATCTACTTCAATGCTTGGAATCTTTAGACTAGTATTAATTGGCCTGTCCTATTTAATTGTGCAGTATGATACTCTCATATGTATTTTCCTTTCTGAAGTCAAATTTCTGTGCTCCTTGTACTACCATTCAGTTGGAGAACAGTTTGGCAGTACTGCAGTGCTAGCTTACGCACAAGAAACTGCTAAGGAAGATAAAAGTTACAACAGTCGACCTTCCTCTTCTTCCAGTGATCTCTTCCCTCTGCTACTGCTTTAATCTTGCTCTCTGGCTGCAGAATTCAGCTTGTCAAGGTAATGGATAGGGCCATAAAGTTATCTCTCTTCTCTTTGTTCACCCAGCCGCAGTGGGCCGCTTGTACCAAAGCAAACTTTAGTCCTTTTGTTTTTTACCACAGTTAGAGCAGTGCTGCAGCATTTAGCAAGTGGGGTTTTAAAATCAAGAGGTAAATCTCTAGTAGTTGCATGACATGGACAAATAATTAGAATCATAGAGTCATGGAATCAATAAGGTTGGAAAAGACCTCAGAGATCATCAAGTCCGACCTGTCACCCATGTCAGGACTAACTAAACAATGGCATCAAGTGCTGCATCCAATCCCCTCTTGTACACCTCCAGGGATGGTGACTCCACCACCTCCCTGGGCAGCACATTCCAATGGCCAGTCACTCTTTCTGGGAAGAACTTCTTCTAACATCCAGCCTAAACCTCCCCTGGCACAGCTTGAGACTGTGTCCTCTTCTTCTGGTACTGGTTGCCTGGGAGAAGGCATAGAGTAAAACACACAGAAGAAACACTTCCAGGAGAGTTATCCTGAGTTGTTGCACTGGGATTCATATCAGAAAGCCCTCCTGGTTACAACCTCCCTTCAGGTAGTTGTAGAGAGCAATAAGGTCTCCCCTGGGCCTCTTCTCCAGACTAAACAATCCAGGCTCCCTTAGCCTCATGAGCTTAAACTTGCCTGAGAGACTTTTTTTTGTCATTCTTTGTGGGGTTGTAGACTTTGGAGAGTAATTTCCAACCTATTTTTTAGCAATAAATAAAATGTAAAATAACCCCAACAGCTTTTCAGGCTGAATGTGTTGCAAGCAGGAAAATGACTTCTGGTGGGAAGTATTATGCAAGCCAGCCAGCCAGTAAAGCTGTGCAGGCTAGCATGGTGCAGCAGCATCCCTGTGTGCTGGGGGGGGTTGAAATAGGTGGTGTGAAGCAAAATTATCAGTAGATGTCTATGACCCAGAAATACTTGCAAAGGAGCACGTATGCAGATTGAGACAGCTACATTAGTCTTGGTTGTAATTCATTATAGCTGAGATAAATAGATCCTGTTGCATTTTCATGATCTGCCGCATTAATTGCGCTGTAAACGGTCATACAAGGTGCTGTGTGCTGCCTGCCAGAGGAATCCAATTTGAACTGTGGCCAGTTCTGGGCCCCTCAATTTGAGAAGGACATTGAGACTCTTGAATGTGTCCAGCAAAGGCAATGAGGCTGGGGAGAGGCCTCGAGCACAGGCCCTATGAGGAGAGGCTGAGGGAGCTGGGGTTGCTTAGCCTGGAGAAGAGGAGGCTCAGGGGAGACCTTCTTGCTCTCTACAACTACCTGAAGGGAGGTTGTAGCCAGGAGGGGGTTGGTCTCTTCTCCCAGGCAACCAGCAGCAGAACAAGAGGACACAGTCTCAAGCTGCCCCAGGGGAAGTTTAGGCTTGAGGTGAGGAAAAAGTTCTTCCCAGAAAGAGTAATTGGCCATTGGAATGTGCTGCCCAGGGAGGTGGCAGAGTCACCATCCCTGGAGGTGTTCAAGAGGGGGTTGGACATGGCACTTGAAGCCAGGGTTTAGTTGATTAGATGGTGTTGGGTGATAGGTTGGACTTGATGATCTCTAAGGTCTTTCCCAACCTTATTGGTTCTATGATTCTATGAACTGAAGACCTTTACTGTTTGGTGGATAGCTGTTAAGAGGCAAGTAGAGGGGAGTCAATATGTTCTCATATGTGGTCTATATGTTAATGCAAATTTATGATGTATGCAAACTGGAATTTGTTTAGAAGTACCCTGCAGTGGTTTTGCTTTTCCTCAGTGTCAGGGATATGCAAATTCTTGTTGCACTGCTACTTTCTGATGTGAATCCCAATGCACCGACTCAGGAGAACTCTCCTGGAAGTGTTTCTTCTGTGTGTTTTACTCTCTGCCTTCAAAGTGATTGCCACAGATGGCAGCTTGCTTGCCTTATTTTTAGCTATGTGAGAACAAAATAGAAAAATCCTAGTGACTCCCCATGATTTGTCATCGTGGCTGATCTCCATTAAATTAAACATAGGGATTGGCAGAGGAGCAAAAGCAGCAGGAGAGCTGCTTCTCTTTGTTTTTTCTCAAAGCTTGTCTAAAGCACTTAAAATAATGCTGAAGAAAAACTACTCGCTACTACTCACAGAGACCCCTGGGAGGAGAAACGCTTACCAAACAGCTTACCCTGTTGGGGAGAGAGAAATTGAGGTCTGCATCAGTAAAACAACTTCCCTGGTAGCCAGTTGAAGTGTTTCAAAGCAGAATTCATGGCTTGCAGGCCTGTGCTCAGGCTGTGAGATGGTGTGTATGTTTTCAGGATTTGGAAGAGAATGCATGTTTTGGTGGCTTGCCTGGCTGAAAGTTTGTGGGCTCTCAAGGCTGTGATCCCTTTCGCTCTGCACTTGCCCTGCTGAGTTGGAAAAACAATTTTCAGTGGTCACAGCCAAAATTCTCCTCCCTTCTCAGTCCACTGTGTAACGGGGGGTGATCAGTGGCTGTATTTTAGAAGGGCTGTGCTTGTGTGCAGTGTTTACTGAAGAGCTTCGGTGCAAGATGTGCTTAGGAGTGCGTGTTGACAAATTGTATTAGCAGCCAGCTTTGATAGCTCTGCCTGTGTTGTGTCTGCTAATACATTGTCCTTGTGAGCTAGTATTAATTCCCAACCAGTATCCCTTTTTAAAGTGAACTTTTCTTTCTCTCTGTAACAGGAGTCTGGAGTTGGATCTTAAAACTTTGGTGTTATCACACGTTAAGGTCTTGCTTTGGATTTGAAGTGGAAACTTTCCTGAGCTTTCAGATGATACTGCAGGTTGCCGTTGAGAACCATATGTGTAGCTCAGTAGTTCCTGCCAGCTTTTTAGTTTGTGCCTCTTTCTCTGGATGAGGCTGGGCTTGCTGTCCCTTTCCCCACACAATATCGGAGCATGGGAACTGCAGGACCAACATAGACCTGTGACCCAACCGGTCAGTCCTGCATTGCACTCTGATGCTGGAAAAGCTCAGCTTTGCAATTCTGTCTTGCCCTCACACAAGGAGAAGCAGTTGCTTGCTTTATTCCCAGGATCCAGTATTTGGCTGTGAGTCTTGCTGTCTACATCAGACACCAAAGAAATGGTGAATGTCTCGCGGAGGGTGTGATACTGTTGTCTTGGTGAGGAGTGCGTTATCGGCCGCTGGTGAATGCTGCTGTTTGTGCTGGGGATGGAGGGGTTTTTCCCTCCCATCTTTTGGGAACGTAATTTCACTTGTCTTAATTCATAAAATTATTACAGTAATTCATTCAAGTCTTTCTAAGCTGCTTGCTTTCACTTCCTCCTGCAGCAGTTAGCTGCACAAGGTAATTGTGTGGTTATGAGGTATTATTATTACTTCAGGAGTCGTGGCTTTGTTCTTGTACTCGCCAGAGGCTCATTAAGAGCATTTGGGGTGTGTATCTTCTTTCCTTCAGTTCACAAAAGCCTGAACTCATCTGTATTCTGAGGAGGACTCCATCTCCTGCATGCCTCTAGAAATCCCTTCCTCACACCCTCTGAAGTAAGACTTTTTGAGGGGATTTTTAAGGAATGTGTAGGATTAGGCTGAGGGAGCTGGGGTTGATTATCCTGGAGAAGGGGAGGCTCAGGGGAGACCTTATTGCTCTCTACAACTACCTGAAAGGTAAGGGTTGTAGCCAGGTGGGGGTTGGTCTCTTCTCCCAGGCAACCAGCAGCAGAACAAGAGGACACAGTCTCAAGCTGAGCCAGGGGAGGTTCAGACTGGATGTTAGGAAGAAATTCTATACAGAGAGAGTGATTGCCCACTGGAATGTGCTGCCCAGGGAGGTGCTGGAGCCACCATCACTGGAGATGTTCACGAGGAGACTTGATAGGGTGCTTGGTGCCATGGTTTAGTTGATTAGGTGGTGTTGGATGATAGGTTGGATGTGATGATCTTGAAGGTCTCTTCCAACCTGGTCTATTCTATTCTATTCTACAATATTCTATTCTATTCTACAATATTCTATTCTATTCTATAATATTCCATTCTATTCTATTCTATAATATTCCATTCTATTCTATTCTATAATATTCCATTCTATTCTATTCTATAATATTCCATTCTGGTTGGAAATCCTTTTCCATTGCTGGGTGGAAGCTTTCTCAATCTCTTGGATAACTTTCTTGGTCTAGAAGTGAAAGCTCTGTCCCATCCTTAAAAAGTATATTTCCAAAATGAGCTGGACTGAACTTCCTGCACTTTAACCTGGAGAGGCTTTTCCTGGAAAACTCTTTTTCCCTGCTGCCATTTCTGTCAGTGAGTGAGTGAATTTACTGTGACAGCTCCAGACAGCAAGTGCTACCTTCACCTTGTCTTTAGCTAGAACATCTTTTCCCCGCTGATCTGTCTGCTGAGCTCTAGCCTACTTTGCTGAAGATGCCTGAAGTGAGTCATGGTGTATATGCAGTTTGTGAATTCTTGCCCTTTTCTTGCTACTTCCACTCTTTGGTTTTGGCATGTGTAGAGAGGACTATAGGGGGAGCCTCTTCAGCCTGAGTTGCGCTGTATCAGAAAAGCCTATGCTATCGTGGTCTTGCTCAGTTAGTCTTGTTATTACAGGGGAGGTTCTTGGTTCTTAGTCACTGAACAAAAATTAGTCTTGGTGCATCACCTGACAGTGGTGATTCACCACCCACTTCTTGTCCTCTTTGCCAGACCCTGGGCTGCACTTCACGGGGGAGTTTCTGTCTCTCTGCGCCCAATTTCCTCCTTAATCTGTCGTTCCATATGGCGTGAGGACACAGAAGATAGGATGACTTGGGAGACTTCTCTCCTGATTGGTTTTGCGTCCCAGCTTGGGGCTGGGGCCAAGCCCTGGGCCAGGTGGCTGGTGTGTGCCTTTGGAACCAGCCTGAGTTGAAAGGTTGTGTTGACTTAGCACCGAGGGAGCTCTATGCAAGCCAAATATTTAGCTTTCCATCTGATGGCCTGTTGGTTATTTCCTCCCTCACAACAACCAAATGCTTTGTTATTTCCAAATGGAGTTTGGGTTTCCACAGAAATTTTGCTGCTTCTTGGTTTCTGGTGTGGCAGATGCAGGGGTGCTGAAAAGGTGCCCTTGTAACCATGGCAATGGGTGGAGCCATCGCTGTTTCTAGGCTCTTCTTGAGTTTTTTGGCATTGTGTTGGGTGAATGGGTTACCAACTTTGTCTCTCTCTTTTTCCAGCTGTCAAAGTGGGTTTATTTAGTTAAAGAAATAAATGGCTCACAGTGAAAAGAAGTAAAAATGAGCCATAGTAACTAGGACTCACAGCAGCTCGAAAGAGAACTTGATTCCAAGATGGATTTGATGGTAATTTGCAAAGACAAAATTGCAGGACAAATGCAAGTTTGGGATTAGGTTGAGCAGCTCCAATGACTTGGAAGTGAGGACACTGGTAACTAAGAGACATTTTTACTTCACCTTTAGAGATTGATGGAGGCAGGAGGGAGGAAGAAGAGAAAGAGCTGTTTGTCTGCCATCTGCAAGTCACAACTGCTAATGGTATATATTTAATCCCAAAGGTTACAGAATCTCACCCTATTTTCCTCCTGGCATCTTACAAGAAATGGCTCCACCAAGGGCTAGTAACTGTCTTTTGCAGCCTTGCAAACAAGATTTTATAAATAGGCCTCTGACTGTGCCACAGCGAGCTGCTGACACTTGTGAGGTGACAATAGAAGCTGTACAGGTGCTGTTCACTGGAAGCCCCAGGGACAGAGCCTGTCACTCAGGCAAGAGTAAGCTGTCCAAGTCTTAAATGGTCTCTTGCCTTTGTGGGCTAGAAGCTCGTGCCTTGGAGTTTACCTAGACAATCCAGTTCCAGGATGTGTGTTCCTTTTAGAAGGAGGATGACCTAAAAGCCAGCGGACCTGACAGCAGGTAGCTGTTGAAGTGTGGGGAGGGACTGCTAGATAGCTGCTTGCAGGAGTGCTCAGGAGATGGGTGGTGCTGCTGGCATGGCACTGAATGGCTGCTCCTGGCACTGCTGCTTTCATGTGCTGTTCCCAGTTCCTTTATCCTGCACTTGGTGCTAGCTGTGGTTCAGGGTATTACCCCTGACACCCAGAGAGGCTGGAAATGCTGATGACGTTTTGTCGTCACTGGTTGTTCCCTGTGCTTCGCTGGTCAGTGCTCTGCACTCGTGGCACAGGGGTGGCCTGCTGTGCTTCCCTTGCAAGGGAGCACTGCACATATGGCAGGTGCTTCTGTGCCCATGTGGCCATAAAGCATTAGCACCCTGAATGGAAAGTTTTGCTAGCAACTCAGACAGTGCTGGGAGCTTTGGTATTGCTGAGGAGGAGGAGGAGGCAGGCGGAGCTCCCTTGCTAAGGCCCACAGCGGCAACGTGTTGCTTCAGCCCAAGGTATCCGATGCTTACTCGGCAGGAGTAAGGCTGCTTTGATCGAGGTGGAGAGTCACAAGAAGAGACCTGTGGCCTTCTCGGGTTGTGTTGTTGTAAGTGAGAATGGCCACTTTTCTTTCTCTGCTCTCGAGAGTATCCAGTTCTAGGATTGGTGAAGCCAAGGAGAGCCTGTTGAATGTTTTCCAGGCTCTGAGAGTTCTCCGGCCTCGGGGCAGCCAGCTTCCCGAGAGGATGGGGGCCTCGGAGTTTTCTCCAGTTAAAAACCCGTTAGTGCCACCAAAATAACTGGCTGAGCAGGGCTGCATTTGCAGCACAGGGGTGGGGAACCAGGCAGACTGTCCGTTCTGATGAGTCACCGACTCTCCTGGTTTGCCTCTTCTCAGCGCTGTTTAGGCAGCTGCTGATGCAGGAGCAGGATCCTGGGGAGCAGCACAGGGCTGTGTGCTGCTCCACCTCTCAGCTGGTGGATTGTTCGTCTGCTCAGCTTCGCCTTGCTGTGGTTCTTGCCTGCCTTGATCCTGCCTCATTAGGACAGCTGGGGAGGAGGGACAGTGGTGCAGTAACAAAATGGCCAAGTGCTTTCTGTAGTCCTGAAAGGATGAATTGGAAATCAGAGGGTCTGAACAAGAGGACACCGTTGCAAACTGTACCAGGGGAAGTTGAGGCTGGAGGTGAGGAGAAAGTTCTTCACAGAAAGAGTCATTGGCCATTGGAATGTGTGTCACTGCCCAGGGAGGTGGTGGAGTCAGTCGTCCTGGAGGTGTTCTCAAGAGGGGATGGAGGTTTTGGTTCACTTGGTGCCATGGTTAGTAGTCATGAGGTGTTGGGTGACAGGTTGGACTTGATGATCTTTGAGGTCTTTTCCAACCTTATTGATTCTGTGATGCCTTACATTCCTGGATCTTCTAACAGCCAATCACAGCTGATAGCTTCATCTCTGTCCTGAAGAAAGAGCGTGGCCCCTCTGTAGGACCCAAGAGCTGCCTGTACCAATATCCATTCCCTGTGTGTGAAGAGGACCACTGTCCACTGCTCTGTAGCTAGTCCCCAGATCCTCCTTGTGCGTTTTTTATGATGAAGACATCTGCCTGAGAGAGGAGATCTCGGAAGCTAGGCAGTTTCTGTTCCGGGAGTGTTGTGGATGAAAGGACTAGAAATATGTGACTTGTTTTGAGGGAAATTGTAGGCAAACTGGGGGAAAAGCATGTGGAATCACATTAATGGACTAAAGCATCTTGTCAGGAAAAGCTTTTATCTTCCATTAATCGTTGTGCCTGTGCCTCTATGTAAAACCATATTGCTGATGGGGTGGGGACTCTGCAAACAGAGAAGGGAGCCTGGTTAGACTCGCAGCTTGCTCTGCAAGCTCTGTATTAATACTTAATATGACTTGGGTGCACACAGGAATCTTATCTGTTGGTGTAAAGGGGCATGGACACTGTTATTTTCCTTGTTAGCATATTTTTCACAGTAGACTCATGCCTCTCTTTATTAATTGAAAACTATAAAAGGCTTTTTTCCCCCCCTGTCTGCCTCCTAAAAAAGGAGGGCTGTTGACTGGTTCAAGGCCAGAAAAAGCAGACTTAGAGTCAAACTGATCTGTAATCTCACTGCTTTGTTTAACTTTATCTGGGAAGCTTCAGTTTTGTGTGGCTAGCTTTACAAAAAAAAACAAACCAAAACAAACCCAACCCAACAACAAAAAAGCCACACACACACACACACACACACAAAGGAATGGTTCCTGGGCAGATTGTGCTCTAACAGACACCTACCTAATTTGATCAGACTCCAGTGAAGTAATGTGAAGCTTAGTTTGAGGAACTGCCTGATCTATATGTTCACTTTTGAAAGGGCTGTGGCTCACTGTGAAAGAGCTCATTCAAATGCATTTAAAATACAGGGGGCTGGTGTTAAGGGAGGGCTTCTTTCATAGAATCATAGAATCAAGAAGGTTGGAATAAACCTCAGAGATCATCAAGTCCAACCTATCACCCAACACCTCAGGACTAACTAAACCATGGCTTCAAGTGTCATGTCCAGTCCCTTTTTGAACACCTCCAGGGACAGTGACTCCACCACCTCCCTGGGCAGCACATTCCAACGGCCAACAACTCTCTATCTGAAGAACTTTCTCCTCACCTCCAGCCTAAACTTCCCCTGGCGCAGCTTGAGACTGTGTCCTTTTGTTCTGGTGCTGGTTGCTGGGAGAAGAGCCAACCCCCACCTGGCTACAACCTCCCTTCAGGTAGTCTCCCCTGAGCCTCCTCTTCTCCAGGCTAAGCAACCCCAGCTCCCTCAGCCTCTCCTCACAGGGCTGTGCTCAAGGCCTCTCCCCAGCCTCACTGCCCTTCTCTGGACACCTTCAAGTGTCTCAGTGTCCTTCTTAAATTGAGGAGCCCAGAAATGGACACAGGACTCAAGGTGTGGCCTAACCAGTGCTGAGTACAGGGGCACAATGACTTCCCTTCTCCTGTTGGCCACACTGTTCCTGATGCAGGCCAGGATGCCGTTGGCCCTCTTGGCCCCCTGGGCACCCAGGCATTCTTTCTTTACTGGTAGAAACCTGCGTTTTACTGGTTGGCAAAACCAGGGAGCGGAAGTGTGGTGACTGAGTGTCCAAACATCCCTGCTGGCAAGCATGTTAAGCATGCTAATGGGATACTAATGAGAGCTGTTAAATTATTTACATGAATTATGGAATGGGGCACCAAACACCTTCCCCTCTTAATACCACTAATTAGGCCGCCAACGGATTGCCTCCGTTACCATCAATAGTCTGTAGGTTGAACCAGGCTGACTGCTTCAGCTCCCACAGTCCCTCTGACAGTCTGATTGGACTTAAAATGCTTTTCACAGTTGCTGCTTTAGAGCTTTTGGGTTTGTTTGGGGTTGGTTTGTCTGTGTTGGTTGGTTGGGTTTTTTGTTTGGTTTTGTTTGGGAGGGTATTTGTTTTGTTTGTGTTGGCTGGGGGTTTTGTTTGCTTGCTTTTGTTGTTTGTTTGGGGTTTTTGTTTTGTCTGTGTTGGTTGGGGGTTTTGTTTGCTTTGTTGGTTGTTTGTTTGGGTTTTTTTGTTGTTGGGGTTTTGTTCCTTCACCTGTGCTGTTCATGCAGTGCCTGGATGCCCTAGAAGCATTCTGCATTTTCTGTTCCTGCCCTTGCCCATTTTGTGCATTCCAGGGAATCATAGAATCAAGAAGGTTGGAAAAGACCTCAGAGATCATCAAGCCCAACCTGTCACCCAACACCTCATGGCTACCAAACCATGGCTTCAAGTGCCACATCCAATCCCCTCTTGAACACCTCCAGGGATGGTGACTCCATCACCTCCCTGGGCAGCATATTCCAAAGGCCAATTACTCTTTCTGGGAAGAACTTTCTCCTCACATCAAACCTAAATCTCCCCTGGTGCAGCTTGAGACTGTGTCCTCTTGTTCTGGTGCTGGTTGCCTGGGAAGAAGAGACCAACCCCCTCTGTCTACAACCTCCCTTCAGGTAGTTGTAGAGAGCAATGAGGTCTCCCCTGAGCCTCCTCTTCTCCAGGCTAAGCAACCCCAGCTCCCTCAGCCTCTCCTCACAGGGCTGTGCTCCAGACCTCTCCCCAGCCTCACTGCCCTTCTCTGGACACATTCAAGAGTCTCAATGTCCTTCTTAAATTGAGGGGCCCAGAACTGGACACAATTTTCTTCTGTTTATAGTTAATTCCTGAAATAGAAATATTCCAAAATAAAACTCTAGAACATCCTAGAGAAAGTTCTCTGAAAGCTTTAGAACCTTGACTAGAAAGGTAAGGAAGGCTTCACTTCACTGTTGTCTTGTCCTTGCTGCTGGAATGAGAAAGGATTCCTCTTTTGAAACATCATCTTGACTGTTGGTGGAGTTTTGAGAACTGGTTATTGGAGTAGAGACAAGGGATGAGAAATGCTAATACAAAGGATGATTATTTGAGGGATCTTTTTTTCCTTTTAGAACAGTTCTCCTGCACACTGTGTTCATGGTGACAGTGGTGTGACTCACTGAGCAGAATTCCTGGCATTTCTGCCAGCAGTGATGTCTCAGGATTTTAAAGGAGATGATAACTGACTTATAAATAGATGATAGGTTTCATTTGCAAACTGTGAAGCCAGAGCCAGAGTTTCCCAGAAGGTGGGGTTGCTTTCTCAGGTCCTGGGTTGGTTCTGGCTTTATTTTTCCCAAAAGGGCAGGTGGTTAGTCTCCAGCCATGCAGACACACCAGAGTCCTTCTGGTGAGATGGTCATTCAGTGTCTTGATTCTGTACAGCACAATGCTTAGAACAACTTCCAGACTCACACACCAGTTCATCCCACCCCTCTCTCATGTCTGCTAGCTACCAGAAACTTGCTAGACTGGCAAAGTCCTTGCAGTGTCCTGTGGGAGACCAGTGAAATAACAGCAAAATCATCTGGGAAGTGATGAAGCCAGAGACTGTGCCTTTGTTCCTGCTACTTTGAGATGCCCAGCCTCTCTCCTCCTAGGTCACTTGAAGAATGGATTAAAATGTGCCATTTAAAATAAATAAAAGGTTTAAAACATTGGTTCTGGGAAGGGATAAGTCATTGCCTGTAGGTGCATCTGAAGTACCTACATACAGGTGTGTTTTGCTGCACTGCTAACTACAATGACTGGTAAATGGACCTCCTACCATCGTGTCACTTGGGCCCCCTTAGCATGGAAGGGAGCTGAACCATGCAGTTAGCTTCCCAGGGACCAGTCTGTCTGTGGAGAGCTTTGGCAGAGGGGGTCCAAATTACCTACAAGCAGGAGAAGCTGTTAAGTGATGTTTCAGGTGGTTAAAAGACCTGCAAAGGTTCTGTACAGCAGAACAGGGAGAGGGTTTTTCCCAGGTTTGCTTTTGAAATGAGGCAGGCAGCTGTGTGGTCTCCAGCACTGGAGCTGCTCTGTGGTGCTTTCCAGCCAACAGGAAGTGTGAGCAGTCACTGATGGCTAATTTAAGCAGCTGCTTTTTAAAGATGCAGTGTCAGTGGTGGCCATCCTGTGTATGCAAGCAGACCCTGATCTGGTGCCACTGAAGTGGCACAGTGTTTTAGGAGGGTGCTGGGTGTCCCGCAGGGCTCTGCGTGGAGAAGAGCAGCTTCCATTTGCATGCGCTGCCTTGGCTGGGTGGTCACCTAGAGGACTAATAGTTTACAGTTTAAGTGATGTTTCTGCCTCCTTTGCAGACCTGGGAAGGCTTTGAGATCGTTGTCTGAGTCTCAGGGCACAGCCTGCAGGAGGCGTTGGAAGGGGACTGGTTCCTGGTCATGCCCGGTGGAAGGAGGGGACCCAGCCGGCAGCAGCTAAGCCGTTCAGCTTTGCCTTCTCTTCAGACGCTGGTTGGAGGGAACTGTGGAAACGGTACTGGTTTGAGAAACAGGTGAGGACAAAGGTGGGGCTGTTGAGGCACCTGCAGCTAGGTTGGCACCAAAAGCTAGGAGCCTTGGCCTGCTCTAAACACCCTGTGGGAGTGCAGTGTCATGGTTAAGGAGAACCGGGAGATGGAAACCTCGAGGCCTCTGATGTGGCATCAGGGGACGGCCCATCCACGAGGGAACACACCCTGCCTGACAAACCTCTTCCAGTTTCTCTTCCCAGCTCTGCTGTAGTGCACACTTCCCTCTGTGGTCACTGGGGACTTCATGGATTGTGGGGGAGGACTGTGGATGTGGTCTCAGCCACCCTACACCGTCTTGTGTGGTCACAACAGCCAGAGGTGGAAATCACACAGTGCTCAGTTTGTCTTTCCCTGCAGCAGTTCCTAGAGCAGCAAGTCCTAGCAGATGACGACTACTTTCTCTCTTGCTCACTTGCCTGCAGTGCCACAAGGAGTTAGTGTGACTTGTCAGAGCTCATCTGTGAATCCCCCTCCTACGTGATAGAAAGGCAGGGCAGGAGGATGCCTATATTCTGTTTTAGAACTGCAAGCTGCAGCAGAAGCTAATTCTCACAGTTGGCGAAGCTCACCTCCATTTCCTGGGAAGTTAGGGGCTGAAAAAGGAATGCAGGGTGACATTTAGATCTCCACATTTGGTGTGAAGACTAAAAGGGTTCAGTGTTACTTCTTTCCATACAGAAGTTAACAGATTAGAGAAGCTATTTGCTGCATGTTGAGGCCCTGATCTACTTTGGTATAGGTTCATTCTTGCAGAGTAGAGAGATCCAAGCCATTTAGCTTTCACAGAGTCACAGGATGTTAGGGGCCAGAAGGGACCTCAAAAGATCATCTAGTCCAACCCTCCTGCCAGAGCTTTCTTCTTTAAAGACTTATGTGGCTGGGACAGATGGATGGATGGCACAGGCTCAGATTCTTGAGGAACCAGTCACTGTTGAGACCATGCAGTCAGTGCCCCAGTGTCCTGGGGGAGCATTGTTTATCCTGGTTACAGTCAGACACAGCATAGCATGTCTGCACTTCCTCATCAAGTTGAGTCTGCTGGAGATTGAGTTGTCCTAGCCTCCTCTGAAGCCTAGGAAAGAAGGAAGTGTGAAAACACTTGAGAGGTAAGCCTCTAGGATGTTTGAACTCCTTTGTTCCATTTTTAGTTACCCCTCTTTTTAAGAGAGGAACTGAGAGCAGAAAGGTGGAGAAGGAGAAGGAGGCTGGGTGCTCCTCTAACATCCTAGTGATGGGTGGAAGGAAGTGATATTAAGCACTTGGTCTGGCACAGAGTCCTCAGTGATTTTTGCTTGGAGTTGCTTCCTCACTCTACCTCTGCTCCTCCACCTGCAAGTTTACTGAAATAATGCTGGGCATATAGAATAGAATTAACCAGCTTGGAAGAGACCTTTGAGATCATCAAGTCCAACTTATCACCCAACATCATCTAATCAACTAAAGCATGGCAACAAGTGCCACATCCAGTCTCTTCCTAAACACCTCCAGTGATGGTGACTCCACCACCTCCCTGGGCAGCACATTCCAATGGCCAATCTCTTTCTGTGAAGAACTTCCTCCTAACATCCAGCCTAAACCTCCCCTGGCACAGCTTGAGACTGTGTCCTCTTGTTGTGTTGGCAATTGCCTGGGAGAAGAGACCAACCCTCCCTGTCTACAACCTCCCTTAAGGTAGTTGTAGAGGGCAATAAAGTCTCTGAGCCTCCTCTTCTCCAGGCTAAGCAACCCCAGCTCCCTCAGCCTCTCCTCACAGGGCTGTGCTCCAGACCCCTCCCCAGCTTTGTTGCCCTTCTCTGGACACCCTTCCAGCAACTCAACATCTTTCCTAAACTGAAGGGCCCAGAACTGGACACAGGACCCAAGGTGTGGCCTAACCAGTGCTGTGTAAAGGGGCAGAATGACCTCCCTGCTCCTGCTGGTCACACTGTTCCTGATGCAGGCTAGGAGTCCATTTCCCCTCTTGGCCACCTGGGCACACTGCTGGCTCATGTTCAGCCTACAATCAACCAGTCCCCCCAGGTCCCTTTCTGCCTGGCTGCTCTCCAGCCACTCTGACCCCAGCCTGTAGCACTGCCTGGGGTTGCTGTGGCCAATGTGCAGAACCTGGCACTTAGATGTGTTCAATCTCATGGCTTTGGACCCTGCCCAGCATCTCTGGTAGACCAATCTCTTGTCTAGAGGAAAGGCTGGATAAAGGTTTTGTCTGAGCAAAGAAGATGATGAAGCTCCCCACCAGGATTGTGCCAGAACTCTGAATGTAAGACTGCTGCCATCTCTCTGAGCACTGCTCACTCCCAGAATGCACAATGGCAGTCACTCTGTGTACTGGAAAGTAGCAGAGATGATGTGGAGCGTTTACCAAGCGGGTGCTGTCTGTCTGCTTCAGGAATGGCAGCGCCATCAGCCTCTCCGCGCCTCTCATCACAGCGCTGATCACCCCCGAGCCTGTGCGGCACTGCCGGATCCCCGATCTGCCCTTGGATGGGAGCCTCCTCTTCGAGTTCCTGTTCTTCATCTACCTGCTGGTAGCCCTCTTCATTCAGTACATTAACATCTACAAGACCGTCTGGTGGTACCCATACAACCACCCTGCTTCCTGCACCTCACTGGTAAGTCCTCCAGCAAATGCCATCACCCTTGCTCCGTCATTACACAGCTCCTTTCCATGCTCCAGCCCAGGAATCACCAAGCATTGGACATAGCGGGGTGAACTGCACTTCACACGCACCCCAATCAGCCAGGGCCATGCCATCCCCCATTTTACAGGAGAGAAGTTGAAAGAAAGAGCTGCCAGCAGGGCCCCATCAGTAGAAATTACCTGCAGATACTTGCAGGGTCTAGCTAGCCCCTAGGGTTTGAAATGGAGCTGAGATTGCAGGAGCCTGCTGGGGGTGCCCCCTCCTAGCAGAAATGAAGGGTGGTCATTGAAGTTATCATGAGGACCTCACAGCAGGTCAGGAGCAGAGGAGTTGGAAAGGTGGTCAGATCCTCAGCATATGTAAATGTTCCAGTCTCCTCTGTTCTGGTGTCCTTCCTGGCCCAATAAGCCACAGAACAAGGCAGTGTCCCATACTGGAGTCCGCAAAGCTTATCTGAGTGAAACTAGCCTCTGAAGAGGTCCTTCAGTGTAGGTTGTTTCCTTGCTGCTTGGAAGTACAAGGTGGTTCCTCAGTTAACTATGCCAACAGGTGCTGCTGGTGTTCCAGCTGTCAAGCTATTAGTTTCAAGTTCACAGAATGTTAGGGGCTGGAAGGGACCTTGAAAGATCATCCAGTCCACCCACCTTGCCAGAGCAGGATCACCTATAGCAGATCACACAGGCACACATCCAGGCAGGTCTTGAATATCTCCAGAGGGAGACTCCACACCCCACCTGGGCAGCCTGTTCCAGTGTTCCATCACCCTCACAGGGAAACATTTTTTCCTCATGTTTACATGAGCAGTGCTGTGCTGGACACAGCTTGCTTTGAAGAAGCAGCCTGGTTTAGGCTTCCTGCCTGAAAGGATTTTATACATCTCATGTTTGTTGCCAGCAGGAGTCAAGCACCTTGATTACCCAAAATGGCCTTGAGACAGCAGTGTTCAGAGTCCACTAACTGTTCTAGCCAGAACACCTTTGATAGCTTCACTGGAAAATCACAGGAGGTCCAAGAGCTGTATCTAACTTGATACAGCCAGAGCCAACATTAGTGTGTAATACAGATCTATGGCTCAGGAAGATGACATCAACATAATTATCAGGAAGCACTAACCACTAACAGCCCATTTCTGAGACTAAGAGCTAAAGTGAGCTGGTATGCTCACAGTGGACTCCAGCTGGGCTGTCCTTGCTCTGGTTGCTCCGTTGCTTTTCCCAAGAGAACTTGCAAGCTCCTCTCCACAGTAGGATCCTGGCCCTACATCTCCCTTTGAACCCAAACTGCTTGTCCAGAGTTTGGGTTGTGGCCTTGTTTTGGTTTCTTTCCAGGGGAAATCTGTAGGGAAAGGAGCCTCCATGTGGGGAAGACCTTCTGGAGGCATTTCCTGGGTTACTCCTTTCTCCCTCTTCCTTAACAGAGACACTTACGGAACGCTTATACAAGGCCCTGACACTCAGCACACATCTTTCTGGTCCCACCTCAGCTGGGTGGTTTAAGAGTCCCTTCCCCTGGTGAAGACCTTTTCTTTTTCCTCCTCCAGAATTTTCACCTCATTGACTACCACCTGGCGGCATTCATCACAGTGATGCTAGCACGGAGGCTGGTGTGGGCCCTCATCTCTGAGGTAACATTCCCACTCTTCCTTCTCCTGCCTGTAGTACTCCTAGCAGAGCATGATCATGACCACAGCCTGAGAAACTTCTGCCATTTGGATGGCTGGAGAGTTTGTTCCCCCAGCACAAGTCTGGATGTGAGTGACTAAGATTTTGAGGATGCCTTTCTGCCTTGGAGTTTCCTCCTTGAGCTCACTCATGTCCTGCACTGTTGGGTAGCTCTCTTGCCTCTGCAGCTAGAAGACGACGAACGGTCCCACTTAATTCTTTGTCCCTGTAGCTACAAGATTGTTCCTCAGTATCTTGTGCCAGAGAAGCAGCTGTGGGAATTGCAAGTCAGGTAGCAGAAAGGCAAATAGGGAGGTTGGCTGAGACTGGAAGAACAAACAGATTAGAGTGGAAAGGTCGGGGGGATGCCTGGGCGAAATAGGAACTGCCTTTCCAGTCCTGGTTACTCAGTAACTCTGAGAATCTAGTCATACCACCTCAGGTCTTTAGACCCTGTGTTTGTGAGAGTGGAACCAGGCCAAACATATGCTTGAGAAAGGTCATTTTGAGGAAAATGGAAGTTCTGTCCCCTGAAACAGCTCCAGGCTAAGCAATATAATTAAAACCAGCTAAATAAAATAAAGGAACAGTTCTGTGCAATAGGTGAAGGGGGAAGATGGGATCTCTGAAGTTCTCTTTTCATCTCCCAGTTCCTGCCATTTTCATTTATGTTCACATCCTCTCTAGAACTTCCCATAGACCAAAATTTCTGCATTGAAGCCTTCCATGCAAGTTCTGGCACATCCCATCTACTGGCTTTAACCCCCAAGAATCTTGTCATAGTTCAGTTGCCTTCTCCCCTCAGGAGACTGGAACAAGCTTTCCTGCAGTCCTTTTGAAGGGGGTGCCTCCTCCCTGGACTGCACTACAGCCAATAGACATGAGTGTTGGAAACCCAGTGTGGGGATTGCCAAGGTGCACCATCTTCTCTTCCCTCAGCTGGGAAGTGTGACATTCCAGTTCTTGAGGAAAGTGAATGCTGAGGCCTGATCATTCTACGGGGATACAGCAATAGGAAATGTGTTTCAGACTATCCTGGGCTATCAACAGAGCAATAAAAGACTTGAGCAACTCTATTCTCTGCTTTGTAGCTCTGAAATTGTTTTTAAGGGCCTTGTTTTAATCATGCCCTATGACTTGTGTTTATTTGAATGGTTTTGGCTTCTCTCAGTCATGGATAAAAACTCAGTCTCTGAGTTCTGGGAAGAAGAGGGCAACTATGCCTCTTACAGTGCCCCTTGGCTCCCCTATCCCTGCTTCTCCTCCACAGGCAGCCCCTGTGCTCACATTCTAGCACTAGTGTCACAGGGCTGATGAATGTTTCTTCTCCATTTGCAGGCCTCTCAGGTGGGTGCAACCTCAGTGGTTCACTACATGGTGCGCCTCGTGCTGCTCACCGTCTGCGGATGGGTGCTCTGCTGGACTTTGGTCAACCTCTTCCGCAGCCATTCCGTTCTCAACCTTCTCTTCCTGGGCTACCCGTGAGTGACAGCTCCTTCTACCTTCAGGGTGGAGGGGACATAGCTGCTTGGGGGTGGGATGAACTGCCATGGGAAGAAAAGCTGTTGGCTGTAGCCTATCCTCCTTACCTTATGATTAAAAGAGGAAGTAGGACGTGAGGAGGTGGTGCTGAGCTGATGAAGCAGATGGCCTCAGTATGTGAAGACTGAGCCATTGGGATTGTTGGTTCCATGACAGGGATTTAAAGAAGCTTCTCTGCATGGTTGGTGAAGCTGCGGCCACTAGGCCTTCAGGGGGGAGAAGAGTCGGCCACTAGGCCTTCAGGGGGGAGAAGAGTCGGCCACTAGGCCTTCAGGGGGGAGAGAGTCGGCCACTAGGCCTTCAGAGAAGAGTCGGCCACTAGGCCTTCAGGGGGGAGAAGAGTCGGCCACTAGGCCTTTAGTCATGAGGTCTGTGGTGACAGGTTGGACTTGATGATCTTTGAGGTCTCTTCCAACCCTGGTGATTCTGAGTGAGGGTTCCCATGTGGTGCCCCTGTCATAAGGGCCAACATCTGTTGAGAATCATAGAATTCTTTTGCTTGGAAAAGACCTCTAAGATCATCAAGACCAACTATCAACCTAACACCACCATGGCCATTAGACCATGCCCCAGAGAGACAGGCTTTTTAAACATGTCCAAGGCTGGTGACTCCACCACAACCCTGTGCAGCTTGTTCCACCACTCTTTCAGTAAAGAAATTTCCCCTGATATCCAGACTGAACCTCCTGTGGTGCAACCTGAGGCCTTTTCCTCTCATCACTTGGTGTTAGGGAGAAAAGGCCAACCTCTACCTCACACTAACCTCTGTTGGGTAGTTGTAGAGAGTGAAAAGGTCTCCCCTTGGCCTCCTCTTCCTCAGAAGCTGTTGAGAAGGTGCTCCCTGCTTCATGTTGGGATGGTTGTCCTTTCAGCCCTTTTTCCCCTCCCTCCCACCTCTTTCTTTCTCTCCCTGCAGGTTTGGTGTCTATGTTCCTCTGTGCTGCTTCCACCAGGACAGCAGAGCACAGCCCCTACCTGCAGACTGTGATTACATGGTACAGGACCAGATGGTGGACGATGGGGCTTCAGCTGTCAGCAGCCTGGTCAAACCCAAAGATTTCCTCTCGCTTCTGTGGGAGTCCCTGAGAGAACAGTTCAATAATCCTACATCTATCCCCACCCACAGCTGCCCCCTCTCCCCAGATCTCATCCGCAACGAGGTGGAGTGCCTGAAAGCAGACTTCAACCGCAGGATCAAGGAAGTTCTCTTCAACTCTCTCTTCAGTGCCTACTACGTGGCCTTCTTGCCACTGTGCTTTGTGAAGGTAGCTCTTGTCTGGTTCTCTCTGTGCCCCTGCCCGCCGTCTCCTCCTGACTGTTGTGTGACCTGCTGCCAGGCCAGACTCCTGGCTAATACTCCCCTTTTCTCTGTCTCCCCTTTGGCAGCCCGGATAGCGGAGCATGGCTGCATCCGGAGGGCACTAGTACTGCTCCTGGTTGGCGGATAGGTATTGCCATAAATGTGATGCACCTCTAGTCCCATCACCCCACTTACTAACTCCCCTTCTCCCACCCCCTGTCCTAGGCAGATCGATAGTTGTGTTCTTCCTAGAAAAGGGAACCTGTTGTTACCTGTCTCAGATCCAACATCCTGGCCCGAGTGCTTGGATCAGAGGCCGTGGTGGTCAGCCTGTTAGAAAACAAAGCCAAGCAGGATGCTTGGCAAACTAAACCCAAGAACCTCTTGTCAGTGTGGGGGTTGTGTTTTGGGTTGTTTTTTGTTTTTTTTAATCCATTATTTTTCTAACTTGAATGAGCTCCAGCTGCTGTGGTGAAAGGGGCAGGGCTCCACCGTCCACATAGCAGTCCTGGTGCAATTGGTGCTCTTGGGGCAGTTCTGTTACAAGCAGACCCCCTTCTATCTGCTGCTGGGAGAGGAGATGCATCAGCTGCAGCATCATCCAGCATTCAGGTTCAGGAGAAGGGAGTCTTGAATGTTTCCTAAGATGTAACCCTCTGAAATCACTGGTCCAAGAGAGCATGCCTGTAACGTGTGGTGTGGGTCTGCTGGATGCACACGCAGTACATCCCTTGTCATTCCTGTCACCGCCCTAGGACAGCGGTGCCAAGCTCTTCTCTGGTCTCTTTGCAGAGCACCCAGTACTACGACATGCGCTGGTCCTGCGAGCACCTCATCATGGTGTGGATTAACGCCTTTGTCATGCTCACCACGCAGCTGCTGCCTCCCAAGTACTGTGACCTGCTCCACAGATCAGCTGCCCACCTTGGCAAGTGGCAGAAACTGGAACATGGTTCCTACAGCAATGCTCCACAGCATATGTGAGTGTGGGGAGGGGTTGGCATGTCCAGCAAGGGGCTGAGAAGGCATTCTAGTACATAAAACTTAGCAGCAGTGCTTCTCTGCTGAGGACACTTCATTCCCCATGGAACTCTGCTGACTTCTGTGTTCCCTAGAAATGAAGTTGTCTTCTATAGAGAGCTCTCTGAGCTCCTCTGGTTGGTGCTGCTTCTAGAAACAAATGCCAAGACTCTTGGCTACTGGAGAGGTAGCTGGTCCAGGGGCAGGAGGTGGCCCGCTCTGCTGCGGTGCACTGGACTCCTGCACTGGGAACCATTTGTTTGGTCCATCTGGTGGCCTTGTGATCACCTCTCTGTGCTTGTCCTGGGGGAGCTAGGACATGTGCTTGTGGCAGAGGCTCTGGTCTTTTTCAAGATGCAGTCTGTTCCTGTGAGTCCACGCTCAAGCAGCTGGGAACACAGATGCTAACCCTCTGTCCTTCTGTCCCCACAGCTGGTCAGAAAACACAATATGGCCACAGGGAGTTCTGGTGCGACGCAGCCGATGCCTGTACAAAGCAGTTGGGCCTTACAATGTAGCAGTGCCTTCAGATGTGTCCCACGCCCGCTTTTATGCAAGTATCTCTTCCCTGGCCTGACATGTTATGACTGTGGGAGGGAGGAGAGGCTCAAAGCTAGCTGCAGCAGAGCAGATCATGTAGAACAGCATTCAGTTCCTGTTGCTGCTGAACAAAACACTGATTGCAGCAGAGGGGGCTTTCCTGGTGCAGTATTACGGTGATGCCATAAAATCATAGAATCACAGAACTGTTTGAGTTGGAAAACACCTCCAAGATCACCACTGGCCATTAAAATGTGGCCCAAAGTGCTGTGTCCACACACTTCTTCAATACCTTGAGGGATGGTGACACCACCACCTCCCTGGGCAGCCTACTTCACAGTGCCTGGGCAAGGTGGAAGCTCCAGCTGCCTTGTTAGGGTCTCTCAAGGTAGTGACACAGCTCTCCTTTTAGGCAGTGGTATACTCTGAGGAGGGTTTCTGTTAGCATCTTCAAGGGAAATGAGCAAGTGTGTCACCTATAATAGGTTACTTTAATTGACCCATCCTCCTCAAGTATAAGGACACTCTAGCATCATAGAACTGCCTGGTTGGGAAAGGGCTTAAGAACATAGAGTCCAATCATAACTTAACATCTCCTTCCACACAACTATTACACCATGTCCCTGAGCACCTCATCCAGATGCCTTTTAAACACCTCCAGGTATGGTAACTCCACCACTGCCCTGGGCAGCCTTTTCCAACATTTGATAACTATTTCTGAAAGAAGTTTTTCTTAATGTCCTATCTGAACCTCCCCTGGTGCAACTGAAGTCCAATTCCTGTTGTCCCATCACTTGTTACCTGGGAGAAGCAGCTAGCCCCCACCTCACTACAACCTCCTTTCAAGGGAGCTGTAGAGAGCAACAAGGTCTCCCCTCAGAGCCATCTTGCCTGGCTGAACCACCCCAGCTCCCCAAGCTGCTCCTTATAGGATGTGTGTTCAAGACCCTCACCAGCTTTGTTGCCTTTCTCTGGATGTGCACCAGCACCTCAGTGTCCATCTTGCAGTGCGGGGCCCAAAACCGAACCCAGTACTCAAGGTGCAGCCCTACCAGTGCTGAGTACAGGGGACAGTCACTTCCCAGGTCCTCCTTGTCACACTTCCTAATACAAGGCAGCATGCTGTTGCTTGTCTTGGCCACCTGAGCACATGCTGGCCCACATTCAATTGGCCTTACTTCTTATGCTGCTTTCCTCAGGTAGCAGGCGCTGGTGGTTGGAGTGCAAACATTGCTTCTGGCCAGCAGAGTAGTCGCTGACAGCAATGTGCACCTGCCTCTCTTCCCCTTTCAACACTGCAACTGTGTCCAGTTCTGGGCCCCTCAGTTTAAGAAGGACATTGAGGCACTTGAACATGTCCAGAGAAGGGCAATGAGGCTGGGGAGAGGCCTTGAGCACAGCTGTGAGGAGAGGCTGAGGGAGCTGGGGTTGCTCAGCCTGGAGAAGAGGAGGCTCAGAGGAGACCTTATTGCTCTCTACAACTAACTGAAGGGAGGTTGTAGCCAGGTGGGGGTTGGTCTCTTCTCCCAGGCAAGCAGCACCACAACAAGAGGACACAGTCTCAAGCTGTGCCAGGGGAAGTTTAGGCTTGAGGTGAGGAGAAAGTTCTTCCCAGAGAGTTGCTGGCCATTGGAATGAGCTGCCCAGGGAGGTGGTGGAGTCACCATCCCTGGAGGTGTTCAAGGAGGGCTTGGATGTGGCACTTGAAGCCATGGTTGAGTTAGTCATGAGGTGTTGGGTGACAGGTTGGACTGAAAGATCTCCGAGTTCTTTTCCAACCTCATTGGTTCCACGATTACTAACCACAGCAACCTGCCCTTTTCCACTCTTTCCCCGCAGTTCCTTTTCCACCGTCCGTTACGGCTGCTCAACCTGCTGATCCTCATCGAAGGCAGCGTGGTCTGCTACCAGCTCTACTCCCTGCTGCGCTCAGAGAAGTGGAACCACACCCTCTCCATGGCCCTCATCCTGTTCTGCAATTACTATGTCTTATTTAAGCTCCTCCGGGACCGGATAGTATTAGGCAGGGCATACTCCTACCCGCTCAACAACTACGGACTCAAGGCGCACTAGGGCCAGCCAAATGCGTACCCCCCCACTTCCTTCCTCCTCTTTCCTTTCCCAGGGGGGAGAGCAGGGAGGGGAACCTCAGAAAAAAAAAAAGAGAGAGAAAAAAAAGAGACAGAAAACCCCAAGTATTTTCCTACAGGTCTATTTTTTTTCCCCCCCTCTTGCGGCGTTTATAAATATTTAAAATATTTTATATTTTGTATACTGTTGTGGTTTGGTTTTCTTTTTGTTCCCCCTCTCGTGTGTGTGGGGGTGGGAAGGGGACACCCCCAGTGGCAATTCCATGTTGCTTTATAAACAAGGTGTTATTTTATATATATATATATATATATTAAAGAAGACAAAACCCCAGTGTGTATATATATATAATCTATCGATGCAGTGGCACCAAGGTTGGAAGAGACCTCAAAGATCGAGTCCAACCTGTCACCGCAGACCTCATGACTAGACCATGGCACCAAGTGCCATGTCCAGTCCCCTCTTGAACACCTCCAGGGATGGGGACTCCACCACCTCCCTGGGCAGCACATCCCAATGGCTAACAACCCTCTCTGGGAAGAACTTCCTCCTTACTTTGAGCCTTAACTTCCCTTGGTGCAGCTTGAGACTGTGTCCTCTTGTTCTGGTGGTGGTTGCTAGAGAGACGAGACCAACCCCTTCCTGGCTACGACCACCTTTCAGGTAGTTATAGAGAGCAATGAGGTCTCCCCTGAGCCTCCTCTTCTGCAGGCTAAACAACCCCAGCTCCCTCAGCCTCTCCTCATAGGGCTTGTGCTCAAGGCCTCTCACCAGCCTTGTTGCCCTTAACATAGGACATACCTGGACATAGATCCATGGGGAGCAACAGGAGTTGGTGTGCGTGGTCGCTGTGTCCTGCTTTGCTCACATGCAGAATCAATAAGGTTGGAAAAGACTTCAGAGATCATCAAGTCCAACCTGTCACCCAACACCTCATGACTACTAAACCATGGCTTCAAGTGCCACGTCCAAGCCCTTTTTGAACACATTCAGGGATGGTGACTCCATCACCTCTCTGGGCAGCACATTCCAATGGCCAACAACTCTCTCTGGGAAGAACTTTTTCCTCACCTCCAGCCTAAACTTCCCCTGGCACAGCTTGAGACTGTGTCCTCCTGGTGCTGGTTGCCTGGGAAAAGAGACCAACCCCCTCCTGGCTACAACCTCCCTTCAGGTAGTTGTAGAGAGCAATAAGGTCTCCCCTGAGCCTCCTCTTCTCCAGGCTAAGCAACCTCAGCTCCCTCAGCCTCTCCTCACAGGGCTGTGCTCCAAACCCCTCCCCAGCTTTGTTGCCCTTCTCTGGACACCTTTCAGCAAGTCAACATCTTTCCTAAACTGAGGGGCCCAGAACTGGACACAGGTCTCAAGGTGTGGCCTAACCAGTGCTGAGCACAGGGCAGAATATTCAGTCATTTTCTTCAAGCAGTCATGTTATTGGCAGGAATTTATTCTTAAGCACTTTTCACCTCCCTTATTGCTCTACAATACATTTCAGCAGGGGCCTGCTCAAAGTATGTTGTTAGTGTTTAATAACTTACCATTACTTATAGAGGAAACACTCTGTTTTAAAACTGTTTTGCAGAAAGCTGAACTACACTAGAATGTAGTAGAAAAAGTTCTGGCAGTACCATATAGAGGAACTAAAAGGCAACATCGATCATGTGGATGCTGGTGACAGCTGATGGGAGGAGCTGACACTTTAACCCAGGTAATGAAGGGGACAGCAATGCAATGATTTTCCAGGCAGGTGCTATCTGACTTAATTTTGGTCATTAGTAAAGTGCTAGCTGTGTTTAAACTTAGGGTATGTACAGGGGAAAACCAACCAAAACACCCAAACTGTACCAGGTTTGGCAGAAACTGCAGCCACTCTCTGTTCTTCCAAGCAAATAAGAAGACAGGGATCTTCTCTACTCCTGCTTATACAAGGCAGCTTCTCCAGTAGCCTGATCACAAGCCCAGGGTAGCTGGCGAGGTAGGCAACAGGAGATGCCTCTGAGCATTAACCTCAGGTGACTCCAAAATTAACAGAAGTGCTTCCCTTTGGTCACTCCTAGGCCTTCTCTTAGCTTTCATGTGGTCCTACTGCTGCTGGCAGGGCACAAGTACCTAAGAGTTTACAGTCTGGGGTCTGTCAATGCAACAGTACTGTGGCTTGGAACCTTTGTTGTAGGAGTAGAATCTTCTGCAGCTTCTCCTCTTGCAGAGGAGATGCAGCAGAGCCTCACCTTGAATTCTGGTCTTGATTCCACCTTAGTTACTTAAGGAAGTGCGCTTGGGGTAAGAAAGGATTGGCTTCTTATCTAGAGCTAACAAGTCTGTCCCCACTTTTCTTCTGTGGCCCCTTTTGAGTGTTGAAAGGCCACAGTAAGGTCTCCCTAAGCTCCTGCAGTTGTTCAGTAGGGCTTTCTACTTTCAAAAACACCTGTCTGTAATAGCTGGCTCAGCACCTCTTGAGCAGCACTTCACAGCACTACCAGGTAATTTCTTCTGTTTACCTCAATGACAGCAGACTTATGCTTCAGCCACCAGTGGGGGAAAAGAGGGTCCCCAAGGCTTAGCTTGAGAAAGAGAGGTGCAACTGAAAGCCAGGATCCTGAGCCAAGGCCCTTGGGTGACAGAGTTGCTGAAGGTTGATGCTCTGCTTTTGCCTCCCCCTGCACATCAGGCTGAAGGGGACAGGTAGGACTGTTCATGCAGTGAGCAGAGCCATGCTTTGTGCAGCAGGCCAGCTAACCTTACCCCATTTGCAGCATAAGGCACAGAAGCCCAGTGACACTTCCATAGCTACAGGCTTTCTGGTTTGCTCTGAGGGCTTATCTAAGGGGCCACAGCACACACCACCTATCTTAAGATCATCCTCCTTCCAAAGGAGCTAGGTGTTATTTATTGATGAAAGCTGCCACTCCCCCTCAAAACAGGACCTTTGTTCTGTCCTGGATCAAGAACAGAAGGTTTGAGGTCTAGGGGTTGTACCTTTCCATCCAGTTAGATGAATTGCTCACATGCAGTCCTGCAGATGCAGCTGCCTTCCATCTTTACATAGGACCACTACATGGCAAGAAGTTGCAGAAGATAGCTGCAGCCTCCCCTGCTAGCAAAAACACAGCAAGGAACTTGGCTAGCACAGTTGGTCTCGCCTGTATCAACTGGGCCATCAAGTAACAAATGGAGTGAAGATTATGTCTGCTCAGCATCAGTGCCTGCTCAGATCACTGTTTCTCCTCACCCTCAAATGGCCTGCTACTAAGGCCTTCTTCAGATGAACACTGAAAAAAGGCCACTCTAACACTTGGTCAGGTCAGACTAGGACAAGAGGAGGGGGGGGGAAAGAGAAAAAAGCTGGTTCCCATCTTGGTCACATCCTTATGCAAGGATGTCATAATAAATGGATGGCTTTTTGGTCTGATAACGAAACTGCTCTAGCTTCAGGCCAACCCTCAGGAGAACAGCTTCATCCCACCACTTTGCCATGACCTGGGGAAAGAGGAGAGAAAGAAAAGGGGGGGGGGAAATAAAGAGAAAAAGTAGTATCATCACACATGGACACTCTTGAAAGCCCTGCAAAACAGTTCTTTTCTTGCCCCTCTCACCCCAACAGCACCAAAAGGAGACACACTCTTCCCTTTCACCTATTAAGAATGGCACCAGGGCAGATGTACAACTTTAAGTGAAAAATGAGACTCAGCTCAAGAAGAGCAAGAAAGGACCTAAAGAAGTTACAGAACTGAGAAATAAGAAAAAAAGAGTAGTGACAAATAGTGTGCCCTGATGCAAGTAGACAGGGAGACAGAGAAATCTATCTCCCAGATACCTGAAGGTTTCCTCTGCCATTCAGGAATGAGTCAAACCTCTTCACTTGCCAAGTAACACTGTATCACCAGTACCTGTCAAATGTGCTGTGTGGAACAGCAGGCTCTGGCTGCAGTGGTTCAGGGGAAAGCCAAGCTGGAGATTTTGTGACCCAGCATGCACAGAGTCAGTGCTCACCTGGAAGTTGATAGGGAGCCCAGCAGTAGAATAACCAACGGGCACCACAAGGCCTGGAATCCCAGTGAAGTTACAGAGCTGCATGAACCTGGGGGAAAAGCTGTCATCAGCATTCCTGATTCGGGACAGCAACAAAGTCATCCTTGTTTTGGGAAGGGCAGCTAGGACCAAGCCCTCTTGATCTACAGCCTGAGTTCCTTCACTTAATACAGCTAGTCTCCAGCTGATCCCAATGTTTTGCTCCCTCAGTGCAAATATCACTCTGCTTACCTCATGGACCGGACTGTGAAGGACAAATCGCTGCTCCCAGTCACAAGGTCAGATTCATAGATTCTTGGGGCAGTGGAAGGAACAGCTGTGGAGGAATCACAGAACAACTGTGAGGGTGAAAAGGACCTCAGAGGGTCACCTTGTGTAACCCTCTGCCTCAAGGACAGCCAGCTAATCAGGCTGCCTAAGACCATGACAGACTGGCAATAAAATAGAACTAACCAGGTTGGAAAAGACCTTTGAGATCACAGAGTCCAACCTACCACCCAACACTATCTAATCAACTAAACCTTGGCACCCAGCACCCCATCCAGTGTCTTCCTAAACACCTCCAGTGATGGTGACTCCACCACCTCCCTGGGCAGCACATTCCAATGGCCAATCTCTCTTTCTATGAAGAACTTCTTCCTAACATCCAGCCTAAACCCCCCCGGCACAGCTTGAGACTGTGTCCTCTTGTTCTGGTGCTGGTTGTCTGGGAGAAGAGACCAACTGCCTCCTGGCTACAACCTCCCTTCAGGGAGTTGTAGAGAGCAATAAGGTCTCCCCTGAGCCTCTCTTCTCCAGGCTAAGCAACCCCAGGTCTCTCAGCTTCTCCTCACAGGGCTGTGCTCCAAACCCCTCCCCAGCTTCATTGCCCTTCTCTGGACACACCCAGCACCTCCATGTCCTTTTTGCAGCAAGGGACCCAAAACTGAAGATAGTATTTGAGGTGTGACCTCACTAGTGCCAGGGATGGAGGTGCCACAGTGTCTCTGAGCAACCTGATTCAATGCTTAAAGAGCAAAGGAAGAGTCAGGCAGTGAGCAATCTTCAAGGAACAACTCAGTTCACTAAAACTACATTTGATGGACACTGGTTGAGGTTATAGCCAGGTGGGGATTGGTCTCTTCTCCCAGACAACCTGTGACAGAACAAGAGGACACAGTCTCAAGCTGCACCAGGGGAGGTTTAAGCTGGATGTTAGGAAGAACTTCTCCACAGAAAGAGAGATTGGCCATTGGGATGTGCTGCCCAGGGAGGTGGTGGAGTCACCATCCCTGGAAGTGTTTAAGAGACTGGATGGGACACTTGGTGCCATGGTTGGGTTGATTAGATGGTGTTGGGTGATAGGTTGGACTCTGATCTCGAAGATCTTTTCCAACCTGGTTAATTCTGTATTCTGGTGATTTGGACCAACTCATACCCCTGGAATACAATCAAGGCACTGGGATTTATGAATTAAGTGGTCAGTTTCTATTCAGAGCATGAACATCTTCCTGCATAAGTAGATGTCTAGTCCCTCCTGTGTAAACATGCTGGTACTTGAAACAGCAGATGCAGAGCCAAGAAGAGTTTCTCACTGCCATGGGGACAGGCAGCAAAGTCTAGAAACACACAGCAGCTTTTCTAACCAGGCCACACCTTCACCTAAAGGCTTGAGGCACAGCAAAGTCCTTGCAAAGAAAGAGTCACACACTTCACATAGTGCAGGGAAAGCACATGGCCTGGCTGTGGTTCAAATGCACCAGGCAGTTGATGGGCATCAGCTCCTTGGCCAAGGCTGCCAGTACCTGGTGTAAGGATGCAGTGCACAGTGGCGAAGATCTCTCGCAGAGACGCCATGCTCCGAGTTCTTTGCCGGTTTGCCTGCAAGCAGAGAGAGGAGTGTCTGACCAGGGCCTCTTCATTCATGAGGCTCCTGCTTGCCATTGACAGACTCTTCCAATCAGAGCTCATGCCCTTGTGCTGGGTTGAAATTTCCAACACACACACACACCCCCCCCAACATTAACTACCACAGCTGTTGTGAAAGATGACACCGTTCTTGCAGGTTGGAAGGTTGTTTGGCTTGGACAAGAGGAGGCTGCCCCTGTACTCAGCACTGGTTAAGCCACACCTCGAGTCCTGTGTCCAGTTCTGGGCCCCTCAATTTAAGAAGGACATTGAGACTCTTGAACGTGTCCAGAGAAGGGCAACAAGGCTGGGGAGAGGCCTTGAGCACAGCCCTGTGAGGAGAGGCTGAGGGAGCTGGGGTTGCTTAGCCTGGAGAAGAGGAGGCTCAGGGGAGACCTTCTTGCTGGCTACAACAACCTGAAGTGAGGTAGTAGCCAGGTGGGGGTTGGTCTCTTCTCCCAGGCAACCAGCACCAGAACAAGGGGACACAGTTCAAGCTGCACCAGGGGAGGTTTAGGCTGGAGGTGAGGAGAAAGTTCTTCACAGAGAGAGTAATTTGCCATTGGAATGTGCTGCCCAGGGAGGTGGTGGAGTCACCATCCCTGGAGGTGTTCAAAAAGGGATTGGATGTGGCACTTGAAGCCATGGTTTAGTGGCTTCAACCATGAGGTGTTGGGTGATAGGTTGGACTTGATGATCTCTGAGGTCTTTTCCAACCTTCTTGATCCCATGATACCGCTGCCGGGGGCATGTCCTCTGTGGTGCCCCCCCATTCAGCCACAGCAGAGGGCAGCAGTCCCCAGGAGTATGGGGAGGTTAGGAGAATCCTCTACCCCACCTTTACAATTTCACTAGGTGTCTCCCTTCAGCCTTCACCACTGCCTGCTCTTTACCTTAATGTAATCCAGAGCTGTGAACTGGGAAGCCAAGGCCATGGTCGCCCGAGTCTCCAAGTTCTGAAAGAAAAACAAAACATCAGTCGTGGCTCTGCTCAGGAGAAACTTCATGTGAAGACCCAGGACTTTCCTTCCAGGTCTGCTATCCTGTACCAGTAGTCACTGAACAGGCTGTTTGTCACAGCAAAAGCAGGAGAGCCTCAGGTTTCTCAGCCATGTTACACTTCAGAGAATCACAGAGCTGTAAGGATTGGAAGGGACTTCTGGAGGTCAGCAAGTGCAACGCTCCTGCTGAAGCAAGAACCCCTAGGGCAGGTCACCCAGGGACACAGCCAGATGGGTCTTGAAAGTCACTAGACAAGGAGACTCCACAACCTCTGGGCAGCCAGGTCCAGTGCTCCAGTTCACTCACAGCAATGTTTTGCCTCATGTTGAAGGGGAACTTCCTGTGTTCCAGTCTCTGCACCACCGGGAAGACACTGGCCCCTCCTTGACACCCACCCTTCAGGCATTTGTCAGTATACTAATAAGATCTCCTCAGCTTTCTCTTCTCCAGACCCAGGTCTCCTAGCCTGTCCTCAGAAGACAGATGCTCCAGTACCTTAATCATCCTTGCAGCCCTCCACTGGACTCTCTCTAGTATATCCCTGTCACTCTTGAACTGGGGAGCCCAGAACTGGACACAATACTCTGGATGTGGTCTCACTAGGGCAGAGTAGAGGGGGAATAGAACCTCCCTTGACCTGCTGGCCACACTTTTCCTAATGCACTCCAGACACATTCTGTATCAGCCAGGACATCAACTGCCACTGGCCCAAGCTGCAGACACTTACCATTTCATGGAAATGTTTATTGAAGTCAGGTTGCAGGAAGTCCCTCATCTCACTGAGAATGCAGGTCGCATGTGCTACTCGCACTTCCTCCATCTCTGGAAGAGACACCTCAACCACACAGGCTCCCAAACTCTGCAGGTGCCACACAGCTGCATAAAGAACAAGCAAAGCATGGACCTGGGGCTTTTCATCCTGGAGAAGACTGAGAGGGGATTTAATAATTGTTTATAAATATCTGAGGGCTGGGTGTCAAGAGGGAGGGGACAGGCTCTGCTCCCTGTGACAGGACCAGGGGCAACAGATATAAACTGCAGCACAGGAGGTTCCACCTCAACAGGAGGAGGAACTTCTTCCCTGTGAGGGTCACAGAGTACTGGAACAGGCTTCCCAGAGAGGTTGTAGAGTCTCCTCCTCTGGAGACTTCCAAGACCCATCTGGATGCATTCCTGTGTGACCTGTGCTAGATTCAATAGTCCTGCTCTGGCAGGGGGGTTGGACTTGATCTTTGGAGGTCCCTTCCAACCCCTAACATCCTGTGACAGCATCCCTGAGTTCACCAAACTTCACAGAAGGGCTACAAATCCCCACTCCCTCAAAAAGTTAGAGGGCCCACAGGCCATTACAAGGCAAGCACCTCCAGTGCACCACATGGCAAGCAAACTGCTGCAGAAGCTTCTCCTAGGTAAAAGCCTTCAACCTAACTGATCTCAGCAGTCCAACAGGGCAGGAGTAGGGGCTTGCAGACAGGTTTCTAACTCACCTGCTACATTCCAGGCAAGTTCTTCTCCTCCCTTTAGCTCCAGTTAACCCAGAGTAAAAGTGGACTGACAATGCTTCTCTGAGCACTTAACATGACATGACCAGTGTCCTACCAGCACAAAGTGATTACTTAGCATCACCGGATTCTCATTCTTCTGAATTGCAATGGTACAGGAACCCAGGGGATGCTCAAGAGACCAGGTTGATCACAGAACCACCAAGGGTGGAAGAGACCTCAAAGATCATCAAGTTCAACCTGTCAACACAGACCCCATGACTACTAAACTATGGCTTCAAGTGCCACGTCCAATCCCCTCTTGAACACCTCCAGGGATGGTGACTCCACCACCTCCCTGGGCAGCACATTCCAATGGCTAACAACTCTCTCTGGGAAGAACTTTCTCCTCACCTCCAGCCTAAACTTCCCCTGGTGCAGCTTGAGACTGTGTCCTCTTGTTCTGGTGCTGGTTGCCTGGGAGAAGAGACCAACCCCCACCTGGCTACAACCTCCCTTCAGGTAGTTGTAGACAGCAAGAAGGTCTCCCCTGAGCCTCCTCCTCTCCAGGCTAAACAATCCCTGTTCCCACAACCTCTCCTCATAGGGCTTGTGCTTGAAGCCTCCCACCAGCCTCCTTGATAGTATAGCTTCACTAAGTCCTGATGCACTTCAGCAAGGCTGAACACCAAGACTTTGGAACAAGTGAATCTTTTTGAGTTTAAAAAGAAACCCCTTCTTTGTTTGACCCCAACCTCTTCACAAACACACAAGCTTGCCTACTTCACAGCTTTATGCTACACCTCTCCCAAAAAGCCTCTACACATGTAGAAACGTGTCCATGGAAATAAAGAGGCTGAAGAAAACACAGGCAAAGAAAGCCTGAATGCTGTGAACTCTCTCAGCTCCAATGTGCAAGAGGCCAACTACTACACCAGGCATTGTAGAGTCTTCCTCTCCAATCCCTGAGCACTTGCCAGGGTCAATTTTGCTTAGTCTAAAACCTGACAAAGGCCCCCTAAAGGCATCACTAAGCTGATTTCAAGGAAATCCCAGAGGGCTGTATAAATCAAAGACCTAGCCCTGTCTCTCCTGCTGAACATTATGCTGTGAAACAAGTCCCTCCCTTAAGTCTTTCACCATTAAAGCTTGAAGAGAAAGTATGACTGAGCATAGATCTGTCTTTATCCAGACAAAGGCTTATTACAATGGAAGAATGGAGTCCACTGTGCTCTGAAAAGCCTGGAACTGCTGAGCTTTTTAACCCTCAGCGGTCCAGAGGGCTTCCCTAACACAAAGCTGCTGCTCTTGTCCAGCTGGACCTCTTCCACAGAATCACAGAATGTTAGGTGTTCAAAGGGATCTATGGAGATCAAGTTCAACCCCACTACCAAAGCAGGATCCCCTAGGGCAGGTCACCCAGGAACACATCCAGATGGGGCTTAAGTTGCCAGAGAAGGAGACTCCACAACCCCTCTGGGCAGCCTGTTCCAGTGCTCTGCCACCCTTGCAGTAAAGAAGTTTTCTCCTCATGTTGAGGTGGAACTTCCTGTGTTGCTCTTTAAGGGCTTGAGGCAGATCTTTCACACAACAGGAGCACCAAGTGATACCAGGACATGAGGCAGAATAAGAGAGGTTTCCTCTTTACCTTTTTCACAGATGGACACAACTTCAGCATCACATGCCTAGAGAATGAGAGGAAAGAGCTAAGTGGGCTTTTGAGCACACTCACCAGGACTTCAGTCCTTACCAAGCCTTCCTTGTTCCTCTCCCTAATGTTAGTGAGACAGCCCTTCAGGATTGTCTTAGGCCACTGACTGCAAGGAACAGCTTGAAGGTATAGCCCTAAGTTAGAGGAAAGAGGTTTTTTTTTCCAGAGAAGATATTCCTCCTCTGCACAGAGGCAGAGTCTGGAAGAGTTTGTTTTCCTCCAAGGAAGAAAGGGGGCTGCATTACAATTGCCAAGCACATGAGCTTTCAAGCCCAGTTTCTACACTGGGGTAATGAAATCCCACTCAGCAGCTCCAGTACTGTCACCAAATGGATACTCTCCTTGTTTGATTTTAAGCTAACTGCTTTTTGTAATCAGTTCAGAAGCTCTGCTTCTGATAGAAACAGCAATACAAGGAAGCACAGTGTTATCAACTGTACAGTCCTTACCTTTCCTCATGCCCCCAACAAACTTTCAATCAAAAGGCTGCCTTTGTCCGTGTTTTCACCCAGGCTATATTCTCTTCCAGTTGGAATAGAATTAACCAGGTTGGAAGAGACCTGGGAGATCATTTGGGTCCAACCTATCATCCAACACCATCTAATCAACTAAACCATGGCACCAAGCACACCAAGTCCTTCCTAAACACCTCCAGTGATGGTGACTCCACCACCTCCCTGGGCAGCACATTCCAATGGACAATCTCTCTTTCTGGGAAGAACTTCTTCCTAATATCCAGTCTAAACCTCCCCTGGCACAGCTTGAAACTGTGTCCTCTTGTTCTGGTGCTGGTTGCCTGAGAGACCAACCCCCACCTGGCTACAACCTCACTTCAGGTAGTTACAGACAGCAATAAGGTCTCCCCTGAGCCTTCTCTTCTCCAGGCTAAGCAACCCCAGCTCCCTCAGCCTCTCCTCATAAGGCTGTGCTCCAAACCCCTCCCCAGCTTTGTTGCCCTTCTCTGGACACCTTTCAGCAACTCAACCTCTTTCCTAAACTGAGGGGCCCAAAACTGGACACAGGACTCAAGGTGTGGCCTAACCAGTGTTGAGTACAGGGGCACGACGACTTCCCTGCTCCTGCTGGCCACACTGCTCCTGATACAGGCAAGGAGATGGGCTGAGAGAGCTAAAGAGAAGAATCCCTAATGATGACAGGCAAGAGAAGAGTGAATACACTGAATTCTTTTAATATCTCCATATATATATATATGTATATATCAGAAAGAAAGAGATAGAAGAGGCACCTTAAAATATGTCCAGTCCACTCCCAGTTTTAAGCCTTTCAGGTCAGGAGCACACATATCAGATAGGGTTGCTTTGGGCTGTTTCAGTCCTGCAGGGAACAAAGAAGAGAGCACACTTGTCTAGGATGCCTAGAGGAAAGCACAGCACCTGGCCTCCAGGAGGAAGAGAGCTCACCTACCATAGGGATAGAGCGGATCAGGCTCAGCAAGGACACTGTAAACAATGGCTGCATCGGTCACTGAAGTACAGATAGGGCCTGCAAAAGAGACAGTAGTCAGAAAAACGTGACAAAGGGTAAATAGCACCTTCCCTCCAAGGTGCTCTGTATGGAGAGTGCCTCCCCTGTGAGAACACCACACAGCAAGGTCTCAGAAGTGCAGCACAAGTCCTCTTACCTACACTGACTGTGGAGTAGGACAGCGGCAAGCAGCCGTGTGCACTGATGCGCCCAAACGTACCTAGAGAGGACGAAATGGACATTTAGCTAAGGTACCATCAGCTGCTGCTAGGATCTGATCTAGAATGGCACTGGTGCAGCCAGTCAGTAAGCAAAATACCCCTGCCAGTCACTTTTACAGCTGCCACTTCAGAGCCCAGTCACTCACCTTCCAGTACCTGTTCTGCTGACCACAATCTGTACTAGCGAGAGAGAGGCCATCAACGGCCAAACTGCTCTCCCACCTCCAAGAAACTAGTTGAGGGGAAATAAGGGCAAGGATGTTTTGAAATAAATGCCTTTACACATGCAGAAGCAGCAGCATGGAGTACAGAGAAGCAGGAGCAGGGCTATGAACAGCAGGAGATACCACCCCCTGGGAGATTTTGCCCACTTCACCAGTGAGCCTTCAAGCCTAACATCAGCTGTCTTCTGCAAGCACTCATACCACCCTCCTGACCAGTTACAGAGTCACAGAATGGTAGGGGTTGGAAGGGACCTCTGGAGATCATCTAGTCCAACCCCCCTGCTAAAGCTTATTCACCTACATCAGGTTGCACAGGAATGTGTCTAAGCTGATGACATGTGAAGAATGGAAAGAGACTTAGGGCCAAGTATCTGGTTTCAGATGAAGCAGCCAAGCTACTTCGAATTGATAATCCATTCCCAAAAGCTGGCATCTCTTTAGATTAGAATTAACCAGGTTGGAAAAGACCTTTGAGATCATCAAGTCCAACCTATCACCCAACACTATCTAATCAACAAAACCATGGCACCAAGCACCCCATCCAGTCTCCTCCTGAACACCTCCAGTGATGGTGACTCCACCACCTCCCTGGGCAGCACATTCCAATACCCAGTCTCTCTTTCTGGGAAGAACTTCTTCCTAACATCCAGCCTAAACCTCCCCTGGCACAGCTTGAGACTGTGTCCCCTTGTTCTGGTGCTGGTTGCCTGGGAGATGAGACCAACCCCCTCCTGGCTACAACCTCCCTTCAGGTAGTTGTAGAGAACAGTAAGGTCTCCCCTGAGCCTCCTCTTCTCCAGGCTGAGCAACCCCAGCTCCCTCAGCCTCTCCTCACAGGGCTGGGCTCCAGACCCCTCCCCAGCTTTGTTGCCCTTCTCTGGACACATTCCAGCAAGTCTAAACCTTTCCTAAACTGAGGGGCCCAGAACTGGACACAGGACTCAAGGTGTGGCCTAACCAGTGCTGACAATCCTGCCTCACCACCTTCCATGCTGTGGCCACTGACCTGTGCATTCCCTATGTCTTAGGCACATTCTCCTTGATTACATTAATCCTGTAAAAACTGCATTGCTGCTTCTTGTAATGCTGAGGTAAGAGGGAACAGCTACATCCTGGTTTCATGTGAGCTTCTTACCAGGTTTAACTTAGATACAAATCTGAGCAGCCTCAGCCTCTCTATGTAATTGGGGTGATGGCAAACCACCATGGGTGGAGGTGCTTTTCACCAGCTCCCTACAGATACCCAACCATATGTGAACACCTCCAAGCAAAGAAGGAAGATTGAAGAGGGACAGGTCAGTGGGTAGAACTGAAAGCAGCATTCATGTTTTGTTTAGCATTTGACTCAAATAACTCAGGTTTTCTTGAAACTCTCTTCAGTAGCCAGCACTGAGAATACTTCCACCTGCCAGTCCAACCCCCATGACTATATTCCAGAGTTTCCCTGGTCAAGTTTTGCTGGACAGGAAATGAATGGATTGTGCCTGGCTTGACTGTGTCATTCTGTCTGATACAGTGAATGACAAACACACACCCCCACCCCCCATGATGATGAGCTCTACCTTTCAGCCCCACCACACCACAGAATGAAGCAGGAATCCTCACAGAGCCACCTCCATCTGTGCCGATAGCCACCGGGCAGAGACCTACAAAACACACCACACGTTGGCCTGTGGTCAGAGAGACCTTGTGCTGTCCTGTCCATCCTACCAGCAGCTGTGGCCAAGACAGCACATGTTGCACACTGTTCAGCCAGGAGTTCCCTCCAGCTTCTAAGGTCCCTCATAAAACTAAATGCCTGAGGTACTTTGGTTTAGGACCTTCCTCCCACCACCCTTGAACTCTGTTTAGGACCACCTACCTGCTGCTACAGCTGCTGCTGACCCACTGGAGCTCCCACCTGTGAAGCAATTAGGCTTGTAGGGATTCCTAGGGATCTTGTGGTACCTGAAGCAGACAAATAGCACTGAATATTTTCCTAGGAAGGACTGCATGCACTACAGGGCAGGAAAAGATCGAGAAGCACAGCTCAGGGATTCCAATCTCTAAGAGACACCCCAGGGAGCGCTATGTCCCTACAAAACAAGATGCAAAGACTATCCAAAGAGAGTGACTCAAAGCAAGAGAAAGGGGGCCACTCCAGCTCTTCTGTCTGTAACAGCACTGTGCCATTACTGCACAACCCAGTGCAGCAGGCAGTTTCAAAAGGTGAAGCAGTTGGTGGCCAGCAATTCTTAAAGACAAGCAAGTCAGCATCCTCAGCGCTGCTCTTTATCCCAGAGCAGCAGCTCCCAAAGTCTGCAGTCTGACCACAGTCCTTAGACACCAGAGACCTGCCAGGTGTCTGAGTATCCACACACAGTGAGGAAAGGCCCTGGCACATTGTTGCAGCTGAGGGGCAGTCCCAGCCCCATCCAGCTGCATGTGTGTGGAAGCTGGGGCTGGGTTACTACAGAAGTTTATCTCCAACAAACTTTGCTGCCATGGAGGTTTGGCTCAGACTGCTTCTCTGCTCCCCCTTCTTTGTATTCAAGCAACTGTGAGAGTCTGCTCCTAGAACATGATGTTGCAGTTCAGACACCGCTTGGGTGTCTACATCAGTCCCAAAGCACCTGAGCCATCACACAAGCAGCACATGATCCACCCTGCTGTGGGACCCCCTCTGCTAACCACCCCCAGGTGGGGAATGAAGGGGAATTTAGGAATAAAAGGCAGTACACTAACTGTTGGTGTGCACCCACCACAAAGATGACACTCCCCACACAGGACACTGCTGGAGCTGGGAGTGCTGACAATTTTCTCCTCTTACTCTTATCTCACTTCTCTGGCACATACCTGGCCCAGAGGAAGAGAGGGGAAAGGGATTTTTACCTATTAGGGTTGCATCCAGTTGTTCCAGTCCCTAGTTCATGCATGTTTGAGACCCCAATAATGACAGCTCCTGCCTCTCGCAGCTTCTTGGCCACAGTAGCATCTTCTGTTTCAGGCTTTGTCCCAAGATAGGCTGTTCCCACACGGTGATGGTAAGGTACCTTAGCAAGAACACACTGTATTATTCATCCTACAACCCTGGCAAGGTAGGCAGGCACATGTGTGTGCTTCACATGCACACTTAACCCCAGAACAGACCCCAAAGAGGTAAGGGCCAGGATGCTTCACTCTTCAACTTGACCAAGTCCAAGTGCCAGGTGCTGCACTTTGGCCACAACAACCCCATGCAGTGCTACAGGCTGGGGTTGGAGTGGCTGGAGAGCAGCCAGGCAGAAAGGGGCCTGGAGGTGCTGGTTGACAGCTGGCTGAACATGAGCCAGCAGTGTGCCCAGGTGGCCAAGAAGGCCAATGGCATCCTGGCCTGCATTAGGAACAGTGTGGCCAGCAGGAGCAAGGAAGTCATTGTGCCCCTGTACTTCAGCACTGGTTAGGCCACACCTTGAGTCCTGTGTCCAGTCCTGGGCCCCTCAGTTTAAGAAGGCCATTGAGACACTTGAAGGTGTCCAGAGAAGGGCAATGAGGCTGGGGAGAGGTCTCAAGCACGCCCTGTGAGGAGAGGCTGAAGGAGCTGGAGTTGCTTAGCCTGGAGAAGAGAAGGCTCAGGGGAGACCTTATTGCTCTCTACAACTACCTGAAGGGAGGTTGTAGTGAGGAGGGGGTTGGTCTCTTCTCCCAGGCAACCAGCAGCAGAACAAGAGGACACAGCCTCAAGCTGCACCAGGGGAGGGTTAGGATGGAGGTGAGGAAAGTTCTTCACAGAGAGAGTTGTTAGCTGTTGGAATGTGCTATCCAGGGAGGTGGTGGAGTCCCCATCCCTGGAGGTGTTCAAGAGGGGACTGGACGTGGCACTTGGTGCCATGGTTTAGTAGCCATGAGGTCTTGGGTGACAGGTTGGACTTGATGATCTTTGAGGTCTTTTCCAACTTCATTGATTCTATGATTCTGTTAGGAGGGATACTTAACCCTTCAAAATGTGGTCCTTCTCCCATGCAGAGGAGCCCTTTTAATGCCATGATACAGAAGAGCAGAACTATGCAGATGGTTAAGAGGTCTGCCTCTCTGCAGCAATGCAACTGCTATGCCCAGAGGCTGCAGAACAGTCACCTTGGCCACACAGCACACAGGAGCCCCATTTTCCACTCTTCTAGGGGCAGAGCTGCCATGGTTCAGATTCACAGAGCTTTGAAGCAAGCCAGCAAGATCAGGCATAGACAAATGCCAAAACACCAGATGGACTCCTTGTCAGGGTATGCTAAGTACTCTTCACCTTGAGGCAGCAATGGAAGAACCTGTACACAAACAGGACTCCCACCTGCAGGCAAATCTCTGCAGAGCCTACAACAGGAGCATTTAATGGTAGCTATTAGGCCACAGGCAAAACTCCTTGAGAGCAGAGATATCCAAAGTAAGCTGCATATTTCTGACACATGTCCTTTAGGGTGACAGGGATGCTTTGCCAGTGGAGCAGGGTCAGTGCCTGAGAAATACACCCACCACTGGAGATCCTTTTATACAGTCTAATCTCATCATACCAGGGACTGTTTCCAACTTTCCCCCCCATCTACTCCCCATGGATTAAAGAGATCAGCACAAGATAAGGAATGTGTCTGCTGTACCCAAGATCTGTCTTCACCTGGCAAAACTTGTTAATCCTACTCATTACAAACCCTCACTGCAAACATTCTCAGGCTCCTGCTGAGGAGTTGGCCTTAAAACCCTGTTGCAGTGAGTTAGAATAGAATAAACCAGCTTGGAAGAGACCTTCAAGATCATCGTGTCCAACCCATCAACCAATCCAACCCACCTAAACAACCAAACCATGGCACCAAGCACCCCAGCAAGTCTCCAACTTGACCACCTGCTGCCTAAACAAAGAAACTCACCACTTTGAACTCTTCTTTCAGACACACTGGGATACCATCCAGGTAAGACAGGGTACATTTATTCCTGTAACGAGCAGTGGAGGCCTCAGCCATCTGCACAGAAGGGGAAAAAATGTGTTATATTTTATGTATATATATATCCATTTAGTTGAGCTGAAGGTCATTACCAGCACCAGAACAGACAGCAAAAATGGCTCTCAGCCTGCTACTAAGCCAATCTATAAAAGTTTCTTTCTTCTCCCAGCATATGCTGATGGGAAAGTGCTACTTGGATGCAGCTATGCTAATGGATGCCACACAAGCACTGAAGTCCTGTTTTAAACACAGTCATCTAGCAGGGAACAGATTGCTTTAATGCCACCTCTCTTTGCAGGAAGGAAAAGCAAACTTGTTTGCAGCTCCCTACACGAGGGGAAGGCAAAAGGTACACATTTTTCTGTGCAACATATCAGCAAAAGAGCTTCTGCCCCTTCTAATGGATGCTGCTGCTCTTTCCTACCACAGGCAGACTTACCAGCATTATTTGCTCCTGGTCCCACTGCACTATTGCTCTGAGTGGGGGGGTGGATTTGTCACAGTCCTCCAGTGTGGCAATGATGTTCTTTGCTACCTGAGCTGGGGTCAGCTTCCCACTCCTACAGGACAGGACAGAAGTCAAGACTTTGCAATGAGCTCCCAACACCACAAGCATGCACAGGTTTTGGCTCTCATGGAACAAGTTGTTCACAGCAAGAGTGATTTGCCATTAGAATGGGCTGCCCAGGGAGGTGGTGGAGTCAGCATCACTGGAGGTGCTTAGGAAGAGACTGGATGGGGCACTTGGTGCCATGGTTTAGTTGAATAGATGGTGTTGGGTGATAGGTTGGACTGGATGATCTCAAAGGTCTTTTCCAACCTGGTTAATTCTATTCTAAGATGGAAGCTATCATGACTGTAAGCAACACCTTGTTAAGAATCTGTATGTGGTCATAATTACAACACAGTTGACACCATCAAGAGATGAGACTCTCTTCCTCAAGGGGAGAATTTGCCTACACAGCACCCCCACAACCCTTAAGAGTAGGGGCAGGGGCCAGGAGAGTTACCCAGGTATTTTTGAACCACTAGATAAACAGGGAAGGACAGCTGACAGCTTTACAGAGAGTCCTCAAGCTCCTGAAAGCCTGATGCTATCAAACTCCTAGTATCATGAGCTAAGACCAAGAGGCCAGCCCTTTCACACAGGCCTCCCATTACAGAGAAGGGGTCCCCAGCAGTGCTGTCACAGCCCATCCTTATCAAGTAGGCATTCTCTCACTCCTGGCAAAAGGCAGCATCTATCTCAGGCTGATGTGAAAGCCTCCCAGTTAGGATGCACCTCTAACACCACACTGAATTGTCAGCCTTTTGCTCCAGGGCCACAGCCTGCTGGCAGAGGTGGCCCTTGAGGAATGAGTGCCAGGAGTGCAAGAGGATTGATCCGAGCACTCCACACCTAGCCCATGTCCCAGAGGCAACTAGGAGTTACTGAGCAGCCAACAGCTTGCAGAACCTCAAAGTATGGGATGTGCTTCTAGCTCTTTCAGAGTTGGACATATTTACTAGGGGAAAGCAGGCAAACTGCTCACAGGAGCACAAGCAGCTGGGAAACCAAGGGATTCTTGAGACCCACAGTGTGTGCAACTTGTATAATTCAGATGAACCTTCCTCTCCTTCTCACATGTTTGGGCAAACTAGATATGCAGGAATCTTTCACTGAGATGACTGACAATAATCCAAGGAAAACAGCACTTAATTATCCTTGTAGGGCTTGTAAAAGTTGTGCCACCTCTCCTAGGGTTTTTTCCCTTTGTGTTACCTCAAGGACAGTCCTAACTCCTATGAAGAGAAGCTAAGGGAGCTGGGGATGTTTAGCCTGGAGAAGAGGAGGCTCAGGGGAGACCTTATTGCTCTCTACAGCAACCTGAAAGGAGGTTGGTCTCTTCTCCCAGGCAACCAGCACCAGAACAAGAGGACACAGTTTCAGGCTGCACCAGGAAAAGTTCAGGCTGGAGGTGAGGAGAAAGTTCTTCAATGAGAGAGTTGCTGGTCATTGGAAAGTACTGCCCAGGGAGGTGGTGGAGTCACCATAACTGGAGGTGTTCAAAAAGGGATTGAACATGGCACTTGAAGCCATGGTTTAGTTAGTCATGAGGTGTTGGGTGATAGGCTGGACTTGATGATCTTTTCCAACTTTATTGATCCTATGATTCTAACAGAGAGATGCCTGAGAGCTTGTAGAACAGCAGCAGCCTCACTGCAGGAGAACGTGCAAGTGAGGTGGTTTTCAGACCATAATTTCACCTACCGGTAGCAGTCCAAGTAGTCTTTGATCCCTTTGAAGCTAAACCCATTTTCAATAGACTCAGACCTGCAAAGAAAGAATTAAAGGGGCAACTGTGAACCATTAAATCCACCTCTGCTTAGCCCTGTAGACTTCAGCATTGCAGTCCAGTGGAGGCTTAGGCATCCAAGCAAGTACTCCGAGTTATCCCACTGAACACTGTTTGGACTGCCAGGGGCAGGGGGCAGGAACTGGACACAGTACTCCAGGTGGGGTCTCACCAGAGCAGAGTAGAGGGGAAGAATCACCTCCCTCAACTGCTGGCTGTGCTTTTCTTCATGCAGCCCAAGATGTGATTGGTTTCTGGGCTGCAAGTGCACACTGCTGGCTCACGCTGAGCTTCTCATCTACCAGCACCCCCAAGTCCTTTTCTTCAGGGCTGCTTGTGGATTGTGATTGTGGATTTCTTGTGGATTGTTTTCTTTACAAACCTGTGATCCTTCTCTTCCCCAAGCACCCCCTATGTTCTCTTTGAGAGTCCTTGCTGGCAACAAGCAACACAGCTGCAAACTCACTGAAAGGCTTGTGCCCACCAGCTAGCCAACCACTAAATGTGCCTGCTCTTGTAGTGCAGAGCCCTGACAAGGGCAGAATTTGTTCCCTCCCCAACAAGCAGGCTCCCTGAAGCTTCTAGAAACTTCACAGTGCTTGCAGCTACTGGTGATTTGTAAAGCTACAAAAGGAAAGAAGATTGACAGTACTATTTGTTTTGTAAAGCAGCTGAGTGTGGAGAAAGATTTTATGCCAGATTACTGACAACAGCTTCCCACTCACACAACCGTGCCAACAAGCGTGCTCTTCCGCTCTCACACACCGCATACTGACCCTGCATCCAGCAGCTGCTCTATAGTATTTGAAGTGTTTTTAGCCTCAGACTTCTCTTCTCCACCCTCTGCAGCAACCTCTGGGATAAACGTGGGATCTTCATGAATGTCAAGTGAACGCAGAAGCAAGAAGCCGTTCAGCCTGAAACAGAGAGAGAGAGAGTCACTGCCAGAGTCTGCAAGCTCTACCATGACTAATTTTTCAGACTCTTCAGAGGGAACTTTACCCAAGAACATTTTGTCTAGGCAGCCTGCTTTCACAGCAGGGAGTTGCAACATTTACAAGATCATCTCTCCCACCTTCCCTAAGGGCAGCACCAAATCTATTCTGCTTGCTTAACAAAGCCTCCTACTCCTTGATTTAAGGCCAGCCGGCCTCCATCAACCAAACTGGAAGTGAAATGGTCAAAGTTGGATGATGCACTTTTATTAGTTAGATCACCTACAAGGCCAGCAAATACAGGAATGGAGAGGAAAAGCAAAAGAGAAAGTAGTATAAACCATGATCTGCTTCAATGCAGTTCACTTGCAATCACAGAGGACACTGCAGCACAGGTGCAGGGCTTGGAACACATAAAGCAAGGAAACCAAGACCCTGTCATAGACTTCAAGGAGTGATCTGCTGTGTAACAACAATGACACTTGCCTGGGTTTGATTCATTCAAAAAGTCCATGCCTCAAGTAAAGATTCATGGGTATCAGTTATGTTTAATACATTTCCCAGTTTCCTGGGCTTATGCACAGGTCACTCATCAAATGACAGGCAAACCACACCTCAGGACATAGTTTAATGGTGTTGGTCTCAGGTTGATGGTTGGACCTGATGATCCTGGAGGCCTTTTCCAACTGAAATAATTCTATGTTTCTATGAGCCTGAGGTTCCTGACTTCTCAGTCACTAGTGGTGTGCCCCAAGGATCAGTGCTGGGCCCCATGCTTGTTAACATCTTTATCAATGATCTGGACGAGGGCATTGAGTCCATCAGCAGTGAATTTGCTGACAACACCAAGCTGGGGTCAGGAGATGACCTGCTGGAGGGTAGAGAGGCTTTGCAGAGGGACCTTGACAGGCTGGACAGATGGGGAGAGGCCAAGGGCAGGAGATTGAACACATCCAAGTGCCAGGTTCTACACACTGGCCACAGCAACCCCATGCAGTGCTACAGGCTGGGGTCAGAGTGGCTGGAGAGCAGCCAGGCAGAGAGGGACCTGGGGGTGCTGGTTGATAGTAGGCTGAACATGAGCCAGCAGTGTGCCCAGGCAGCCAAGAGGGCCAATGGCATCCTGGCCTGCATCAGGAACAGTGTGGCCAGCAGGAGCAGGGAGGTCATTCTGCCCCTGTACACTGCACTGGTTAGGCCACTCCATGAGTCCTGTGTCCAGTTCTGGGCCCCTCAGTTTAGGAAGGAGGTTGACTTGCTGGAAGGTGTACAGAGAAGGGCAACAAAGCTGGGGAGGGGTTTGGAGCACAGCCCTGTGAGGAGAGGCTGAGGGAGCTGGGGTTGCTTAGCCTGGAGAAGAGGCAGCTCAGGGGAAACCTTATTTCTGTCTACAACTACCTGAAGGGAGGTTGTAGCCAGGTGGGGGTTGGTCTCTTCTCCCAAGCAACCAGCACCAGAACAAGAGGACACTGTCTCAAGCTGCACCAGGGGAGGTTTAGGCTGGAGGTTAGGAGAAAGTTCTACACAGAGGGAGTGATTGGCCATTGGAATGTGCTGCCAGGGAGGTGGTGGAGTCACCTTCACTGGAGCTGTTCAGGAGGAGACTTGATAGGGTGCTTGGTGCCATGGTTTAGTTGATTAGATAGTGTTGGAATAGGTCGGACCTGAAGATCTTGAAGGTCTCTTCCAACCTGGTTTATTCTATTCTCTTGAGTAGCTCTTAGTGCATCACACATGTGAAAACACAGTTTCTGAACAAGTGCAAGAGAAGGAGAAAAGGCTGCCTGAAAACAGTGCATATCCTTAGAAAGAACATGCTATAACCTCTGGACTTCACATTTAGCCATTACTACTATTCTTTCACCACTGTGGGGGATTTACCACTATGGCAGATATGTGCATCCACAATCTTTAAAAGAAAGATTGCTCTTTAGCAGAGGAGCAGAAAGACAAAGAGGGAAACTGGGAATTTTGGTTTCTAGGCACCTGTCTGAGGGTGCAAAAAAAGGTTAATTTCTTCTGACAGTCAGTCACTCAGACCAAAGTAGTTAATAAAATAACAAACTAGTAAAAAACAATATCTATGAAACAATCTTGCTCACTCTCCAATCAAATTCTGCAGTGTCCCTCTTCAAAATGGTCATTTCATATAGCCTGTTGAGTGGTATGCAATGCAAGCACCATAAAACAACAACAACCAGAGCAAAACAAAACAGATAACCTTGGAGGGGAGAAAACTCCCTGCTCTTACCTCATCAAGAATGGCAGTAAGCAGATCTGTCCAAAAGCCTAGAAGAAAGCAAGTAGAAACATAGGTTTGCAGTAACTTTGCCCTGACCACCCTCCTTGCTAGACAAGGTGGCTGCAACACTAAGAGGCATCTATATAGCTCCCATCCCTTCCTTTCCTCATGTTCTGCAGGACATGCAAACATTGGATAAGGTAGAAACTTACTATTATCTTATTCACCCTGCTGTTAGCCTTTCCTGTTACTCAGATTCTGTACTAAATCAAGTCAACTTGGAAGAGCATGAGAAACAGAGATTCCATGGCAGCTGAAAACACTCTGGACAACTTGGTTCCCAGTGCAGCAATACCACTGCTCCCAGTTCATAGCAATGCCAGCCTAGTTCTAGCCAACTCAACAATGGATTGCAAAAGCATGTTATGTCTGAAGTAAGGCTCACACTTCTAGATTCAAGAAGTGATATGTTGCTTCACACATTATGTAAGAATTATCACAGAATCAACAAGGCTGGAAAATACCTCAAAGATTATCAAGTCCAACCTGTCACCCAACACCTCAGGACTAAACCATGGCACCAAGTGCCACGTCCAGTCCCCTCTTGAACACCTCCAGGGACGGTGACTCCACCATCTCCCTGGGCAGCACATTCCAATGGCTAACAACTCTCTCTGGGAAGAACTTTCTCCTCACCTCCAGCCTAACTCTCCCCTGGCACAGCTTGAGACTGTGTCCTCTTGTTCTGGTGCTGGTTGCCTGGGAGAAGAGACCAACCCCTCCCTGGCTACAACCTCCCTTCACATAGTTGTAGACAGCAATCTGAGCCTTCTCATACAGCACATTCCAATAGCTAACAATTCTCTCTGTGAAGAGCTTTCTCCTCACCTCCAGCCTAAATTAATTAATGAGTCTCTTCTTGAAAAGGCATCACTCCTAATCTACATCTAATCTAAACCAGCACAATCCCATAGGAAATGGAGAATCTGGAGAATCTCATGTGTCCCTCTCCCAGGTGGATGTCAGAAAAGGAAACAAGTCCACAACCACACACCAGCTCGGTATGTTCGATACAAGCCACCACAAAATAAAAGATAAGAAGTTAGTCAGCTTGTTATATCCTGGAAGAAAGCCATTTGCAAGGTGCTCTCACAAACTAACACAGCCCATTGCTAGCCTTCACTCCAGGCCCAAACAGCTGCTAAGCTAACAAAGCTCCTGAAAGGAGATCATAGCAAGGTTCAAGTAACTAGTGACAGGATGAGAGGAAATGGCCTCAAGTTATTCCAGGGGAGGCTTTGATTAGGTACTAGGAAAAATTTCTTTACTGAAGGGGTGGTCAGGCTTTGGAACAGGCTACCCAGGAGATGTTAAAAAAACCTATGTAGATATGTCACTTTGGGACATGGTTTTGTGGTCATGGTGGTGTTGTGCTGATAGTTGGACTTGATGAACTTAGGGCTCTTTTCCAATCTTAATGATTCTCAAATTGTAACATGACACACTGTTGAAATGACACTTTTATGCCTAACCTAGACTGCCGAGCAGCAGCAGCAACAACAACAAAATCCACCTGCTTTTGGACAGACAATGCCACAAGGTCTTCATGGCCAAGCAGATACAGACTTTTCTACCCCAGCACCCTAGCACACTAGCAGTCAGGTCTCCTCCACAACTGCCTCAGCACTGATCAACCTGCAGGCTCACAGGCACACCAAAGCCCAGCAGAGGAGGACAGCCCGAGGGGGGTGCAGCTGCCTTCAAAGCCCAAGCCCACCCGAGAAGAGCACTGGAGGGACAGCTGCCTTCAAAGCTCACCCCAGAAGAGTGCTACAGAGACAGCTGCCCTCAAAGCCAGAGCCGACCCGCGGACAGCACTGTGGGGACAGCTGCCTTCAACGTCAAATCCTACCCTGAGGAGAAGCACTGCGGGGGAGAGTTGTCTTCAATACCGTTCTGAAAAAATACCCAGGGATTCAAATCCCTTCACGTCTGGGGAAAGCTGTCCTCTGCTGTATTCCGAGTTTGATGCGGGCTCCTGACTGGATGCACCCGAAAACACTCTGACACCCTCACCCCAGAAGCCAGCTGCCTCCCCCCACAGCATCCCCCCTGGGAGAGAGGGAGGGAGAACCTGAAACCGCGCAAAGCACCGCAATTTCCCTCAAAACGTAAATGCTTCACGCCGAGATCACTCTCCCTCCGGATTTCCCGTCAGCCTTAGCCTCGTCCAGGTTTCCCCAAGCAACCTAAGGTTTTGCCGTCTTGTTTACCCCGGGCGGCGAGCTCGCCCCAGCCCCTACTCACCGTGTTGGCCACATGGACGAAGAGCCGCAGCCCGGAGCCGCAGAGCCGTGGTGCCCACTGCGGAAAGGAGGCGAGAGGTGAGCGCTGGGCCCCGCTCCCCGGCACCGCTCCCTACCTACCCGCTCGCCCGCCCTCTCCCGGAGCTCACGGGTTCCTTGGGTGGGCTGTAGCCCCTCTTCTCAGCCCGGCCCGGCTCCCGGCGACGCAGCGTGGCCCCCGCACTGCCCGTGTGCCGTCGTACGCAGCACAGGTAAAAGGCGGCGGCGGCCGGCAGCAGCCAGAGAAGCAACAGCAGGAGCGGCGCCATGACCAATCCTCCCACAGCGCCCGGCTGGGGCTAAGTCCCGCAGCTCCCGGGGCGGCGCTGCCGGTCTCGCTCCGCCCGCCTGCCGAGGGCGCCTGCGCCCTGCTCGAAGTTGTGGGGCGAGTAGTGGCGGGAGCAGAGCGGTGTCTTAATGGTTCCTGGCGGGCTGGGGCCAGCCGGGCTTCTCCTGCTATGTCCCGGTTCTTCCAGGCACTTCACCGCGCTGCTAGCGCCCGGGCGAAGGGCCCTGGTGTGGAGGAAGCGGAGGTTTACCGGTGGGGTCTGACAGGTCAGCGGGCCGCCGCCGGTAGCGGGTCAGGCCCTGGGCTGTCCGGGGAGAGGGGTGGTGAGGGAGCTGGCGAGGGCGGTTGGGGTGGGCTTGGGCTTGTGTGAGCGGGCGGCGGGAGGCGGCAGGGAGGCCCTGCGGCTGCACGGTGCTGCGCAGCTATGATGATGTGGGCTCTGTTAGCAACCCTCATGTACCGGATAAAGAAAGGTGTAAATAAAGGCGGTCCCCGGGCCTGTAAAAGCGGGTAGTGCCGCTGCGGAGAGCATGGTGCCGCAATGCTCCCTGCTCCACGCAAACCTTCCCCGGCGGCCTCAGGCCCAGGCTCCTTGGCTTTGTAGGTGGGTGTCGGTGGGTGCTTAGAATAGAATAGAATTAACCAGGTTGGAAGAGACCTTGGGGATCATTGAGTCCAACTTAGCATCCAACACCATCTAATCAGATGAACCATGGCACCAAGCACCCCATCCAGTCTCTTCCTAAATATCTCCAGGGACTGACTCCACCACCTCCCTGGGCAGCACATTCCAGTGGCCAGTCTCTGTGAAGAACTTCCTTACATCCAGCCTAATCCTCCCCTGGCACAGCTTGAGACTGTGTCCTCTTGTTCTGGTGCTGGTTGCCTGGGAGAAGAGACCAACCCCCACCTGGCTACAACCTCCCTTCAGGTAGTTGTAGACAGCAAGAAGGTCTCCCCTGAGCCTCCTCTTCTCCAGGCTAAGCAACTCCAGCTCCTTCAGCCTCTCCTCATAGGGAGGGGGCCTTGGCCTCCTGAGCCCTGCTTTTACTGCTGCTGAGGCTCAGCACTGCCTTAGACAATTCTGTGCTTCAGGAGTATGTCATCCTCAAAGTGGGTAGGTGTCGAGCATAAATTGGAATTATTTGGGTTGGAAGGGGCCTTAATGATCACCTAGTTCCAAACCCACCCTCCATCCCCTGGCCATGGGCATGGACACGGACACTTCCCACTAGACCAGGTTGCTCATGGCCCTGTCCAGCCTGGCCTTGAACACCTCCAGAGAGGAGGGGCGTCCACAACCTCCCTGGAACACCTGTTCCAGTGTCTCACCACCCTTACTGTAAAGAATTTCATACTCATATCTGCTCTTGCAGCTTAAAGCTATTCCCCCTCATCATAGAATTATAGGTTGGAAAAGACCTCAAAGATCATCATGTCCAACCTGTCACCCAGCACCTCATGACTACTAAACTATGGCACCAATTGCACATCCAAAGCCCTTTTTGAGCACCTCCAGGGACGGCGACTACTCCACCTCCCTGGGCAGCACATTCCAATGGCTAACAACTCTGAAGAATTTTCTCCTCATCTCAAGCCTAAACTTCCCCTGGTGCAGTTTGAGACTGTGTCCTCTGGTGCTAGTTGCCTGGGAGAAGAGAACAACCTCCTCCTGGCTACAACCTCCCTTCAGGGAGTTGTAGAGAGCAAGAAGGTCTCCCCTGAGGCTCCTCCAGGCTAAACAACCCCAGCTCCCTCAGCCTCCCCTCATAGGGCTTGTGCTCAAGGCCTCTCCCCAGCCTCATTGCCCTTCTCTGGACGTGTTTTACATTTATCCTAGCTGAAGTGTAGGAAAATTTAGGCTGTGTGTTAGGAAGAAATTCTTCACAGAAAGACTGGCCATTGGAATAGGCTGCCCAGGGAGGTGGTGGAATCACTGTCCCTGGAAAAAATAAGTAAAAAGACTGGATGAGTCACTTAGTGCCATGGTTTAGTTGGTTAGATGGTGTTGGGTGATAGGTTGGACTCGATGATCTTGAAGGTCTTTTCCAAACTGGTTAATTCTGTGATTCTGTGAAAGCTGCAGAATACCTTGTTGAGAAGTGGTTATTATGCAGTAGAAGAGTGTTACAAACACTTTTAGTAGCCTAAAGGGTGTCCTTGGATGTAGTACTTGGATGTTTTACAAAGTAGAGTCATGCAATTGTCAGGGTTGGAAGGGACCTCAAGGATCATCCAGTTCCACCCTCCCTGACATGGTCAGGGACACCTCGCTCTAAATCAGGTTGCTCAGAGCCCATCCAGCCTGGCCTTAAAATCCTCCAGGCATGGGTCCTCTACCACCTCCCTGGGCAACCTGTTCCAGTGTCTCACCACCCTCATGGTGAAGAACTTCCTAACCTCCAATCTGAATCTTCCCATTTCTATTTTTTCCCCATTCCCTCTAGTCTTATCATTACTTGACACCCTAAAAAGTCCCTCCCCAGCTTTCTTGTAAGCCTCCTTAAGATACTGGAAGGCCAAAATAAGGTCTCCTTGGTAGCTGAAGCTGAAAATCAATCCACCTTTTAGGAATGCAGAGTAGTGGCTTCATTACCAGATGGGGTTCCTTGTACATTCCTTTGCAAGAACTTGGAGCATTGTTGTGTGTACAGGTTCCTGAATATGATTTAATGTAATGAATTTGCTGTAAGTGCTGGTTCTGATCTCTAAACCACCTGCTGGGAAATGGTGTGCTTTTCCTGTAAGGCAAAGGTTTGGGAAGGCCTGTTCTGGAGAGGACCTTCGTTCTGGTGGCTTCAAGATATAGCTCTGTCTAGATGGTGTTGGATGACTCTGTAAATGCAACAGATTGGTTTAATTTCCAGGCATTACACTTCGTCCCTATCAACTAGAAGGCGTAAACTGGCTGGTGCAGTGCTACGATGTCCAGCATGGCTGTATCCTGGGTGATGAGATGGGTCTTGGGAAGACTTGTCAGGTGTGTTGTCTTCTCTGGTCAATGATCTTTGCCAAACTTGTTGTTTTTTCAGCCCAGAATGAAAAATCAACAAAACCACACTAATGACTGGTCAGTTAGGCAGCCTTGTCATAGAATCACAGAATCAATTAGGTTGGAAAAGACCTCAAAGATCATCAAGTCCAACCTGTCAACCCAAGACCTCATGACTACTAAACCATGGCACCAACTGCCATGTCCAATCCCTTTTTGAACACCCCCAAGAAGGAACAAAAAAACCAACTCCAACTTTCTGCAGCAGGCAGGCCTGGCAGAGGCAAACAAGCTTCTCAGTCTGGCCTGTCCTGTAGCACACACTCTGGTTCACTAGTTAGGGGCTGCCAGCATCATCCCTCTAGAGCAGCACCAAGGCTTGACCCCGAGTCAGGAGCCACATCCTGCAAGCAGTGGCAAGAGGATTTGCATATCTCCCACAGCACCTGTCACAGAAGCTGAAAGTTCTGCAAGTGCTGGAGCTTGTTTTCTTCTCCCTTTGATTGCTCCCTCTATTCACAGCTCAAGACTGGGTGTTTCTAAGTTACAGTAGCTCTCTCTGTGGAGAGGGAGAGCCATGTCCTGAAGTCCATACTCAAAAGAGAGAGATCACTGTTTCTGTATTGTATTGTATTGTATTTAGGTGGGTTGGATTGGTTGATAGGTTGGACATGATGATCTTGAAGGTCTCTTCCAACCTGGTGTATTGTATTGTATTGTATTGTATTGTATTGTATTGTATTGTATTCCCTTCCCTAATCATTTGAACCAGCTGTTAAGTTCCAAGTAACCCTCTAAAAAGGTTCCAGGGTTTTGTAAAAAGACAAGTGGTCATTTTTTACAGGCACCTTAATGCATAATTCATAATGCACAGAGCTGAAGGCACAACACACAGCCAATACAGAGAGGATGATGTAATAATGTCATGCACCTGCAGTAAGATGGGTTTTGCATTTGTCAGTATATGAATTAAGATTTACTTTTCTCTTTTGTATGTTGTTCAACAAGTTTCAGTTTTGTTAGGAAATGACTCTGCTTTGTTTCAGATGCTGGTATTCAATTTCTCTAAAAAAAACCCCAAACTAGTAGTTTTAGAAAGTGATGTGTGGTAGATCTTTTTCTGTGACTGTGAGAGAAAGGTCTTTGGAAAGGGACTCCAAATACTGAGGCCACATCTTTTGATCTAAGCTTTTTTTTGTCATTGATGATGGATCTTGTTTGATATTTCCTGCTTTGTGCTAGGGAACCTGTGGGAGCTGACTACAAAGCTCTACAAGGAGATAGTTTATGTAGGTTCAGGCTATTGGGCTGACCCCTTTCCTTGTTACTAACTTTTCCCCCCTTTTCTTTCTAGACTATTTCTCTACTTCTTTATTTGACCAAAAAAATAACAAGCAAAGAGAAATTTTTGATACTTTGTCCTCTGTCTGTTCTGAGCAACTGGAAGGAGGAACTGGAAAGGTAAGTTTCAACAGTTGTCTGGCTCATATTCTTACACAGCAGGTTACAAAGATTCTGTTCAAATGTGCTCAAGTAAAACAGCTTTCTTCCTTTCAGGGAAAAGAAAAAGTAAAAAGGGAAGCTACTAAACCAACAAGTCAATGCAAGCTATGGAGTTAATGCAGTCTTTACATTGCTGTGGTATGCATGAATGGCCAGGTGGCCAAGAAGGCCAGTGGCATCCAGGCCTGGATCAGGAACAGTGTGGCCAGCAGGAGCAGGGAGGTCATTGTGCCCCTGTACTCAGCACTGGTTAGGCCACACCTTGAGTCCTGTGTCCAGTTCTGGGCCCCTCAGTTTAGGAAAGATGTTGAGTTGCTGGAAGGTGTCAAGAGAAGGGCAACAAAGCTGGGGAGGGGTTTGGAGCACAGCCCTGTGAGGAGAGGCTGAGGGAGCTGGGGTTGCTTAGCCTGGAGAAGAGGAGGCTCTGGAGAGACCTTATTGTTCTCTACAACTACCTGGAGGGAGGTTGTAGCCAGGAGGGGGTTGGCCTCTTCTCCTAGGTAACCAGCATCAGAACAAGAGGACACAGCCTCAAGCTGTGCCAGGGGAGGTTTAAGCTGGAGGTTAGGAAGAAATTCTTTGCAGAAAGAGAGATTGGCCATTGGAATGTGCTGCCCAGGGAGGTGGTGGAGTCACCATCACTGGAGGTGTTTAGGAAGAGACTGGATGGGGTGCTTGGTGCCATGGTTTAGTTGATTAGATAGTGTTGGGTGATAGGTTGGACTTGATGATCTCAAAGGTCTCTTCCAACCTGGTTAATTCTATTCTATTCTATTCTATTCCAATTCATTCAATTTCTAGTATTGGCTGACTTTCAGTCCAAGTGTCCCCACTAGCTCCTTTTATTGATTTGTACCCTCCATGCTCAGCCTCCTGTAGGCAAAATCTGCAGGAGACAGTCAGGATTCTGTATGATGCAAGGTAAGACCCAAGCTGAATAGTATCTTCCTTGGCATGCTCACATATGCATGCAAAATACATTGCATCTGTGCATGCAACACGTCTTCACTGGGGTGCAGTGTCTGGGCTGATGACACATTTGCTGTGTCTGGAACATGTACATTTTTAAGCTGGAGCCCAAAGATTCCATTTAAGGAAAGAAAATCAAATGACTTGAACAGAAGTCTGTCTGTCTGTGTAGCTGTTGGGTGATGCTGAAATCATCCAGGTTATGTTCTGAGGTGAGCTGGCCTGATTTGGGTAGCCTTATGGTTGGAATAGGTGGGAGAGTATTCATCCCTTCATAGATCAGCAGCAAACAGCTACCCAGAAGGAAAATTGGGCAAACATCAGTGGTGAGGTCAAATGAAGAATTTTATGGTCCAGACTCTTCCTCTGTGGAACTGGTTTTATTTGCTTTTTGACTAGACCCTTCCAACCCCTAGCATCCAGTGATCCTATGACTAAGAGGATAGATTTTTGAGGCTCTGACTTGGACCTGTTGGCTGTAGACTTTGTTTGCCTTTATTTTAGCATGATTTAGGCCAATTCTTTGATACCAACTGGGTAAATTGTGTTCATTCACTTGCTTCTCATGGGCTTTTTCAGTTCAGAATAGAGGCAGGCCAAAGCAGTGGTTTTCACTCAGATGATTGAAACTTGGGTTGCAAGACCTAGGAGAACACAGTTTCTTTGGGTCTTGTCTAGTCCAGAACCAGAAGCTGAGATGCCAGCCTAAAAACCCAACCCTCAGAAGGGGTTGGATTGAAAGGCTGAGATCCAGCCACATTTCACAGCAGGGCAGTGTTGGGGTCAGGGCAGTAGTTGATACTGGCATCTAGGGTCATAAGAACCTGAAAGATTTAATTTGGCTCCATGTTTTTGCTCCTTCTTTTGACAACAGGTTTGCTCCAGGTCTTTCCTTTGTGACATACATAGGCAACAAGGAGGAGCGACCTAAACTGCAGCAGAGCCTGAGAGAGCAATCTCACTTCCAAGTGCTTTTGACTACATATGAGGTATGTGATACTTTTGTCATTTGGAAGGAGGGATCAAGTCCTTCCTTGTCTTTTCCATTCCTTTGTACCACCCAGCCTTGTCCTTTGTACTTATCTCTGACCTCTATCTTTACTGCATAGCTGTATCACAACTTGAGTGAAGAAAACAGACATCTGTCCATCCTTAACTAATGCTAAGTGGCACCTTACAGACCTTCACCATTTAATGAAGTGCACAAGTGTTCATTAGGATTATTAATCAGGCAATGCAAGGACACTTAGAGTTTGCCTTTTTGTGTATCTCTGTAGCATGCCTCATTCCTGGAATGCAAAGTGGTGAGGTTGCTGTTGCAGTTGGTAGGACTTGGGCCAGAATCTAAGAAGAGCTCTCCTAAGAGCAGTAAATAGAACCAAGCAGAAAAGGGTCACTGGTTTGGACTTTCTGTGGTCTGGTCCTTAGTTATCTGGAGTAGGGAAAAAGCCCTTTTCTGAGTCAGTTCCACTCTAGTGCTACTTTGTACCAGGACTTTGATTTTATTTTAAACAATCTCTTAACAAACACATCAGCTTGAAATTCGATGCAAAACTCTCTAACCCCACCTCTTCCGATCTTCTCTTCCCTTTGTCCTTTTGCATTTGCTCTCTTCAAGTATTTCACATGTCTTCCCACTGAGAGCTGTGTGACCTGTGCTGACCACTCTGAGCCTGAATCTTTTTCCACCTTGCAGAGGCAGGAAAGGGTTATCAGTGATAAACCTTGTCCTAAATACCATAAATGGCAACGCTCATAATTAAGCAAGTCCAAGACGGCCATCAGCTGTGTCAAAACATGTCCAGAGACAGGCAGGGAGGCTGGTGAGAGGTCTTGAGTACAAGCCCTATGAGGAGAGGCTGAGGAAGCTGGTGTTGCTTAGCCAGGAGGAGGCTCAGATGAGACCTTATTGCTGTCTACAACTACCTGAGGGGAGGTTGTAGCCCGGTGGGGGCTGGTCCAATCCCACATCCAATCCCCTCTTGAACGTCTCCAGGGATGGTGATTCCACCACCTCCCTGGGCAGCACATTCCAATGGCTAACAACTCTCTCTGGGAAGAACTTTCTCCTCACCTCCAGCCTAAACTTCGCCTGGCACAGCTTGAGACTGTGTCCTCTTGTTCTGGAGCTGGTTGCCTGGGAGAAGAGACCAACCCCCACCTGGCTACAACCTCCGTTCAAGTAGTTGTACACAGCAATAAGGTCTCCCCTGAGCCTCCTCTTCTCCAGGCTAAGCAACCCCAGCTCCCTCAGCCTCTTCTCATAGGGCTGTGCTCGAGACCTCTCCCCAGCCTCATTGCCCTTCTCTGGAGACCTTCAAGTGTCTCAATGTTCTTCTTAAACTGAGGGACCCAGAACTGGACACAGGACTCAAGGTGTGGCCTAACCAGTGCTGAGTACAGGGGCACAATGACTTCCCTGCTCCTGCTGGCCACACTGTTCTTGATGCAGGCCAGGATGCCATTGGCCTTCTTGGCCACTTGGGCACACTGCTGGCTCATGTTCAGGTGGCTGTCAATCAGCACCCCCAGGTCCCTTTCTGTTTGGCTGCTCTCCAGCCACTCTGACCCCAGCCTGTAGCTCTGCATGGGGTTGTTGTGGCCAAAGTGCAGCACCCAGCACTTGGATTGATGTTCTGTTCCTTAAGTGGTGTATTTGAATAAGTCACACATCATTTCTTTTCATTGCAGATTTGTATGAAAGATGCAGCATTTCTGAACCTGTGAGTGTGTTTTGCATTTTTTTTCAAGTATAATTCTTCATATCTGTATTCCTTAAGTGTATGTTTCTATGTGTGACATCCCATGATTATTTTTTTTTCACAAGAGTCAAGGATGTTCTTTGCTTGTGATTAGAGCTTTGCCTTGAACAGTTTTCAGTGAATAATCTTTAATGTCACCTAGGATGTAAATGAACTGGCAGTTTTCAGGCCAGTTAACTGAAACGTGGTGCCCATCCACAAGAAGGGCTGGTTGGATGAGCCAGGGAATTCCAGGCCTCTCAGCCTGACCTCAGTGCCAGGCAAGATTATGGAACAGATCATCTTGACTGCACACAGCACTTACAGGATGGCCAAGGGATCAGGCCCAGCCAGCATGGATTTAGGAAGGGCAGGTCCTGCCTCACCAACCTGATTTTCTATGCTCAGGTGATTGCCTGTTGGATGTGGGGCAGGCTGTGAATGTAGTCTACCTCGGCTTCAGCAAGGCCTTTAACACTGTCCCCCATAGCAAACTCCTGGCCAAGCTGTCAGCCCCTGGCTTGGACAGCAGCACAGAGTGCTGCTTAGGAACTGGCTGGAGGGCTGAGCCCAGAGAGTGGTGGTGAATGGTGCCACATCCAGCTGGCACCACACTAGTGGTGTGCCCCAAGGATCAGTGCTGGGCCCCATGCTCTTTAATATCTTTATTGATTGTCTGGATGAGGGGATTGAGTCCATCATCAGTAAATTGGCAGATGAAACCAAGCTTGGGCAGATGTTGATCTGTTAGAGGGTAGAGGGGCTTTGCAGAGGGACCTCGACAGGATATGGGGAGACCTTATTACTCTACAACTACCTGAAGGGAGGTTGTAGCCAGGCAAGGTCTGGTCTCTTCTCCCAGGCAGCCAGCACCAGAACAAGAACACAGTCTCAAGCTGCACCAGGGGAGGTTCAGACTAGATGTTAGGAAGAAATTCTCCACAGAGAGAGTGATTGCCCATTGGAATGTGCTGCCCAGGGAGGTGTGGAGTCACCATCACTGGAGGTGTTTAGGAAGAGACTGGACGGGGTGCTTGGTGCCATGGTTTAGTTGATTAGACCATTTCCCAATTAACCCATTCTAATACATGCTGTGTTAGCATGTCCTGATACAGCAATGTAACACCACCACAAGTGAGTTGAGCAAGAACCTTGTTCCAATGTAGTGCGAGAATGTGGCAGTACATCCAAAGCCCCTCGCCCCCTGTGAAGCCAGGATGAGGGGTGGCGGAGAAGCTGGGATAGAGGGAGCCAGGGGGAGACATCTCCCCCCCAACCAAGGTTGTGGGTCAGTAGACACATATGAGCCCTTCCCCCAGGCCATGTGCCCCTGGCTCCCTCTATCCCAGATTCTCCGCTTGCCCCCACCCCAGCTTTGTGGGGAGGGGAGCAGTTTTGGATGTACTAGAATCATAGAATAGAATCAACAAGGTTGGGAAAGACCTCAGAGATCATCAAGTCCAACCTGTCACCCAACACCTCAGACTAACTAAACCATGGCACCAAGTGCCATGTCCAATCCCCTCTTGAACACCTCCAGGGATAGTGACTCCACCACCTCCCTGGGCAGCACATTCCAATGGCCAATCTCTCTTTCTGGGAAGAATTTTCTCCTCACTGCCACACTCCACCCTGTTGATGTTTCAACAAAAATAGCTTGGACCCTGGGAGTAGTGGAGCAGTCACCTCTTGCCCCCAAAGTTAAAAGGGGGTGCAGTTCAGTAAGGTTTCTGTGGATCATCATTTTCCAGTACAGAACATGAGTACCTTTAACCCAAGGCTTCATGTGCAATGCACACAATAAACCACTGTAGGACAAGACAGTGAACGTTGCCATCAGATACAGCAATGTACCAATGACCCTGCAGAACCAGTGCAATCCTGGTGGAGCAACAACTGCTCTGAGTCCTTGGCCTGAAGTAACAGGATGTGCATACAGAATTGCATACAGGATCGATAGGGTGATCTCAACTCCACCCCATGATGTGCATTCATCACTCAAGACTGAGTCTTCATCCTCCTAGGTGATGGTTGCTTTGCTGGAACCAAGTCTCCAGCATGGTCTCTGTCCTGTAAGGGTACAAAAACTGGCTGCAGTGTAGAGAAAGGGCTGAATGGGTTTTTGCTGAGTACCCACCATACTGTGGGATATTCCAGAATGGACCAAAAGGCCCCAACAGGCCTCTGTTATTTTCCTCAGCTTTGTTTAGGGCACTGAGAAAACGTATTCAGAATGGGAAGAGATACTTCTGTCCCTAACCAAGGAAGCAGAGAAGCTCTGCACTTCACAAGCCACTGTGGTGCAAGGCCCATTCCCTCTGCTAAAATCAATCCTCAGGGGATCACCTCCACCTGACCACATTGAAGACTTGGTTCCAGCAGAGCAACCATCACCTAGGAGGACGAAGACTCACTTTTCAGTGAGTCTAGCACATCATGGGGTGAAGACTGAGACCACCATATTGATCCTGTATGCAATTCTGTATTCATATCCTGAGTATGTTACCTCAGGCAGAAGAAAAACTGGAGAGTCAAACTTTCCCTCCTCTGCCTATTGTTCAGCCATACTTGACTTTGTGATGTGGGAGTTGAAACCCCAGTGGTAAGCAGGCACAAGCACTGAGGACTGAAAAGGTCTGGAGTTTCTGTTAAGCCTGGTGGAGGTACTAGGTCACCAGTGATTCTGTTGCCTCCTTGATGAGACTCTGCATATAGCTGTGTCATACCCAGAACAAGCTGAAGCTTCTGTCTTGGGTGATTTGCAAAAGGCTTGTAATCACTCTGCCATCACTATCTGTAGTTGGTGGGTTTTTGCACAGGTGGGCCTAGTCTCTCTTGTTCCAAACTATAGACCTCCTCAAATGTTTGGCTAACTCGTGCCTATGTTATTTTCCCCATAGAAAAGAGGGTGGAGAGACAAGCAGTAAATGCAAGTGAATTGACTTAGTTTTGATTTCAGGAAAACTCATACAGGCCATAGTCAAAAAGCTGTGTAGGCTCTTGAAAAGCAATACTTGTGCATTCCTGCTGTCCCTGCTTATGATGTTTGCTTGTGGTTCATGGGGTAGGACCATCTCAAGTTCAGCCAAGCAGATCTATCACTTACTTCAGTCTTTTTGTACTGACACGAATGGTCTGCCCCTAATTGATGATGCTGGTTTTTTTTCAGCTTCAGCTGGGCTGCCTTGGTTGTAGATGAAGCTCACAGACTGAAAAACCAAAACTCTCTGCTTTACAAGGTGCTTTCACAGGTAAAAGAACTCATCCATCTTTTACTGTCTAAAGCCTTTACTCTCTTCAGTATAGCACACAGGTTCTGTGTTCTTCTGAGTAGTTGTTAAGCTTTGGGCCACATCCAGTTCCTATCAGAGTTGGTGAATAGATTCTCATATTTAGTGGCAGACAGATAAAGGTCTATCTTGTTGGCTTTGCAGAGAGATGGGCAGTATGTAGTCCTTATCTCTTATTCTGACTTGTGTTTGGGCAATTTGAAAGACCAAAAGCTGAAAAGCAGACAGACATAAAATTGAATCACTGCTGTGCTACTGAAGTGGTAGAAGACTGGCAAGAAAGCTGGTGAGAGGTCTGGAGCACAAGCCAAATCGGGAGAGGCTGAGGGAGCTGGGGTTGCTTAGCCTGGAGAAGAGGAGGCTCAGAGGAGACCTTATTGCTGTCTACAACTACCTGAAGGGAGGTTGTAGCCAGGTGGGGGTTGGTCTCTTCTTCCAGGCAACCAGCACCAGAACAAGAGGACACAGTCTCAAGCTGTGCCAGGGGAAGTTTAGGCTGGAGGTGAGGAGAAAGTTCTTCACAGAAAGAGTTGTTGGCCATTGGAATGTGCTGCCCAGGGAGGTGGTGGAGTCACTGTCCCTGGAGGTGTTCAAAAGGGGATTGGACGTGGCACTTGGTGCCGTGGTTTAGGAGTCATGAGGTGTTGGGTGATAGGTTGGACTTGATGATCTTTGAGGTCTCTTCCAACCTTATTTATTCTATTCTATTCTAAAACATGGGCATTAAGTCTGGGCTAGCATCAGTTCTATACAGAGAGAGTGATTGCCCATTGGAATGGTCTGCCCAGGGAGGTGGTGGAGTCACCATCATTGGAGGTGTTCAGGAGGAGACTTGATGGGGTGCTTGGTGCCATGATCTAGTTGTTCAGGTGCGTTGGATTGGTTGATAGGTTAGACGCGATGATCTTGAAGGTCTCTTCCAACCTGGTTTATTGTATTGTATTGTATCAGCAACTGAGGGAACTGGGGCTGTGTGGTGTGAAGAAATGGAGTCTGAGGGGAGGCTTTCTCACTCTCTAGAACCAGGAGGTTGTAGTGAGGTGGGTGTTGATCTCCTCTCCCAAGTAATGAGTGATAGGATGAGGGGAAGTTGCCTCTAGTTGTGCCACAGGAGTTTAAAGATTGGACAGTAAGGAAAATATCTTCAAGAGTTGTCAAGGACTGCATCTGGCTGCCCAGGGAACTGGTTGAGTCACCATCCCTGGAGGTATTTAAAAGATGTGTAGATGTGGCACTTGGTTTAATGGTGGGCTTGGCAGTGTTGGATTAGCAGTTGGGCTCCATGATCTGAAAGATCTTTTCCAACCTCAACAATTCTATCATTCTATGACTGTTACACCATACCTTATGTTAGTTGGTTTTGGCAGACATTTACATTCTGTGGGCAGTTCTGTGCCATCTGTCATCTTTAAGTTAAACTTAAGATTAGCTTGAGGGGAGTTGTGTGCAAAGTATCATTCCGTTCCGGATATTCTCTCTTCATGATTTCGTTTTGTTGCTGGTTCTTTCAGTTCTCAGTAGGCTTCAGTCTGCTACTCACAGGCACTCCAGTCCAGAACAACCTCCAGGAGCTGTACTCCTTACTCAGCCTTATTGAGCCTGACATCTTTCCTCGAACAGAAGTGAAAGAGTTTGTTGAGTATTACCAAGCAGTTGATAAGGAGAGTGAGCCAGGTCAGTAATAAGCACTTGAATCAAAAGCAGCTGTTAACCTGCATAGGAAGCAGACCTGTTTTCACCCCTTTATTTGCCTTTTTAGTTGTAGTAGTTTTGGGCTTTAAAACAAAGCCACTAAAAGTATGATTATTAACCTTAATGTAGTTCTTGTCTATTTAAGGTGTAGAGTTGTGGTTTGGTTTCTCTGTAAAAAGGGGCTTGAATCATTTCACTAATAGATGTGAAGTACCTGATGCAGTTGGTTTGAAAGTGTAGTTGTGACAGTACTATATAAATTCCTTACATCTAATGCAGTAATCTCCTCTCCTTGTTTAATTTTCCCCTAATCTCCTCTCCTTGTTTTATTTTCCCCTAATCTCCTCTCCTTGTTTTGTTTTCCCCTTGACTCTCTATAGCCAAAGAATTGCACAATCTTCTGCAGCCATTTTTGCTTCGAAGAGTTAAGTCTGAGGTGGCTGCAGAGCTTCCAAAGAAGGTGGAGGTGGTTCTGTACCATGGAATGTCAGCCCTGCAAAGGAAGTACTACAAAGCCATTTTGATGAAAGATCTGGGTAACTGAAGGGTTTGAACCATATCAGCTACTTTGAAAGCTAAAAGTCATTTCTTGTGTAAATCCATACTCTGTTGCAGTGAAGGAGGAGACACTTTGACCTGAAGAATATGCATAAAGTAAACATGCCAGATTCATTGCTTTGGGCTGCTTGATTTGTGGTTTTAGCTTGTACTAAAATACATAAGAGACACAAGAATGTGGAGCTGAGCATTTGCAGAGCTGGGGATGATTACCTTCAGGATTCTGCTTTAGGCCAGCCTGTAATTTAAAATGCTTATCTCCAGTTACCCTACTCCTCTTCCATGCTTTTGTGTTCAGATAAAAGGATGGCACAGAAAATTCTGGATGTGGATCTCAAGTTATCCAGTATTGGGACAGATGAATTAACTGTAAAAAAGCAGCCTGAGCAATGAGACAGAAAGTATTTCCTTCTCTGAATTCTCCCTCTTCCATCTGTACATAGTGGCCAGGCAGAAAGGGACCTGGGGGTGCTGGTTGATAGTAGGCTGAACATGAGCCAGCAGTGTGCCCAGGTGGCCAAGAGGCCAATGGCATCCTGGCCTGCATCAGGAACAGTGTGGCCAGCAGGAGCAGGGAAGTCATTGTGCCCCTGTACTCAGCACTGGTCAGGCCACACCTTGAGTCCTGTGTCCAGTTCTGGGCCCCTCAGTCTAGGAAAGATGTTGAGTTGCTGGAAGGTGTCCAGAGAAGGGCAACAAAGCTGGGGAGGGGTTTGGAGCACAGCCCTGTGAGGAGAGGCTGAGGGAGCTGGGCTTGCTTAGCCTGGAGAAGAGGAGGCTCAGGGGAGACCTTATTGCTGTCTACAACTACCTGAAGGGAGGTTGTAGCCAGGTGGGGGTTGGTCTCTTCTCCCAAGCAACCAGCACCAGAACAAGAGGACACAGTCTCAAACTGTGCCAGGGGAAGTTTAGGCTGGAGGTGAGGAAAAAGTTCTTCCCAGAGAGAGTTGTTATCCATTGGAATGTGCTGCCCAGGGAGGTGGTGGAGTCACCCTCCCTGGAGGTGTTCCAAAAGGGATTGGATGTGGCACTTGGTGCCATGATTTAGTAGTCTTGATGTGTTGGGTGACAGGTTGGACCTGATGATCTCTGAGGTCTTTTCCAACCTTATTGATTCTATGACTTTACATAGAGCAAAAGCTCCTGATGAACGTTTCTTTTCCTTACCTGTTATAGATTGTGATCCTCCTACAGCAGAATATTGTCATTAATACACTATTAGCATGTTTCTGAATTTTTGGTAAGAGTATATTTTTGAAGTATGAGTCTTATTTTTCTTGGGTCCCACAGTTTCCAGGTTTGAGGGCAGGGGAGATCATACTCTACCTATACTTTTAAAATTTGTCTCAGGAGTCTCACAGTGCTGAGTCTGCCTGTGTCCTAAAAGGCATTTCTTATGAAACACCACTCACCTTTCTGCAGAAAGCAGATTTGAAACCATGTGCCTTGCAGAAACTTCAAGAAGAGGGATCCAGCAGCTGGGTCTTTTTCTACAGACTTGTCAAAAACACTGTGAGGGGAATTTTTGTTTAGTCCATGACAACAGATGTGGTAGTCTTGAGATCAAAATTTAAATGCAGATGGGATATACATAGAATCATAGAATCAAACAGGTTGGAAAAGACCTGAAAGATCATCAAGTCCAACCTATCACCCAGCACCTCATGACTAACTAAACCATGGCACCAAGTACCACATCCAATCCCCTCTTGAACACCTCCAGGGATGGTGACTCCACCACCTCCCTGGGCAGCACATTCCAATGGATAACAACTCTCTCTGGGAAGAACTTTTTCCTCACCTCCAGCCTAAACTTCCCCTGGCACAGTTTGAGACTGTGTCCTCTTGTTCTGGTGCTGGTTGCTTGGGAGAAGAGACCAACCCCCACCTGGCTACAACCTCCCTTCAGGGAGTTGTAGACAGCAATAAGATCTCCCCTGAGCCTCCTCTTCTCCAGGCTAAACAACCCCAGCTCCCTCAGGCTCTTCTCACAGGGCTGTGCTCCAGACCTCTCCCCAGCCTCGTTGCCCTTCTCTGGATGCATTCAAGAGTCTCGATGTCCTTCTTCAATTGAGGGGCCCAGAACTGGACACAGGACTCAAGGTGTGGCCTAACCAGTGCTGAGTACAGGGGCAAAATGACTTCCCTGCTCCTCCTGGCCACAGTCTTCCTGATCCAGGCCAGGATGTCATTGGCTTTCTTGGCCACCTGGGCACATTACTGGCTCTTGTTCAGTCTACTGTCAATCAGCACCCCCAGGTCCCTTTCTGCCTGGCTGCTCTCCAGCCACTCTGACCCCAGCCTGTAGCTCTGCATGGGGTTGTTGTGGCCAAAGTGCAGCACCCAGCACTTGGACTTGTTGAATGCCATCATGTTGGACTCTGCCCATCTGTCCAGCCCTGTCAGGGTCCCTCTGCAGAGCCCTTCTATCCTCTAAGAGATCAATTTGGTGTCATCTGCAAATTTACTGATGACTGACTGAACCCCCTCATCCAGATCATCATTGAAGATATTGAACAGGATGGGGCCCAGCACTGATCCCTGGGGCACACCACTAGTGACAGGAAAAGATATCCAGTACTGAAGCACTGCAGAGCAGCACTCAGTGCCCAGATATTCCTAGTTACAGCTGTTGATGGAGCATGGGCTTTCCTGCTCAGATCCCTTTTTGTGCTCTTTGTTCTAGATGCGTTTGAAAATGAGATGGGAAGGAAGGTTACACTTCAGAATGTCTTAATTCAGCTTCGGAAGTGCGTTGCCCACCCATACCTTTTCAATGGTAAGAAAGCACTCCTCCCTCCAAAGAGAGAGAAGTGTCTTGATTTACACATTGGTTTTGTGTTACTGTTTGGCAGTGTAATGCTTAGAAGAAGCAAGGAATAAACAATGTTGTACTTGAACCAGAACCAGCTGTGAGTTCCAGCAACAGTTCATCAGTAATGAGGAATAAGTCTTGGGGACGGTGGAAGTCTCTGCAGCTCTTCACTTGTTTCCTCATCAGTGCATCCACTCTCACCTAAACAATGAAATCAATGCTTTGTGAACTTCTGAGTGTGTTCTTTAGAGACAGAGAAGGACCATCACTACTCAAGCAAGCATCATAGGGATCTGCTTAGCAGTAGGTAGCAGTGCTCACGCACTAAGGCTGACCACCAAGTCACTGCTTGCATAGTATTAGTCTGCTTCTGAAACTGTTTTCTGTTGCAGGTGTTGAGCCAGAACCCTTTGAGATTGGAGACCATATTGTTGAAGCCAGTGGCAAGCTGTGTTTGTTGGATAAACTCCTTTCATTCTTACACGCTGGGTATGTCATACCAGGGTGAGGAAGATAGAGTGGGGTTCACGTAGGGAGAAGTAGTAAACTGGGAATTTGAAAGACATTATTTAGCCAGGGAATTAGTAGATACCCATCACAACCCAAGCATTGCCCTGTTTGGTGCATGTTGCTGACTACCTGAAAGGAGTAATTTCAGCATAAGGAGCTACATTAGAAGCGATAGAGGAGCCTCAAAGATTTTTGTCGCTGCCCTTTAAACATTTCTTGAAACACTTCACTACTCTTGTGTTCCTGTGTTTGCTGTATTTGGGAACATGGGAGAATACCCATCTGAAACAGGGTTGAGGTTATCTGGTTTGTGAGTTTCTTGAGAACAGCTCCCAAGGCATCAGGTGAGTTTCTTTGTGCTGCCATGTCTGTTAGCTCTGGAGGCAGAATGTATACCAAATGTGAAAAAGAAAATTGACTGGACCCATGAAGGCACCCATGAATAAGCTGAAACTTCAGCTTTGGGAATGGCATTCAGAACTCCTGGTCCTGGGCTCTGCTGCCTTTGGAACCTGGAATCCAAAGGCCTCGTGCATTTACCTCCATCTCTCAGCTGGGAAGCAAATCAAACTGCAGTTTGCTTTCTGGTGCATGCTGCCTGTGAAGCAGTGCCTCCTGCAGGACACAAATTCTACCTTCTTTCTCTTTAACTGCTTCCAAGGAACACAAGTTCAACAGACCTTGGGACATTCTGATGTTGTGGAGGTTTTTCTCCTTCTGCTGTATAGCAACTCATAGGTGCCTCTCCCTTGAAAGTCCTTGCCACAGAACCAGCCCTGTGCAAATTGTGGACTTGAAAATGTCTGTGTTCTCCTCTGCAGTGAAGTCTGATTTAAACAGCACTGAAGCCTAGAGCTGGGAGGGAGGAGAGTTGACTTCTCACTTATACACAATTGTAGGCAGGGGGTCATTTCCTGGAGGAAATACTCTGCTGTCAGAGAGATGCTGATACTACTTTTTTCCCAGCATTTAAGATGCTTTGTAGTGTGTGATTTGAGAGGAGTCTGGTCTGGCAAGTCATGGAGTGAGGAAGATCTCATGATGCTAGGTTGAAGATATGAGGATCCTTTTAGACAGGCTCCTTTGGATCCTCACCAGGCTGCATCCAGCCAGCAGCAGAGCTGTGCCAGAACCTTATTACATCACTCACTGTAGGCATGTCAACTGATGCTGGCAGATGAGGCTGACTGTTTTGATGTGGGGGAATGGACTATAAACCTGTAAGGCTTGATGAACAGAGCTGATGGGATGTGACAGTTTAACATGAGGGCTAAATTCCCTGCTCCCCCCAACACAAAAGTGAGGGGAAGAGTAACACACACAACTCAGGGCTGTGATAAAGAGTTCAATGTAACATATCATAAGCACAATGTGTAGTTAGGCTGGATGTTAGGAAGAAGTTCTTCACAGAAAGAGTGATTGGCCATTGGAATGTGCTGCCCAGGGAGGTGGTGGAGTCACCATCCCTGGAGGTGTTTAGGAAGAGCCTGGATGGGGTGCTTGGTGCCATGGTTTAGTTGATTAGATGGCGTTGGGTGATAGGTTGGACTTGATGGTCTCGAAGGTCTCTTCCAACCTGGTCTATTCTATTCTATTCTATTCTATTCTATTCTATTCTATTCTATTCTATTCTATTCTATTCCATTCCCCTGGCACAGCTTGAGACTGTGTCCTCTTGTTCTGGTGCTGGTTGCTTGGGAGAAGAGACTAACTCCCTCCTGGCTACAACCTCCCTTCAGGTAGTTGTAGACAGCAAGAAGGTCTCCCCTGAGCCTCCTCTTCTCCAGGCTAAACAACCTCAGCTCCCTCAGCCTCTCTTCACAGGGCTGTGCTCGAGGCCTCTCCCCAGCCTTGTTGGCCTTCTCTGGACATGTTCAAGTGTCTCAATGTCCTTCTTAAACTGAGGGGCCCAGAACTGGACACAGGACTCAAGGTGTGGCCTAACCAGTGCTGAGTACAGGGGCACAATGATTTCCCTGCTCCTCCTGACCACACTGTTCTTGATGCAGGCCAGGAGGCCATTGGCCTTCTTGGCCACCTGGGCACACTGCTGGCTCATGTTTAGCCTACTGTCAATCAGCACCCCCAGGTCCCTTTCTGTTTGGCAGCTCTCCAGCCACTCTGACCCCAGCCTGTAACTCTGCTGGGGTTTTTGTGGCCAAAGTGCAGCACCCAGCACTTGGATTTGTTGAATGCCATCCTGTTGGACTCTGCCCATCTGTCCAGCCTGTCAGGGTCCCTCTGCAGAGCCCTTCTACCCTCTAACAGATCAACATGTGCTCCCAACTTGGTGTCATCTACAAATTTGCTGATGACTGACTCAATCCCCTCATCCAGATCATCAATATTAAAGAGGATGGGGCCCAGCACTGGTCCCTGGGGGACACCACTAGTGCCTGGCTGCCAGCTGGCTGTGGCACCATTCACCACCACTCTCTGGGCTTGGTCCTCCAGCCAGTTCCTAACCCAGCCTTTGAGATCATCAAGTCCAAACACTTGCCTAGAGCTCACAGCCCCACCACTACTGATAAGCTACTACCATTATGTCTCCTCTTCTTCCAGTGGCCACCGTGTCTTGCTCTTTTCTCAGATGACTCAACTGCTTGATATTCTGCAAGACTACATGGACTATAGAGGTATGTTCTGCACATTTTGGCACCACAGAGCTTATCCTAATGATATCTGTCATATATTGTTCCTCTAATTTTGGTTGATCTATCTGGGGTGGAGAAGGGAACATGATGAGAATCTATCATTCTTACTATGTAGAAACCATCTTCTTGCAGTGATGCTATGAGAGAGTCTTGATTCAGCTCTTTAGTCTCTTGATGCAGTCCTTTGCTGTGGTACCACCTGTCTGAAATGAGCTGGCACTGAAATGTTTTTCAAAGTAGTTTCAGCTTTGGGTCTTGTATAAAATGGAGCTAACAGATGGCAGGGTAGCAGTGCTTCATTGTATACCTGTGTTCAGCTACGTGCCTGAGTCCTGAAGTAATTGCACTGAAGGCAGTAGGCTTGCTCTACATTCAGTTTGCCCAACACAGAAAAACAAATTGGGCCACAGTCATACCAGGAAATTAATTTTTGATGGAAACAGTTGTTGGCAGTGGGGCCCCAACATGTCTGCAAAGGCAGGTTGGATCAGACCATTTTTGGCAAGATTACCCAAATGTTCTTGGGACATTGCTTTTGTTTCAATGCACATGGCTCTATGCCTACTTAGGATTTCTTATGAAAGAGGCTTTTGTTTGGTGCTTATGGTTTTGGACAACTGATAATGCAGGATAAAGCCAAACACAGGGCTGTATCCCATGCTGCTCACTCACAGCAAAGCACGCGCTGAAGGCTGTGGGAGTTTGTGTAAGGAGAATCCAAAGGTTGCTGGCCTTTCAGTGGGGCCAACAGCCAGCACAGCATAGTCTGAAATGGGACTATGTGCTTTGACTTTGGCTCTGAGCTTTCCTGTTGTGTTTCCAAGCAGTAAATTAAATGCTATGAGTTTCTGCTTCAGACTCAGCAAAATGACCGTTTGCCAACAGTCAGTCTGAAAGTCAGGGTCACTATTTCAGCTTATACAAGGCTTAACTGGGAAAGAATGGAGGAGCTGAAGGCAATGGAATGAGAATTGAGACAGGAGGATTTGGCATAAGAAGATTCAGGACAGTGGGAGACAGCAGAGAATGAGGTAGAGGGATAAGAGCACAGACAGGGTTTCAGAAACATAAATGTTGCTTGTTTGAAAAGGCTACAGCTATGAGCGGCTGGATGGCTCTGTCAGGGGAGAAGAGAGACACCTTGCCATTAAGAACTTTGGTCAACAGCCCATCTTTATCTTCCTGCTGAGCACCAGAGCAGGTAAGTAAGGAAAGCCTAACAACCTATGCTGCTTCTGCATTCTTCTTTGCCTTCTCTGGCAAGATTCCAGGGAGTTCTGAATCCTACAGAGCCTGTTAATATGGGGGCTTCTTGAGGGAGACAAGACACGTCATGAACTTGGGTCTCTCAGCTAGAACATATGGCTTCTGTGCTTTCAGCAGCTGATGCCAATGTACTTTTCATATTGCAGCCACTTGAGTTACTTTTTTTGTTCTGAGTCTCTAATGCCTGTGCCAGACTGAGCTCAAGGAATCTTGCTAGCATCTTATTTCTGCGAGCACCAGACTTTAGGCAGGAACAGACTTCCTTTAAGTAAGCTGGTGGAATTGTTTCTTGAGTTTGCTGATTGTGGGCATGCTCTCTAGCTGGCAGATAGACTCAAATGAGAGTGTCTTACTGTCCTGAGACTTCAAAGAACACTGGGACTGCTGTCTGTGCTGCTTTCCCTCTTAGCTCCTCAGGCTGTGTCTTCTACAGTTTCAAACCTCCCTGCCTCTATTCAGACAAGTGCAAGAGGCAGGCTTGCCTCCAGAGAAGGGATCCACAGTGCTTGATCCAAAGCATCAAACTTGAATCAAGTTTTCCTTTGGGTTTCTGGTCAGACTTTCCTAGATGATCCTGGCTCCAATGACTGAGGGCAGTGTGTAGACAAACCAAAGAGAAGCACCTCATGCTAGATGGTAGGACTAAGTGTGTTTCTCACCACAGTGCCTGAACTCTGTCCATGTCAGCCAGACTTAGCCAGTTCTTTTTTACTGCACTTTGCTATGTCTGGACTGCTATGACTGTGCTTAACAGTATTGTCCACCAGGGTTAAGAACAGATTTTCAGGTGCATGACTGTTTGCACTTGTAGGGGTGTTCTGATTACTGTGAAGAGGTGCTTGGCATGACCTGGGAAAAAACTGTGGGACAGAAGCTCCTCCCTCTGACTACACTATGTATTCACAATAGTGGGTTTTAAAAATACATCATTAACTGCAATTTTAGGGTGGTGTTTTCTTTCTTTTTTTTTTCCCTTCATTCTATGGGAGCCTAAACTTCAACCTGGAAAAGTTTAAGTCCTCTAAATACTAGGCTCTGGTTGTTGTGTAGTTCAGCCTGGTATTTTCCAGTGTTTCAGCTTTTCCACTGCTTCACCATTGTGTTTGCCTGTTGCTTCTGTGCTGCAGCCAAGTCATAACTTGGGCAGCCCCTTGTAGCTTCAGTGAAGCCAGTCCTTGCTGGGTCAGTCTGCCTGCCAGCAGAAGAATATGTCTGTGTTTGTCAGCCTCGACATCCAGACAGCTTTGCAATGGGTCACAGCATGCCAGGTTGGAAGGGACCCCAAGGATCATTTGGTCCAACTGTGGTTTGCTTGCACTTTTGCAGTCTCCATTGCTTCTGTGTCCAATTCTGGGGCCCTCAGTTTAAGAAAGATGTTGAGTTGCTGTAATGTGTCCAGAGAAAGCTGGTGAGGGGATTGGAGCACAAGCCCCAAGAGGAGAGGCTGAGGGAGCTGGGGTTGCTTAGCCTGGAAAAGAGGAGGCTCAGGGGAGACCTTCTTGCTGTCTACAACTACCTGAAGGGAGGTTGTAGTCAGGAGGGGGTTGGTCTCTTCTCCCAGGCAACCAGCACCACAACAAGAGGACACAGTCTCAAGCTGCACCAGGGGAAGTTCAGGCTGGATGTGAAGAACAAACTTCACAGCAAGAGAGACTGGCCATTGGAATGTGCTGCCCAGGGAGGTGGTGGAGTCACCATCACTGGAGGTGTTTAGGAAGAGACTGGATGGGGTGCTTGGTGCCATGGTTTAGTTGGTTAGATGGTGTTGGATGATAGGTTGGACTCGATGATCTTGAAGGTCTCTTCCAACCTGGTTAATTCTGTATTCTGTAAGTTTCTAGGTAATTGCATAGTTGGAATGGAATGGAATGGAATGGAATGGAATGGAATGGAATGGAATGGAATGGAATTAACCAGGTTGGAAGAGACCTTTGAGATCATCGAGTCCAACCTATCATCCAACACTGATGGCCAACCCCCTGTCAAGCTGAGTCTTAAAATTGTCCAATGTAAGGGACTCCACTATTTCCCTTGTGAGATTATTCCAATGTCTAACTGTTCTCACAGTGAAATTTTTCTTCTGGAGTCCACTTGCACCCTGTGTTTTTTGACTGCATCGCACAGAACAGTTGGGTTTGGAGTGCTGCAGAAAGCTGGAAATGGAACGCTTCCCTCTCTTGTTAAATCCTTGAGACACTCAGATTTGGGCTTGAGAGAGCGATTGAATTAGATCTGACAGAACCTTGCATAGCAAAAAGTCTCCAGCTTTTCCTTGTTTGTGGTGTTGTTTGGGTTTTTTTCCTGCTGGTAACATATTTTGTGACCTCCTCCTTTGTTTGCAGGTGGAGTTGGCATGAACCTGACAGCAGCAGACACGTTATTTTTACCGATAGTGATTTTAACCCACAAAACGACTTGCAGGCCATAGCACGAGCTCACCGGATTGGGCAGCACAAGTGAGGAATGGTGCTATTTCTAGTTTGGTGCTGACTCTCTTGGTCTCTGTATTGCACTCCCTATCCATAGGTGGTGGTGGGGTGAAGGACAACAGATTGAAGATCAAAGAGGGAGAGCAGAGGGGATTTGATGTCTTCGCTTTTCTGTTGCAGCCTCACACGGTCTTGTACTTGCCACACACTTTAGGGTGGGAACCTTGTAGATTTGGAGGAGAGGGGATCTGGAGGTTTGCTTGCACTTTTGCAGTATGCATTGATTGCTTCTGTGTCCAGGAAGGAGTTGTATCAGCATTGCATTTCTGCTGGTGATTTTACTTGATTTTCTTGCCTTTTTTTACCCTACCAAAGGGTAGACCTTCCAGTACCTGAAGGGGGCATGTAAGAAAGCTGGGGAGGGACCTTTTGCAAGGGCTAGTAGTGATAGGACAAGGGGGAATGGCTTTAAGCTGGAAAGGGTAACTTTTCCAGCTTAACTGGGTAACTAACTGAATATTGGGAAGAAATTCTCTACAGTTAGGGGGTTGAGACACTGAAACAGGTTGCCCAGGGAAGCTGAACACTGGACGTGTTCAAGGCCAGGTTGGATGGGGCCTTGAGCAGCCTGCTTAGTGGGAGGTATCCCAGCCCATGGCAGGGGGGTTGGAACTAGATGATCTTTAAGGTCCCTTCCAACCCAAACCATTCTGTGAAAGGAGTGGGTGAGGAGATAGTGCTCTGTGCTAGGAAGCAGCTTTAGTGCACCTCAGAAAAAGGAAGATACCAAGAGTTGTCTGAAACTTTTCAAGGCCTGTGAAAATCATCCGCTTGGTTGGGCGAGACACGATTGAGGAAATCATCTACCGGAGAGCTGCTTCGAAGCTCCACTTGACAAACGCCGTCTTAGAAGGAGGCCAGTTTGCTCTGGGAGCACCCAAGCCTCAGGGAGCAGCAGCACTACAGGTAAAATAGAGCTATGCCCTCGTTGTGACTCCACTAATGTCTTCAGATGTGTTCCAGAATGTTTCTGTATTTCTGTCTGCTATGGATCTGTCCAATCCTATCCTCTGGGCCGAGCCAAACAAGGAATGTTGTGGGGGAGATCTGCAGTGACACGTCAGCTTCTGCATGCCTTAGGAACTGAAATGACATCCCATGACCAGACATGATCTGATGTTTGAAGACTTTTTTTTGTTTTTTTTACAATGTTGAGGTGTATCTTGTTGAAAAGGGGGGTGTGTTCCTGGGGAAGGCAGAACATCTCTCCTTGATTTGTTTGTTTATTTTTAATTTTCATAGAATCCCAAAATCAATAAGGTTGGAAAAGACCTCAAAGATCAAGCCCCAGCCTGTCACCCAACACCTCATGACTACTAAACCATGGCACCAAGTGCCATGTCCAATCCCTTTTCGAATACCTCCAGAGACAGTGACTCCACCACCTCCGTGGGCAGCACATCCCAATGGCCAATTACTCTTTCTGGGAAGAACTTTCTCCTCACCTTGAGCCTAAACTTCCCCTGGTGCAGCTTGAGACCGTGTCCTCTTGTTCTGTTGGTGGTTGGAAGAAGAGACCAACCCCCACCTGGCTACAACTTCCTTCAAGTAGTTGTAGACAGCAATAAGGTCTCCCCTAAATTTTATCAAGGCTAAAGTGGAAGCTGACTCATTGTTTCTAGAACTTGTCTGTCCCTGGTGCTTTTCTCTTCCAAACAGAGTTGATGATAAGTACTTAGCTTTAGGTTCCTAGTTTGAAACTCAGTCAGCCTGCTCTTGACCTCTTGCCAAATCCAGTGTCTGAGAGTCAGGGCATGATTTATAATTCTGACCTGAAAGCTGAGGTTTGTGCTGGAAACTTGAGTTGAAAACCTCAGGCAAAGTAACATTTAGGGGAGTATATCCCCTGTGTGCAATTATACCTGGGAGAGGCCTTTCCCCCACTGCCTCCCCTCCCTGCCCCACCAGCATGTATCTCTGCAATCATAGTTTCCAAGGGAGAAGTGAAAGTGACCCCATAGGAAATTCCATGCTGGTATTTTTTTCTCCCCATGGATTTTTATTTTCTTGAGGTATGCTTTTGTTTTAAAGGAGTTGGGGGGCAAAACCAAGCATGGTCATTTTGGCTTATAAAGAACACAGCTTAAAGTGCTGGCTGTGTTCATCATTTAGCCCTGGAGACAAATGACCTGTTCACGCCTGGATGAGTTACGTTTGAGAGAGATATGTTGTAGGGGCCTGTCCCATCAGGTGTTCAGAGACCTGAACATGTTAAAGCCTAAATATTTTGACAGGTAAAATGAAGGCTTAAGATTCCTCCACTTGCATGCTCTGCATTTAAGGCTGAGAGACAGTGAGATTAGCATGGAATTAGGAAATACTAATGCTGAACTTCCGCTCTTCTCTTTGTTGAAGCTGAGTGAAATCCTCAAATTCGGCTTGGATAAATTGCTCTCCTCTGAGGGGAGTACCATGCAGGATGTGGAACTGGAAAACATCCTTGGAGAGACAAAGGAAGGGAAGTGGGTAATGGATGTTGCCCTGCCAAGAGAAAAAGAGAGTGAAGAGGAGGACACAGAAAGTAAGTTAAGCATCTGCATACCTATGAAACGCGTGACACTTGGGTACTGCTAGAAAAAGCTTACCAGAAAGGTGGCATTCTTCAAGGAACAAGAGAAGTGGACTTGTAGTTAACTTGCTTTCATTTTGTTTGTGGTCTTCCCACAAACTTTGGTTTTGAGCCTTTAGTGGTCTTGCTCTTCTTTCCGTGTCCTTCTTTGCCTATTTGTAAGATAATGGTACACAATACTTGCCCAATTCTGGTACCTAGGGGACTGAATTCCTTCAGCTGCTTTGAATATTTTGATGAAATGAATGAGAAAAGGGGAAGTATTCAAACTGCAGCTGCTGCTTTTTACTGCAGAGAACCAGTGTGACAGATCTGCAGGTTAGAGTAGAGTAGAGTTGGAATGGAATGGAATGGAAATGGAATGGAATGGAAATGGAATGGGAATGGAATGGAATGGAAATGGAATGGAAATGGAATGGAATGGAATGGAATGGAATGGAATGGAATGGAATGGAATGGAATGGAATGGAAGAATGGAATGGAATGGCTTAAAGTTCAGGAGCATCCAGAGTCCCAGCTTTGCTCGCTCCATTGACTGTCTCTTGAAATTACCAAAGCTCAAATGTTTCATGGGATGAGACTTTCACCTGTTCACAGTCAGAGACTCCAGCATTTTTATGTTTGTTTTGGGAACTAAGAAGGCATCTTTCTGCATGGCATTCAAAGCTTCAAAGAGCAATCCATGTTGAAGGTTGAAGGGTGTTAAAGAAGATAGAAAAGGCACACAAGAGATGGAATGGAATGGAATGGAATGGAATGGAATGGAATGGAATGGAATGGAATGGAATGGAATGGAATGGAATGGAATGGAATTAACAAGGTTGGAAAAGACCTTCAAATCATCGACTCCAACCTATCACCCAACACCATCTAATCAACTAAACCATGGCACCAAACACCCCATCCAGTCTCTTCCTAAACACCTCCAGTGATGGTGACTCCACCACCTCCCTGGGCAGCACATTCCAATGGCCAGTCTCTCGTTCTGTGAAGAACTTCTTCCTAACATCCAGCCAAACCTCCCCTGGCACAGCTTGAGACTATGTCCTCTTGTTCTGGTGCTGGCTGCCCAGAAAAAGAGACCAACCCCCACCTGGCTACAACCTCCCTTCAGGTTGTTGTAGACAGCAATAATAATACAATAATACAATACAACAGGTTGGAAGAGACCTTCAAGATCATCACGTCCAACCCATCAACCAATCCAACCCACCTAAAATACAATACAGTACCATACAGTACAATACAGTACAAAACAGTACAATACAACCCAGCTAAACAACTAAAAAACTAAACCGTGGCACCAAGCACCCCATCAAGCCTCTTCTTGAACACCTCCAATGAAGGTGACTCCACCACTTCCACAGGCAGCTGATTCCAGTGGGCAATCACTCTCTCAGTATAAGGTCTCCCCTGAGTCTCCTCTTCTCAAGGCTAAGCCATCCCAGCTCCCTCAGCCTCTCCTCATAGGGCTTGTGCTCCAAACCCCTCCCCAGCTTTGTTGCCCCTTCTCTGGACACGCTCCATTAACCAGGTTACAGATCTAGCAGTAGCTTAAGGAAAGGCTATATGGCAGGTGCTCTGTATACATCTCAAAAAAAAAAACCAAACCAGAAAGAAAGATTATTTTCCATAAAATCACAAGCTGAAATGCCTTAAAAAAAATCCAAAATGTCAGATAAGAAATGCAGAGTCACAGAGTCTGAGCAGCTAGAACAAACCCACTCCTGTCTTCAGTCCTTGACCTTCCAGTGTGGATGTCACACAACTGTGGTTAGTTTTTCATAGCCCCACACTATTTGAGAACACATTCTAAGGATACTTTCCTGCTTCTAGTGTCATGGTGAGAAAGAGACTGATTTTCTGGTTTGAGCACATGGTAGCACTTAAATATAGATCTGTGGCTGAATCAGAAATACAGCCCTGCAGGTTAGGTATTATCTGTCCTGCAGCAGTTGCCAGCAACAAGTAATTACTCGCCGAGACTTAGCAGAGAGTGTTGTTTTCTGTTGGTAAGTGAAAGAGGAACAGTGATAGCACACTGCCTAATAGCTATTGGGAAAATGGCTCACCTGATGGGCATGAACTCTGGGTTGCCAGAGTTCTTATTTTGTTTGGGAGCTCAAAAGAAAAAGTTTGGTGTCCATTGAAGAGTTGCCTGTAACTAGATAGTGCAGCTGGATGAATTTGCTGCCGGCAGAGGTGGAATGACCGAAGAGGAGTGATGGAGCCACAGCTTAAAATACTTAATTGTCTGACATAGGTAAAATGTTTCTTTGCCAATGTGAATGACTTAAGTGAAAAGCTGTTGCCTAGAAAGCAAATCTTGATTCTGTTGTTTCTACATAACGCTGACCCTGGCCTGTGATGGTTTAACCCACCCGCATTAACAGAAGCTCAGCTAACTCAGTCGGGGAAGCAAATGGAAGCTGTATTATTGTGGTGGTTCAGGCTGGGTGCTGGCCTGGATGCCACTGCACAGACCACACCTGGGAGTTCCCAAGGGGTGGGCCCAGCCCAGGGAGGGTGGTCACAGGAAACCAGGTATTCCATTTCCCATAATGCCCTGCTCCCCTAGAAAACATCCATGCAGGGTCTTCACTTCTTCTTTCGTCCCCCGCCACTGCCTAGGTAAAATGCCGTGAGCTGCCTCCCTTGGGCCTGCCCAGGCCCAAGGCTGGGTTGGGGGGGAGGAAAGAGCCCTGGGGGTGGGGGGTGGGGTGGGTGTACCCCCCCAGGTGGGGATGGGACGTTCTTGGGCATGTTCTGGGATTTCTCTCTTTTGTTATGGCACTTGTGGCTCTCTGTAAAACTTTCATTGTGGTTCTTTTGTTTTTCCATTTAAACTTTCCATCACTTTTGCAATCCATTTGTCTGAGTTGTTATTTCTGCCCGTGATGGGAGAATTCATCTCCAAACCCATGACAATTATACAGGCAATAACTACACTCTACAATGGAATGCAATGAATATGGACAAATATACAGTGTTTACAATATTATACAGCTATTTGCAAAGAGAAAAAACAGCATGGAAATCAATACAATACAATAAATCCAGGTTGGAAGAGACCTTCAAGATCATCGTGTCCAACCTATCAACCAATCCAACCCACCTAAACTACTAGATCATGGCACCAAGCACACCATCAGGTCTCCTCCTGAATACCTCCAATGATGGTGAGTCCACCACCTCCCTGGGCAGACCATTCCAATGGGCAATCACTCTCTCTGTATAGAACTTCCTCCTAATAGCCAGTCTAAACCTCCCCTGGCGCAGCCTGAGACTGTGTCCTCTTGTTCTGGTGTTGCCTGCCTGGGAGAAGAGACCAACTTCTTCCTGTCTACAATCTCCCTTCAGGTAGTTGTAGAGAGCAAGAAGGTCACCCCTGAGTCTCCTCCTCTCCAGGCTAAGCAACCCCAGCTCCCTCAGCCTCTCCTCACAGGGCTGTGCTCCAAACCCCTCCCCAGCTTTGTTGCCCTTCTCTGGACACCTTCCAGCAACTCAACATCTTTCCTAAACTGAGGGGCCCAGAACTGGACACAGGACTCGAGGTGTGGCCTAACCAGTGCTGTGTACAGGGGCAGAATGACCTCCCTGCTTCTGCTGGCCACACTGTTCCTGATGCAGGCCAGGATGCCATTGGCCCTCTTGGCTGCCTGGGCACACTGCAGGCTCATGTTCAGCCTACCATCAACCCGCACCCCCTGTCCAGGAGGACACTGCCTCACTTCCTCCCCCTAACCTCTCCCTCCCCTTTTCCTCTGGTTAATTAGAAGAAAAGGGGAAAAGAGAATGTTAGAGAGGGTTCAGTTAGCTCAAAAGCATTTGTAGTGGGTTGGGAGATCAATTCTCCCACCCCAGGCAAGAGAAAGACTCGGACAAAATGGATTGCAAAAAATGGTGGAAAGTTTAAATGGAAAAACAATGAAAGTTTTACAGAAAACCACAAGCACAGTGACAAAAGAGAGAGAGATCCCAAAATATACCCAAGAGAGTCCCATCCCCACCTGGGGGTACACCCAACACCCCCCCCCAGGGCTCTTTCTTCCCCCCAATGCAGCCTTGGGCCTGAGCAGGCCCAAGGAAGGCGGCTCAAGCCATTTTACCTAGGCAGCGGCGAGGGGGGAAAGAGAGCGAGAAGACCCCACACTGATGCTTTATAGGGGAGCAGGGCATTATGGGGTGAAATACCTGGCTTCCTGCGACCACCCACTGGGCTGGGCCCCCTTTTGGAACATCCCAGGTGTGGCCTGTGCAGTGACATCAGGGCCAGCACCCAGCCTAAACCACCACAGCATTGTTAGGAAGCCAGTATTGCTTATCTTGAAGTCAGCTGATAAGGGTCTCTCCAGAGAAGCAGACATGCATGCCAGCAGAAAGAGAACGGACTGAAATGGAATCTGAGATTGTTAGAGAGACATCCCACACATCTGAGCAATGAGCTTCGTTTGGAATCATCTCTTGTTTTCATTTTTACACCCAGCTGGGGATTTGTTTGTCCTTCCTCACTCTGCTGCTCGAAAACCTGCAACTAATTCTAAAGGCATAGCCTGAAACTGTCACTCTGGCCATACAAACAAACAATGGCCAAACAAACACTGGCCAAACAAACAATGAGATCATCTTTTTCTGCTGAGGGTGTGAGAGACTAAATCTTGTCTCTCTTGAATGTGACTCAACAAAGCTCACATCACCTTTGCTGCTTGCCTAGACAATAGCTGATGGGTATTGGGCAGTTGTCACTGGATAATGACTCTGGAAGGTGCATAGATAAAATTGCTCACCAGACTGCAGCTGCCCTGGAAATAATGGACAGGAGCCTCTGCTATCAATACTCTCTGGAATATAGATACCTAAAAAACTGTGTAAAAGATCTGAGCAACTACTGGCTCAGTAGAAGGAAAACACAGAAGGAAAAGACCAGGGCAATGCTGCTCTGAAGGAAAACGGAGAGAATACCAGGACAGAGACATCACAGAATCACCAAGGTTAGAAGAGACCTCAAAGATCATCAAGTCCAACCTGTCACCCAAGACCTCATGACTAACCCATGGCACCAAGTGCCACATCCAATCCCCTCTTGAGCACCTCCAGGGATGGTGACTCTACCACCTCCCTGGGCAGCACATTCCAATGGCTAACAACTCTCTCAGTGAAGAACTTTCTCCTCACCACAAGCCTAAACTTCCCCTGGCACAGCTTGAGACTGTGTCCTCTTGTTCTGGTGCTGGTTGCCTGGGAGAAGAGACCAACCCCCACCTGGCCACAACCTCCCTTCAGGTAGTTGTAGACAACAATAAGGTCTCCCCTGAGCCTCCTCTTCTCCAGGCCTGGAAGAACTCTGTCTCCATGTCCTAAGTTCTGCCTGCTGCAACTCATGGAGCTGAAAAGGCTGCTCAGAGGACCATACAGCCAACAAGGACAATATCTGTTCTAGAGCCAAAGCTGCAGCACTCTTCCCCTACAGACCCAGCATCCCCTCTGCAGACCCAGCATCCCCTCTGCAGACCCAGCATCCCCTCTGCAGACCCAGCATCCCCTCTCCACACCCAGCATCCCCTCTCCAGACCCAGCATCCCCTCTACATCCAAAGCTGCAGCACCTTTCCTCCACAGCCTCAAACTGTCTTGAGGGGTGAGGGGTGTGGTAATAGAATTCCTTTCCTCTTCTCTCTTCTCTCTCTATTTTCTCTCTCTCCTCTTCTGGTCCATCCACTTTGTGTGATAAATAGCCTCGCTGTTGATATTTTGGCCTCATTTGTGCCTCTAATTTCATAACACAGGAATATTCAAAAGAACTGAGTCTCTTTTCCTCTCTGGACTGAGACAGAGGGGTAGAGCACCCTACCACAGAGAAGCCAGATTTCTTTTGATGTCATTGTGCACTTCAGGGTTTATTGGCTTTCAGTTCCTTTTTACACACTAATTTTTTTTCTTCCTTTTAAAGGTCACATGTATGTGTATGAAGGCAAAGATTACTCCAAAGAACCCAGCAGAGAAGACAAAAAAGCATTTGATCAGCTTTTAGATCTTCAGAAAGCCTTGACTGAAGAGACCAGTAAGGAAGGGAGAGCTCTCCGGAACAAAGCAAATGTAAGATAAAAGACATGACAAGACACAAGGATGCTCTTGCATTTCCTTGTGGGAAATGAGGCTGACAGTTTTCTCTCTTTACCTATCCCCTGCAGAAGATTCTTTAAAATATATAGATGTCAGTGTAGTAAAGCTAGCTCTTGAATCTTGAAGATTGAGCATTTCTGGATAACAGATAAGAGCTATGGTATGCTGGACACTCATAGAATCACAGTCAGTAAGGTTGGAAAAGACCTCAGAGAACCAAGAAGAAGGGAAATCTCTGAAGATGAAGCCTGCACACCATTTCCTACACACCACCTCTTTCAGAAGGGCAAGGCCTAGCACTTCCTGCTCTGAGAACTCATAGAATCAATAAGGTTGGAAAAGACCTCAAGGATCATCAAGTCCAACCTGTCACCCAACGCCTCATGACTAACTAAACCATGGCACCAAGTGCCACATCCAATCCCCTCTTGGTGGTTGAGGCCCCGTCCCTGGAAGTGTTTAAGCCCAGGCTGGATGAGGCTCTGGCCAGCCTGATCTAGTGTAGGGTGTCCCTGCCCATGGCAGGGGGGTTGGAACCAGATGATCCTTGTGGTCCCTTCCAACCCTGACTGATACTATGATATCTCCAGGGATGGTGACTCCACCACCTCCCTGGGCAGCACATTCCCATGACCAATCACTCTTTCTGGGAAGAACTTTCTCCTCACCTCCAGCCTAAACCTCCCCTGGTGCAGCTTGAGACTGTCCTCTTGTTCTGATGTTGGTTGCCTGGGAGAAGAGACCAACCCCCACCTGGCTACAACCTCTCTTCAGGTAGTTATAGAGAGCAATCAGGGTCTCCCCTGAGCCTCCTCCAGGCTAAGCACCCCCAGCTCCCTCAGCCTCTCCTCACAGGGCTCATGCTCCACTCAAATAAACATGTCACAAAACTACATATTAAGTGAGAGTTTGGATCTGATCATTAAGACCTGTGGACAAGTAGACAAATGGGAAAGGAGTATAGATTAAGGTGGGCACCATCCATGGCTTTAAGATGAGCAGTTTGGTTCCATGAGACTTCTTTCTTTCTTTCTCCAGGCCCTTCTCACAGGCCTCCGGGAACAGTCAACCAGGAGGAAGCACTTGTTGAGTGCAGAGGAGCTGGAGGCCAGGAGGAAGAAGCGCCAAGAAGCTGCAGCAAAGAGAGCACGGCTCATGGAGGAAAAGAAGAAAGCAAAAGCAGAGGCAGAACACAAGAAAAAGTATGGCTTGTACTGCACTGACTACTTGTGAGCTGATGTCTGTTACTCTGTACCCTAGAAATGTGTGTCTGACTGACAAAACCAAGTTGTGCTCTGCATCCTCTCTGGGAGGTGGGGCTGGGGATCAGGAGAGAAGATGACAGAATAGCTGCCACCCACTCTACTAAGAGAGTTAGCTTCATACTTGAGGATGCTTCTGTGTGTGGTTAAACTGTGTAGTGTAGGGATGTGAGGGTGGAAGAATGGCTTGAGTCCCTAGCAAGGGTTCTTCTCCTCTGAATACACTGCCTGACCTCACATCTGATTTAAATCATAGAGAGCGGCTGGAATAAGAGCCCTGTGTCTGAATGTACAGTGAGCTTTTGGGAGAAGCTTTCTGAAGGGAGGTTGTAGCCAGGTGGGGGTTGGTCTCTTCTCCTAGGCAACCAGCACCAGAACAAGAGGACACAGTCTCAAGCTGCACCAGGGGAAGTTTAGGCTGGAGGTGAGGAGAAAGCTCTTCACAGAAAGAGTTGTTGGCCATTGGAATGTGCTGCCCAGGGAGGTGTTGGAGTCACTGTCCCTGGAGGTGTTCAAGAGGGCATTGGACATGGCACTTGAAGCCATGATTTAGTAGTCATGAGGTGTTGGGTGACAGGTTGGATTTGATGACCTCTGAGGTCTTTTCCAGCCTTATTGATTCTGTGATTCTATGGTAAGTGTCATAGCTGGACTGTATGTATTGATCTGACATCTGTGACTCTGGCATGGCTCCTAACTTTCTCCTGGTTTCCTACACGTTCTTCCTTTTCACCACTCAAAGTAGCTTCTTGCCTTTTTGTCATGTGGTCACTTTTTCCATGCCTGCAATTGGCTTATCATACTGGCATGTGGCTCTTTATATCACAGATAGTAAGTGTGATAAACTTGGTTCTGGCCTAAAGGGAGCAGAGGGAGTGCAGGTCTAGGACTCCAGTGTTTCACTGCCATTTAAAACAAGCTGTGTGGCCCCCACCTCTAATTTTCTCTCACCACCATATTCTCTTGTTTTGTTTCAGGATGGCCTGGTGGGAGGCAAATCATTACACATCTACTTGCCTTCCTTCAGAAGAGAGTGACTCTGAGGAAGAGTTTGAGGAGCATAAGGATGGGCTGAATGTAGACTTAGATTATGAAGATGCAGACCTGAACTGTATCAAGTATGTCATGGGAGATGTCACACACCCCAAAGCAGAAGAGGAGGATGCCATCATTGTCCACTGCCTAGGTGGGACTTAAGACAGCAGAATGTTGTTGGATGAGGTGGACAGGGGGGCTGAACTGTCCCAAGCAGCTCAGTACTTTCTGATTTTCTTCCAGACCAAAGTAATTTGGATTTGAGTCTGATTTAATTTTGAGTGATAGAGAGGCAGTACAGCCTCTACTCCACCATGTCTAGCCCACACAAGTACTAGCAAGGTGTGCTTGGGTCTTTCTGTGCCCTGTCTGGACTCATGAGTGAGCATCTTGAAAGGTGCTTGTGTGGCTTGAAATTTTGGCTGTGGACAAGTGAGGACTTCTGAGAGCAGGGCCTTTTATTCATGGCATGGAAACTGTAGATTCAACAGAGGTGTTGAAAATTGTCTCCTTTTTACAGTTAGCAGAGACATACAGGCACTTCCAGAGGCTCAGGTCAGAGCTTCTCCTCTGTCAGCACTGACAGTACAGACATTCTAGGTCCCTAACCTGTCACAGTCTTCTAATTTGAGGACCTCTGCTTAGACACTGAAGCTGAGGGAGAGAAATTCGGGTTACAGAATTCCTCTCCAATCAGTATGGAACTGCTGTCTGACCAGGGCTATAGCAGAATATTATAATCTGCTTTGGTTTACGTTAAACTCTGCACAAAACCCTCATGTTTAAAGTGAAAATGCCAAGTAAGAGCAGAAGTCCACAATTAAACATCTACTTGTGGGAAGCCTGATGCACCACTCCGGGGACATGCTAGGTCCAGCACTCTGTGCTGGGTTACGAACTGGCTGGAGGGCTGAGCCCAGAGAGTGGTGGTGAATGGTGCCACAGCCAGCTGGCAGCCAGGCACTAGTGGTGTGCCCCAGGGATCAGTGCTGGGCCCCATCCTGTTCAATATCTTTATTGATGATCTGGATGAGGGGATTGAGTCCACCATCAGTCAATTTGCAGATGACACCAAGCTGGGGGCAGGAGTTGATCTGTTAGAGGGTAGGAGAGCTCTGCAGAGGGACCTTGCCAGGCTGGACAGATGGACAGAGTCCAAAGGCATGAGATTTAACACATCTAAGTGCCAGGTTCTACACACTGGCCACAGCAACCCCATGCAGTGCTACAGGCTGGGGTCAGAGTGGCTGGAGAGCGGCCAGGCAAAAAGGGACTTGGGGGTACTGGTTAATAGTAGGCTGAACATGAGGCTGCAGTGTGCCCAGGTGGCCAAGAAGGCCAATGGCATCTTGGCCTGTGTCAGGAACAGTGTGGCCAGCAGGAGCAGGGAAGTCATTGTGCCCCTGTACTCAGCACTGGTTAGGCCACACCTTGAGTCCTGTGTCCAGTTCTGGGCCCCTCAGTTTAGGAAAGATGTTGAGTTTGCTGGAAGGTGTCCAGAGAAGGGCAACAAAGGTGGGGAGGGGTTTGGAGCACAGCCCTGTGAGGAGAGGCTGAGGGAGCTGGAGTTGCTTAGCCTGGAGAAGAGGAGGCTCTGGAGAGACCTTATTGTTCTCTACAACTACCTGAAGGGAGGTTGTAGCCAGATGGGGGCTGGTCTCTTCTCCCAGGCAACCAGCACCAGAACAAGAGGACACAGTTTCAAGCTGTGCCAGGGAAGGTGTAGGCTGGAGGTTAGAAGAAAGTTCTTCCCAGAGAGAGTTGTTAGCCATTGGAATATGCTGCCCAGGGATGTGGTGGAGTCATCATCCCTGGAGGTGTTCAAGAGGGGATTGGATGTGGCACTTGAAGCCATGGTTTAGTAGTCATGAGGTGTTGGGTGACAGGTTGGACTTGATGATTTGTGCTCTCTTCCAACATTATTGACTCTATGATTCTAGGTGCACGCTTTATATACCTTTATGCACATGCGTGAGGATACCCACAGCTTCACTGCTGGTTGGCTTCAGTTCGTGTGTGGGTGCTGTATCTGGTTTTTGACTCTTTTGTTGCCTTAGTACAGAGCAGGTCCCTTTCCTGCAAGGGTGTTCTTAGCCTGACTTTGAAAAGGACACTGACTTGGCATTTCATTGCAGATGACTCCGGCCGCTGGGGAAGGGGTGGCTTATTTACAGCTCTGGAGGCTCGTTCTGATCAGCCAAGGAAAATATATGAGATGGCAGGAAAGATGAAAGGTAAGAGATTAAAACATAACCTTAGGGCAAGACACAGGAAAGAGCTTAAATCCCACTGATGTTGCAGGAGAAGTGCCTGGATACCTGGATACTCATGTTCTTTCCAGTTTTCTCTAGGTATGTGCATCCCTGGCTCTGAAGGTAGTAATATGGTAGATGCTTTGACTTGACTTGTTTGGAGTGTGAGAACTCTGCAGGGGGTTAGTCATTCCAATTCACACTGAAAGTCGTTAAAAAAACCCACAACCACCAAAGCTCAAGTGATCATTATTCACAGGATGTTTTTTTGCTGTATAAGACAGAGCACCACATTGTCTATCAAAGTGCTTTTAAGAAGGATGAAAGCCACCCCCGGCAGTGCTCAGCTGAGCCTTTGGTTCCCTTCATACACTGATCTTCTCCTGAGCATGCAATAGCAGTTCTGAGCTACCTGCAGCTGGTGAGGAACATACATCTTGCTGTAAGGTGGACCTGCTGTTTTTCCTAACTTCCTGAGAGATGCTTTCTTCTTGTTTCAGTCTCTGTTTGCATTTATGGTCTTTAACTGGGATATCTGTGGGTCTCTGTGTTATGGGGGCTAGGTAGACAACATCTGTCTTGCTTCCTTAGGCAAAGGGTCTGACCCTGCTTGAACAGTCATAAGGAGACAAAGCCAAGGAGAGTAGTACAGAACATGACAGTGAAATCACAGCTGCATTGGCTGTCAGTTGACTATTCAGACCTGATTTATTAGTTTTGGTTTTTTCATTCTTGTTTTCTGTACAGACCTGGAGTTGGGACGAGCTCTGTTATTCCCTATTGATGATAAAAAATCCAGGAAAAGAGGACAAGACTTGGTGAGAATCATAGAATCATAGAATTGTTGGGGTTGGAAGGTGCCTCAAGGATCATCTAGTTCCAGCCTCCCTGCCATGGGCAGGGATACCTCATACTAGATCAGGTTGCTCAGAGCCACATCCAGCCTGGCCTTAAAAACCTCCAGGGATGTGGCTTCCACCACCTCCCTGGGAAACCTGTTCCAGTATCTCACCACCCTCATGGGGAAGAACTTCTTCCTAACATCCAATCTGAATTTACCCATTTCTAGTTTTGTCCCATTCCTCCCTAGTCCTATCACTCCCTGACACCCTAAAAAAATCCATGCCCAGCTTTCTTGTATGCCCCCTTCAGATACTGGAAGGCCACAATAAGGTCTCCTCAGAGCCTTCTCCATACTGAACAGCCCCAACTCAGAATGATAAGCTCCTTTTTGCCTTGCTCTGTCCACGTTTTTGAAGCTGTATGGAATGAATGTTTGGTCTTTTTCCCAGCAGTAATGGTACTGAATACTGAGCATGGCTAAGCTGCAGTTAAAAATGAAAGGAAGAAGAACAAGAGGACACAGTTTCAAGCTGCACCAGGGGAAGTTTAGACTGGATGTTAGGAAGAAATTCTTCATAGAGAGAGTGATTGCCCATTGGAATGTGCTGCCCAGGGAGGTGGTGGAGTCACCATCACTGGAGGTGTTTAGGAGGAGACTGGATGGGGTGCTTGGTGCCATGGTTTAGTTGATTAGATGGTGTTGGGTAATAGGTTGGACTCGATGATCTCGGAGGTCTCTTCCAACCTATTCTATTCTACTCTAATCTATTCTACTCTATTCTATTCTACTCTATTCTACTCTACTCTACTCTACTCTACTCTACTCTACTCTATTCTAGTCTATCTTTTTTTCTTACTTATTAGAGCAAATTATTAGTAATGCAGTTTTCTAGCAGCTACCACTGTGTCTCTCAACACTGTATATAGACTCCACTTCCAATTTTGGGTCTGTTTCTCTTTAGTTGGCCTTGATTGTAGCTCAGCACCGGGATCGGTCCAACAACTTGTCTGGCATTAAGCTGTCTGCTTTGGAAAAAGGCCTGAAGAAGATTTATTTAGCAGCCAAGAAAAGGAGTGGTAAGTGTCTGTGCAGTAGAACTGTGAATCCTTAAGTGTATAATTGCACCTAAGCTGATGACCGATTCCCATCTCTCCTGTTCTATTTTTTTTTACCTGAAGTGAGGTAAGAGTGAGATTTCCATGGCAGATATGTTGAGCTCCAAAATAGTTCTTCTGTTTTTGTTGGCTAGCCTGAAGTTCTTCTCTAGATTGCTTTCTATATGTGTAGCTCGTCCTAAAGACTGTGCACCCTCTGTTTCCCTCCTCCACAGCATCGGTGCATCTTCCACGTATTGGGTATGCAACAAAAGGCTTCAACTGGTACGGCACCGAGCGACTCATCCGAAAATACTTGGCAGCACGGGGTATCCCCACTCTCATGTATCCTTTGGGAGTATCTCTCACTCTGTTCAGAATCTAATACCAAAATGATCCCCTAAATGCCTTGGTGACTGCAAAGCAAGAAAGCAAGGCAAGGCACATATCATAGAATCACGGAATCAGTAAGGTGGGAAAACAACTCAGAGATCATCAAGTCCAACCTGTCTCCCAACACCTCAGGACTAACTAAACCATGGCACCCAGTGCCACGTCCAGTCCATTTTTGAACACGCCCAGGGATGATGACTCCCCCACCTCCCTGGGCAGCACATTCAAAGGCCAATTACTCTTTCTGGGAAGAACTTTCTCCTCACCTCCAGCCTAAACTTCCCCTGGCACAGCTTGAGACTGTGTCCTTTTGTTCTGTCACAGGTTGCCTGGGAGAAGAGACCAACCCCCACCTGGCTACAACCTCCCTTCAGGGAGTTGTAGACATCAAGAAGATCTCCCCTGAGCCTGCTCTTCTCCAGGCCAAGCAACCCCAGCTCCCTCAGCCTCTCCTCATAGGCTTGTGCTCAAAGCCCCTCCCCAGCCTTGTTGCCCTTCTCTGGACACATTCAGAATCTCAATATCCTTCTCAAATTGAGGGCCCCAGAACTGGACACAGTACTCAAGTTATATGCTGCAGTCCATCTGAAAACATGATTCCTCTAGCTTTGCCACCATCCAGGTACTCAATGACAAATCCAGGTGACATCCAGGTGACAATGACAAATTAGTTTGATTCCCTGTGCCCATCAGAAATTGTCAGAAGTAGGTGCTAGTCTACAGCTGACAGCAGTCAACTCAGCTGTATAGGCCATGTTTGTGGAGGAGATGACTGGAATTTCAGAATAACAGAAGTGACTCAGAAGCAAAGTGAGAATGTGGAAAAAAAAATAATTCCCCATGACAGTGCTCCAAGCAAGTGATAACCTGCTTCCTTGGCTGAACATGGTGGAGTTGGTGTGTGTTAGCATGGGCTTTTGTAACAAAGGAGCTTACTGCTTTCACCTTCCAGGAGAGGAAGCAGAGGTTTAAAAAGGAGGCTGTTTCTTGCCACTTCTCCAGGAAGACATGCATTTGCTATACTGTCAGCTAGTCTGTGAAACTGAAAGCCTGACACAGACAATGGTAGAATAGAATAGAATAGAATAGGAATAGAATAGAATAGAATAGAATAGAATAGAATAGAATAGAATAGAATAGAATAGAATAGAATTAACCAGGTTGGAAAAAACCTTCAAGATCATCAAGTTCAACCTATCACCCAACACCATCTAATCAACTAAACCATGGCACTAAGTGCCCCATGCAGTCCCTTCCTAAACACCTCCAGTGATGGTGACTCCACCACCTCCCTGGGCAGCACATTCCAATGGCAAATCTCTCTTTCTGGGAAGAACTTCTTCCTAACATCCAGCCTAAATCTCCCCTGGTGCAGCTTGAGACTGTGTCCTCTTGTTCTGGTGCTGGTTGCCTGGGAGAAGAGACCAACCCCCACCTGGCTACAACCTCCCTTCAGGGAGTTGTAGAGAGCAAGAAGGTCTCCTCTTCTCTAGGCTAAGCAACCCCAGCTCCCTCAGCCTCTCCTCACAGGGTTGTGTTCCAAACCCCTCCCCAGCTTTGTTGCCCTTCTCTGGACACATTCCAACACTTCAACATCCTTCCTAAACTGAGGGGCCCAGAACTGGACACAGGACTCAAGGTGTGGCCTAACCAGTGCTGAGTACAGGGGCACAATGACCTCCCTGCTCCTTCTGGCCACACTGTTCCTGATACATTATCCTTGTTGGCCACCTGGGCACACTGCTGGCTCATGTTCAGCCTATCAACCACTATTGGTATTCAGAGCACTCTGCCTCCTCCCTTGGTGAATGTCTCAGTGGACTTACTGTCTGGCATTCCTTGACACCATCTCCTTAACGCTTCTTATTAGATACTACTTCCCTAGGAATAAAGGCATGTCCCCAGCTTCACAACTATACTCACCTTCAGTGATTGTCTCAAAGCCATGAAGATGCAGTAATTTCACTGAGAAACAGGCACAAAACCCCAAGGATCTTTTCAGCACCACACAGACAAGTCTGTATGCATCCAGTTCTGAAACAGGGCTTACAAAGCTGCTGCTCGCCCCTGCATCTCTCTGCTTCTGTTGGCCAGATCATTTATGTATTGCCAGTAGCTTTGGAGAAGAATGAGACTGCTTCAGTCCAAAGAGCCTTTGGATAAAGAGGTGGGCCTAGTCCCATTGCTGTTTTGGAGATGGAAAATTAAACTTTCACAGATGGTTCATTTGTTATCTCTTACATTAAGTTATTGCTTAGGTTTGGAATATGATACTGTTTTGCCAGATTTTTCTTCCCCCTCCTCTTCAAATTTCATCTTTTATCTCACTATGCCTTTTTTCAGTCAGCATTTTAGTGCTTACCTGGGCCTCTTGTGTACACATAGATACAGACATTCCACCTAGACATCTCGTTGGAAAAGCAGATGTCCATTTTAACAGCACCACATGACAACCACAGAGTACAAACTGTTCGTCCTGTTTCAGTTCCCCAGCTGTCCATTTGACTTGCATTTGTTCAAGGGTTCTTTTGTTCAGTACCTGAAGGGGGCCTACCAGAAAGCTGGGGACAGACTTTTTACAAGAGCTTGTATCAACAGGACAAGGAAGAATGGATTTAATCATAGAATCAATAAGGTTGGAAGAGACCTCAGAGATCATCAAGTCCAACCTGTCACCCAACACCTCATGACTACTAAACCATGGCACCAAGTGCCACATACAATCCCTTCTTGAACATTTAGACTGGATATTGGGAAGAAAGTCTTTACAGTGAGACACTGGAACAGGTTGCCCAGGGAAGTTGTGGATGCCCCTTTCCTGGAGGTGTTCAAGGCCAGGCTGGACAGGACCTTGAACAACCTGATCTAGTGGAAGGTGTACCTGCCCATGGCAGGGGGTTTGGAACTAGATGCTCTTTAACATCCCTTCCAACCCAAACCATTCTGTGATCCTATAAAATACAACATTTGGCTGCATAATTGCATGCCTACCATCAAGTGAAATCCTGACCAATGTTCTGGGCAAGGGTGTGCAAAGCTGCCAGAATTTGAGTCTGGCTTCATAAATTGCTCCTGCCCTTCTCCCACCACTGCTCTTTAATGACACAGCTCTTTGTGGCAGCTGCTAGATGAAACCGGTTTCTTACTGCTGTCCAAAAAACTCTCTGAAAGGTTCCATGGCCCTTTGATTCCCTTTGGGGAAATCTTAAGGCAGAGTTTTTGATGTTGGCTTTACTGCCACAAAGAGAACTTTCCTGGGTTTTCTGCATTTGTTTGCATTAGCATATTTTTAAGAGTTTTCCTTTGCCTGGTACAAGTAGACAGTAGCAGCTCTCCTAGTAACTCTTTTGGCCAGAGACTGTAAGATGCCAAACTTAATTAAAGTTCAGCTTCCAACAGGACATTGCCCAAGACAATGGAAAGTACATCTTTAAGTATCTAATTGCCAACACACATCTCATTTACTCTTGTCTGGAGCACCATCTGGTTACTTAATAATTTCAGGCCTCGTTGTGACATGGCACATCATGCTGGCTGGTGGGCTCCACACTAGAAGCAGCTTTCTTGAGGGTATACTCTAGTCATTCACTCTTAGCTCAACCAGAAAATCCCCAAGTGTTACCTTGGTTGACTTTGCTGAAGCTTAGGTAAGCTGGTGTTGCCTAGCTCTGTGGGTAAGACCTTCCTTGTAGGAGGTCGCAGGAACAGCCCCTAAGTATTTGGCAATGGGTTTGCAGGGTCAGTCTGAAGACTTTCTGGTGTGAAAGGAGGTGAGTAGAAGGCACATTACCTCGTTTTCCCCTGTCATGCGAACTGGCGCTCTTCCAGCAGGCCGGCTGGTGGCACTGTTAATCAGCTGCAGCAGCACATGCTGCTCTACGGCCTCTTTTCAGGGCAGTGATCTCTAGCTTGGAAAAACACTCCCTCTCTGCCAGAATTAAAAGACCAATTATACTTTTTCTCTTTGCCAGCTTGACTAAACATAATTTCAGTCTGTGACTGAAGGCTCTGCTCATCCATCTATTCCTTTCCTGTATATTAATTGCCCTTCTTTAAAAGGTTTAATTCCCCAGTGTTCCAGTGAGTACAGTCCTGTTTCTCCACTTCACACACACCTCCAGTCAAATCCCAGCCCACTTACAGGTTCTCTGGCCACCATGTACTTACACATGGACAGGATTTGCCCTCAGAATTGGTTGCAGTACTACATCTACCACCACTATGGAATTCCTCTTTAAGGCCTCATGCTTTCCTTTGTTTCTACAGGAAGGTGGAGCTCAACCTCTGTCCTGTGTCCCCAGCCCTGCTGTAACTCTGACTGGAGTTACAGAGGAGAAGGGGGCATGACTATCTGTCTGTTAATGTCCATTCCCCTCTAAGGTAAGGGGGCCACAAGGCTCTTGGCACGCAGAAGAAAGGTGTGCAGTAGATTCTAGCCCTCTAACTTAGTATCATAGTATCAGTCAGGGTTGGAAGGGACCACAAGGATCATCTAGTTCCAACCCCCCTGCCATGGGCAGGGACACCCCACACTAGATCAGGCTGGCCAGAGCCTCATCCAGCCTGCTCTTAAACACCTCCAGGGATGGGCCTCAACCACCTCCCTGGACAACCCATTCCAGGGCTTCACACTCTCATGGGGAAGAACTTCCTCCTCACCTCCAGCCTGAATCTCCCCACCTCCAGCTTCATTCCATTCCCCCTAGTCCTATCACTACCTGAGAGCCTGAGAAGTCCCTCCCCAGCCTTCTGGTAGCCCCCTTCAGATACTGCAAGGCCACAATGAGGTCACCTTGGAGCCTTCTCTTCTCCAGACTGAACAGCCCCAACTCCTTCAGTCTGTCCTCAAGGAGAGGTGCTCCAGCCCTCTGCTCATCCTCATGGCCCTTCTCTGGACACGTTCCAGCACCTCCAGATCCTCTTGGAATAGGGGCTCCAGAACTGGAGGCAGTACTCAGGTGGGGTCTCAGCAGAGCTGAGTAGAGGGGAGAATCACCTCCTTGCCTGCTGGCCACACTTCTCTTGATGCAACTTGGGCCAAATCAGACAAAAAAGATGTTCTTTTTTTCCTCTATAGTCTCTGGCCTGTACAAGTTGAAATCTACCTTTCTTTCAAACCCCACCCCTTGTAAATTTACTTAGGAAAAGCTTCTTGAGTGTTTGGGGTTTGTTTTGCCTTTTTCTGCCCCCTTTTGCCTGTTTTAAACAATACTCTTTAAATCTGCTGAACCCAATGAAAAGTCCTACCTCTGTGTGCTTTGATATGGAAGTTTGATTTCAATGAATTCTGAAGTGGGTTTGCGCATCTCAGCAAGTGAAGTTTTTCTAGTGCTTGCCACCCACCAGTGTTTTTCTTTATCTGGGCAGAAACCCTCTATTTTTGATAATTAATTCCATAAAGGGCTCAATAGCTTTCCTGCAAGTTGCTATGCAAAATAAAATGTGTCATGCTGTTTCTTCAGCTGTGCAGCACTATGCATTTTCCCTTTGTAAATAGCAACCACCCCAAAAGGGAAGGAAGGTGTTCTTTTGTACTCACATCCCTATGGCCTCTCTCTTCCTCCAAACAAGGTTTTTCTGCAGCATGAAGAGCTTGAAACATGGCTCCTTCTGCATGTCTGTCGTTGCACTTTAGGTGTGTGCTGCTGGGTTGAGGTTTGGTGGCACAGAGCACAATCATACACAGTTTTCAGGACCTATCAAGTGGCAACCAGGCTCAGTGTAAAAAAAACCCACCCATGCTGTAGGCTCCAGCTGATGCCATATGAGAGTGGGCAGTAATTCAGAATGACTTTTGTGCTTGCTCAGATTATGGTTACTTTTCTTACCTGACAAGGCTCTGATTCTCAAAGCATTGTGCAGACAAAACCTGTCTTTGGCAAGGAATGTGTGGGGCTTGTAACTTAATGATGTTTTGTCCTCCTCAGGAAGCAGCTGGAAAAAAATAAGGTTATATGATTTTTGTCACAGCCAAAAAATGATCTGGGTGCATCACTGGGTGCTGGGGAAGGTGGAGTCTGGATTTTGGGGGAAAGAGAGAGACTAAGACTTGTTTCCAAGGTGATGGAGAATATCTACAGCAAATTCAGTCTCAGTATTTTAACACAAATATTGTATGTATGTGTCTCCATACAAGGTGGGATCTGGTCTATTATATTCTATTCTATTCTATTCTATTCTATTCTATTCTATTCTATTCTATTCTATTCTACTCTATTCTATTCTACTCTATTCTATTCTGTTCTAGCCCCCCAAATGGTAAGTAGAAAAATAGAAGGATAAGTAGATGTATTTAAAAATCAAGGGACCTTAATGCCTCTGGAGGAAAAATGAAAGCAACATTTTAAGCAAAGAGAGGACTTAGAAGTGTAACTGACATGTCAAGTTGGCTGAAAACTCCACCACTTTACAACAGATGATCCTAGAAGGGGAGAGAGAGACCTTTATCTGCCTAATCTGGATGAATAGCAGGTTGATCATGCACCAGAATCAGCAAATCAAAATGTAAGACAGAGTGATTCAAAACCCCAAAGGATTTGTAATAAGAAGGACTCTTCTAATAGGTTCCACACAACTGTGACCATGTACTTAACTACTTACAGTGCCTTCTGAAGCATTTCTGCCCACTGCAGCAGGAGCAGGCAAAGAGAAGGGAACTAAGCATTGAAGATGTCTTGGATGACACGCATACACAATACACTCTGGACCAGAGACCATCTTTGTTTGACGTGGACACACTGGATTAAGTCCAGCATAGGTCCATTAAAACAATTCAGGGTCTGGAGCATTTGGCATAGCAGGAGAGCTGGGATGTTTTAGCCTTGGAAAGGTAAGTTTGAGAGGGGAGTCGACATGTGTAAATCCATGGGTATAAAATACCTGATGGAAGGGACTGAAAAAAAGTGGAGGCAGACTCTTCTCAGTGGTATCCAGTGAGGGAAAAGAAGGCACAGACACAAAGTGAAACACATGGAATTTCATTTAAATGTGAGGAAAAACACATCCTTACTATGCAGCTGTCAAACAATGAACATGTTGCTCAGGGGGGTTGTAGACTCAGTCTTTGGAAAGGCGCAAAACTCAGCTTGGGCACAGCCCTGGGAGGACTGCTTCTTGCTGACCCTGTTGTGAGTGGGGAGAGTGGACTAGATGGTCCCCAGATGTCACTCCAGTTTAAACCAGGCTGTGAATTTGTGAGATCTGTTCTGGGTAATCTAGAAAAGCTCTAATATTACCTATTCAGCATTATACAGCAGCATTGCACATCAAGTGCTTTCCAGTATCTGAAGGGGGCCTACAAGAAGGCTGGGGAGGGACTTCTCAGGCATCAGGTAGTGATAGGACTAGGGGAATGGAATGAAGCTGGAGGTGGAGAATCAGGCTGGACATGAGGAGGAAGTTCTTCCCATGAGAGTGGTGAAGGCCTGGAATGGGTATCCAGGGAGGTGGTTGAGGCCCATCCCTGGAACTGTTTAAGAGCAGGCTGGATGAGGCTGTGGCCAGCCCTGACCTAGTGTGGGGATGTCCCTGCCCATGGCAGGGGGTTGGAACTAGCTGATCCTTGTGGTCCCTTCCAACCCTGACTGATCTATGATACTATCACGATCTCTGAACTGTGACCCTGCCAACACAAGTTCCTTGACTCAGTGGAAACATTTCCTCTCAGTGTTTAACTGTATGTGTTATTGTAATTGTATTGTACAGATGATAAGAGAGAAGCATGAAACAGCATCTCAGCATCTGCCCCTGTGCTCATCTTCAGTGCATTCCTCCTTTGCCAATATGGAGCTAGCCGACCTAGTTGGGTGCAGGTGGGCCTCATTGCTGGGTCTAACGGGTATCTGTGCCGGTTGGGTCTGGGCAGGGCACAGGTCCGCATACAACCCCAGCTTGGATTCCTTACCAATCTCCTTTTTGTGGGTACCTGCAACAAGTCCTGCTGCTCTAGACATGGCAATAGTATTTGGAAATGCTTTAAATCTTGAGCAGATGCTGAAGTAGCTAGTAGGAGAAGATACACAGAGTTAGCAGAGTTCCTTGGTTGCTTTCAAAGTACAGTTACAGACCTTTGAGAAAGGCCCCTTGTTGAAGCTTCCCAAGCTCCCGTAGCTTTTGGCAAGCCAGCATCTCCCCTGTCCTCTTCCCCGTGTACACAGGCAAAACTTGCTCTTTGCACCAAGTCTCTCCCCGGACACAAGTCTGGCATAAGCTATAGCCTGTTGCCTTTTGCCACATTTCCACCCCCTCTGAGCAAGACAAAGGAAGCCTCATTGGGACAGTCCGTTAGCAGTCGTGAGGCTTTATGCTTTCCAGGGTAGGGCCGTCACTGGAATGCAGCAGAGTACTGGGCAAGTTTAGACACATGTTGATGCATAATACAAGATGGAACTATCACTGATATTGGCCTCTTCTGGGGCTGGGTAAGCATGTGTGCTATGCAAAACAGGACATAATGCAGCTACCAAGTTGGAGATAGGGAAATGTTCTACTTCCCGTTGACTGTTCAGTGTAAACTCACTCCATGTTGTACAGTTCCTTTGGAGCCCTCAGCACAGCATTGAGGTGCTGGAGCGAATCCAGAGGAGGGCAGTGAAGCTGGTGAAGGATCTGAGAACAGGTCTTGTGAGGAGCGGCTCTGATTGTTTAGTCTGGAGAAAAGGAGGTTCAGGGGAGACTTTATTGCTCTCTACAACTCCCTGAAGGAGGTTGCAGCAATGTGGGTGGTGTTCTCCCTAGGGACAAGTGACAGGATGAGAGGAGATGGTCTCAAGGTGCATCAGGGATGTTTAGGTTAGATATTAGAAAAGCTTCACTGAAAAGGTTCTGAAACCCTGGAACAGGCTCCCCAGGGAGGTGGCTGGAGGTGTTTAAAAAGACAGAGAGATCTGGTGCTGAGGGGGGATGGTTTAGCACCAGGTTGGCAGAGTTAGGGAATGGTTGGACTTGATTAGAGGTCCTTCCAAACAAATTATTCTATGATGTCGAATAGGAGGTCCAATCCTGGAAGCAGTAATATCTGGGTTGGATGGGGCCATAAACAACTGGTCTAGTAGAAAAATCTCCCTGTCCATGGCAAGGGGTTGGAACCATATCTTTAGCATCCCTTCAACCCAAACTATTCTGATTCTATAGCACTTTGGGGCATAGTGGTGTGGGTAGATGGTTGGTCTTGATAATCCAGAGGTCTTTGCCAAGTTTAATGATTTATGACCAATCAGTGTAGGAATTTAGTGCCCAAGGCAAGCTTCAAGCAGCTCTTAGAGGCTTCAAGCAAACCAAGCCCTTCTCCCTGGGGGGCAGGAGGTCTTCCTCACCGCAGACTTCTGACCAAGGGTAAGTGCACTGTAGCTGCAGGCTATGGGGTGAGGAACAGAGCAAGCAGTCCAAAGGCAAGGCAATTACAGTGCCTAGCAATGCATTTAGCCTTGGAGAAACCCAACAACATGTTGTCCTGGATGGGAAAGCTCAAAGGAATTGGTATTTTTGCGTTAAGGACAGGTAAGGCTCTCCTCCACTCAGTCTCGCCCCTTAAAGCCGAAAGGGCTCAGCCTTGGAGAGGCTGCGGGGGTCGGAGGGGTGCACCCGGGACCAGGGAGAGAAGCGATGGGTAGGTCGGGCCGCAGATCCCTGCTGGGCATGGCCGCAGTAAGGTCCGGCTGGGAGTTGCTGGTGCCGGGGTCTAGCGGGCCGGCGGCGGCAGCGTGGGGAGCCGGCGGCCTGGCTCTCATGAGAGCGGTCGCTACCCGCGTAGGGAGGCTCGGGCCGGGGGGCGGTGGCTCCGGCGGTGCGGGGGCGGTGCGGCTCTCGGAGGCGGAGGACGGCGGGGCGGTGCCGGGCACAGGAAGCGGAAAGCGGCGGCAGCGGCTGGAGCGACGGCGGCGCCGCCGGGGGGAAGGCGGCGGGTTGGTGCCGGGAACGGCATGGGGCGGCTACGGGACGGAGGTGAGTCTGCCCCGTCTGTGGGTCTGTTTTCTCGCCTGCATGCTCGTCTGTCTTGTGTGGCGGGGTCGGTCGGGTTGCAGTGCGAGGGCGGCAGCGCTGCTGTCCTCCACCACACCCTCCGCCCCCAGGACCCTTGCCAACGCTCTGCCCCGGGGTGCCGGTAGCAGCGGGGGGCAGCTTCTTCTGCTCTGCTCCCTGTGGCAAGGGTTCGGCCCGGCCAGGGTGGGGTGAGAGCCCAGCGGGCTGCGGGGGGAGCCGCCGCGTCCCCGCTCCCCTGCCCGGCGCTGTTCCAGGTCGGCCAGGCGCCGGTTGCCGGGCTTGGCGGCGGGGGAAGGCTGGCGGGCCTCCTCCGGCCGGCGGGACTCCGACTGCAGCCCGCGGGGAGGCTGCGGGGGCGGCGGGTTCGGCTCTGCTGCCGCAGGTGAGAGGGAGTTCAACTTCCCGGCGTTAAGCCTTTAAAAGGCGACGGGGGCCGTAGGCGTAGCCTGACGGTAAGCAGCACTTTACTGCCCAGCTTCACCTTTGAAAGAGCCTGCGGGCTGCCAATTCCCGCTGGTGTGAAGGTGCCGCCGATCCTCCTGTACCCGGGATCTATAAAAAGCGGCTTCTGTGGCTGGGCTCACCCCGCTGGCGCAGCAAGGCACGGAGAAGGGAAGCTACATTGCCGCTTCTTTGCTTAGAAGCTGGTTTGGTCACTTGAAGTGATGCCCAGTCACGACTCGCGGGGCTGAAGGGTTGTTTTCTTTCAGCAAGTTATATCCTGGGGAAGCTCCGGCTTGTAGCCGGAGATAAATCTGCTCCAGTGACGGGAGGAGAGTCTCCTTCTGTACCTTGGCAGCACTGGCCTTGGGGTATAGCACCTGAAGGGTTTCAAGTACCCTCAGCTGAGGGCAAAGCTGTGGGCATTCACGTTGCTCTCAGTAATCGCAAGTTTGCTTGCTTTAGAAGACTGTCAGGGCTGTAAACTAACTCCTTGTGCTGAAGGCTGAGCTCTTCGGCTTGCAGGGGTCTGTGGAAGCAAAATGATGAGAGGCAGGGTTTTGTTCTGGAGAGGAAGACTTAGCAAGTCCACTGATGTTGAAGTAGTGGGGTGTTTTGGCCCTGGGTTTGTCGATCGTGACTTGCCTGCAAGAGTAAGAAATTAAATCGTAGTGGCGAAAGAGCAAATTAGCATATGGTGGAGTATATTCTGTAATGTTGTTACCTGTGAGCCCGTCGCTGGGGCTCCCTGACTTTGAGAAGAACTGTTGAAGAGAGCTTCAGCAATGTTTTGCCGCCTTTGAAGAGCTTCATTTTTGACCATGCTGGGCTCTTCCTCCTCTGAGATTTGGCAGTGGTCCCAAAACATGTTGGCTCTAGGATCATTTTTTTTGCTTGTTAATTTTGGAAAAACTAAACCTCCCTAAGCATGCTCCGTAAAATCTCATCCTGAGATGAGATTTGACAGGATCCAAGCCTGTGTTGGAACCACTCTGCCCATGCTCATTGACCAGCAGCTCCTTGTGGCTGCTGCTGCTTTTTGGTTGGTTAGTGGCAGTGTTCTTGCTAGCCATATCTTGTGGACATGTGCAACTAGGAATGGCTTGCTTACTTACCAGGGTGAAAATGCCCCCAAGATGAGTGCAGTTGTCCTAGCAAAAGCTGTGTCATAGTATCAGTCAGGGTTGGAAGGGACCACAAGGATCACTCTAGTTCCAGCCCCCTGCCATGGCAGGGACACCTCACAACTACATCAGGCTGGCCAGAGCCTCATCCAGCCTGCTCTTAAACACCTCCAGGGATGGGGCCTCAACCACCTCCCTGGACAACCCATTCCAGGGCTTCACCACTCTCATGGGGAAGAACTTCCTCCCACTCCAGCCTGAATCTCCCCACCTCCAGTTTCATTCCATTCCCCTTAATCCTATCACTACCTGAGATCCTGATATCATATTGTATGGTAGCCTGCCTGCCTTCAACCTTGACAAGCCAAGAAGAATGGCATCAGCAATGGGCTTTGCTACTATAGGGTGAGTTGTGCTCTGCAGGGACCTGAGAGGACGACTGTGATGTCTACTTGCTGGTGGAAAGCAGTATCATCTGTATCAGGTACTGTCACTGGGGAATGTGGCAGAAGGAAAATGAACCCTTGTGAAAACTTTCTTTCGGTTTCTCTTTAGCCTTCCTTTAGAATTACCTCTCTTGAGTCAAATTAAAAAGCAATGGCTATTTCTCAGGGGTCAGTGCCCTTGCCCTTTCTCTTTGCAAGATCAAATGCATTGGCTTTGTACGGGGGGAGGGAGATAGACAGAGACTCCATATGGGAGCTACTGTGCTGTGTGCTGGCGATTTGATCAGGTCTGTCGACTTGGGGTTTTTTTGAACCCAAACAGAAAATGCAGGAAGACATGCAGTATTCTGAAGGAGGGAGTGCACTTTCAGTAGAGAAATATTTTGCTGTTTATAGCTTTAATGCCCTCTCGTACCCAAGAGCAGGGTTAAAGTAACTTTGGAAAGACAGTGCCTGCTTGGATAGGCAGAGCCTGAAGAGTCTCACAAGACTCTTTCCCCTCTTTGTTTCAGTGCGGGCTTTAAATGTCGCTTGGAATCAGAATCCTAGAATTATTTCCGTTGGAAAAGACCTCTAAGATCATCAAGCCAGCTGTCAACTGAAACCACCATGGCCATTAAACCATGTCAAAGTGCCATGTCCACATGTTCTTGAACCCCTCCAGGGACGGTGACTGCTCCACCTCCTGGAC
>CM037635.1:12410189-12464058 GCA_015227895.2 Colaptes auratus | reverse complement strand
ACCCCAGCTCCTCAGCCTCTCCTCACAGGGTTGTGTTCCAAACCCCTCCCCAGCTTTGTTGCCCTTCTCTGGACACATTCCAACACTTCAACATCCTTCCTAAACTGAGGGGCCCAGAACTGGACACAGGACTCAAGGTGTGGCCTAACAGTGCTGAGTACAGGGTACAATGACCTCCCTGCTCCTTCTGGCCACACTGTCCTGATACATTAGCCTTGTTGGCCACCTGGCACACTGCTGGCTCCTGTTCAGCCTATCAACCATATTGGTATTCAGAGCAGCTCGCCTCCTCCCTTGGTGAATGTCTCAGTGGACTTACTGTCTGGCAATTCTTGACACCATCTCCTTAACGCTTCTTATTAGATACGACTTCCCTAGGAATAAAGGCATGTCCCCAGCTTCACAACATACTCATCTTCAGTGATTGTCTCAAAGCCATGAAGATGCAGTAATTTCACTGAGAAACAGCACAAAACCCCAGGATCTTTTTCAGCACCACACAGACAAGTCTGTATGCAGTCCATTTCTGAAACAGGGCTACAAAGCTGCTGCTCGCCCCTGCATCTCTCTGCTTTGTTGGCCAGATCATTTATGTATGCCAGTAGCTTTGGAGAAGGAGACTGCTTCAGTCCAAGAGAGCCTTTGGATAAAGAGGTGGGCCTAGTCCCATTGCTGTTTTGGAGATGGAAAATTAACTTTCACAGATGGTTCATTTGTTATCTCTTACATTAAGTTTTGCTTAGGTTTGGAATATGATACTGTTTTGCCAGATTTTTCTTCCCCCTCCTCTTCAAATTTCATCTTTTATCTCACTATGCCTTTTTTCCGTCAGCAGTTTAGTGCTTACCTGGGCCTCTTGTGTACACATAGATACAGACATTCCCTAGACATCTCGTTGAAAAGCAGATGTCCATTTAACAGCACCACATGACAACCACAGAGTCAAACTGTTCGTCCTGTTTCATTTCCCCAGCTGTCCATTTGACTTGCATTTGTTCAAGGGTTCTTTTGTTCATTACCTGAAGGGGGCCTACCAGAAGCTGGGACAGACTTTTTACAAGAGCTTGTATCAACAGGACAAGGAAGAATGGATTTAATCATAGAATCAATAGGTTGGAAGAGACCTCAGAGATCATCAAGTCCAACCTGTCACCCAACACCTCATGACTACTAACCATGGCACCAGTGCCACATACAATCCCTTCTTGAACTTTAGACGGGATATGGGAAGAAAGTCTTTACAGTGAGACACTGGAACAGGTTGCCCAGGAATTTGTGGATGCCCCTTTCCTGGAGGTGTTCAAGGCCAGGCTGGACAGGACCTTGAACAACCTGATCTAGTGGAAGGTGTACCTGCCCATGGCAGGGGGTTTGGAACTAGATGCTCTTTAACATCCCTTCCAACCCAAACCATTCTGTGATCCTATAAAATACAACATTTGGCTGCATAATTGCATGCCTACCATCAAGTGAAATCCTGACCAATGTTCTGGGCAAGGGTGTGCAAAGCTGCCAGAATTTGAGTCTGGCTTCATAAATTGCTCCTGCCCTTCTCCCACCACTGCTCTTTAATGACACAGCTCTTTGTGGCAGCTGCTAGATGAAACCGGTTTCTTACTGCTGTCCAAAAAACTCTCTGAAAGGTTCCATGGCCCTTTGATTCCCTTTGGGGAAATCTTAAGGCAGAGTTTTTGATGTTGGCTTTACTGCCACAAAGAGAACTTTCCTGGGTTTTCTGCATTTGTTTGCATTAGCATATTTTTAAGAGTTTTCCTTTGCCTGGTACAAGTAGACAGTAGCAGCTCTCCTAGTAACTCTTTTGGCCAGAGACTGTAAGATGCCAAACTTAATTAAAAGTTCAGCTTCCAACAGGACATTGCCCCACAGACAATGGAAAGTACATCTTTAAGTATCTAATTGCCAACACACATCTCATTTACTCTTGTCTGGAGCACCATCTGGTTACTTAATAATTTCAGGCCTCGTTGTGACATGGCACATCATGCTGGCTGGTGGGCTCCACACTAGAAGCAGCTTTCTTGAGCTGGGTATACTCTAGTCATTCACTCTTAGCTCTACCAGAAAATCCCAAGTGATTTGCTGCCTTGGTTGACTTTGCTGAAGCTTAGGTAAGCTGGTGTTGCCTAGCTCTGTGGGTAAGACCTTCCTTGTAGGAGGTCGCAGGAACAGCCCCTAAGTTTTGGCAATGGGTTTGCAGGGTCAGTCTGAAGACTTTCTGGTGTGAAAGGAGGTGAGTAGAAGGCACATTACCTCGTTTTCCCCTGTCATGCGAACTGGCGCTCTTCCAGCAGGCCGGCTGGTGGCACTGTTAATCAGCTGCAGCAGCACATGCTGCTCTACGGCCTCTTTTCAGGGCAGTGATCTCTAGCTTGGAAAAACACTCCCTCTCTGCCAGAATTAAAAGACCAATTATACTTTTTCTCTTTGCCAGCTTGACTAAACATAATTTCAGTCTGTGACTGAAGGCTCTGTTCATCCATCTATTCCTTTCCTGTATATTAATTGCCCTTCTTTAAAAGGTTTAATTCCCCAGTGTTCCAGTGAGTACAGTCCTGTTTCTCCACTTCACACACACCTCCAGTCAAATCCCAGCCCACTTATAGGTTCTCTGGCCACCATGTACTTACACATGGACAGGATTTGCCCTCAGAATTGGTTGCAGTACTACATCTACCACCACTATGGAATTCCTCTTTAAGGCCTCATGCTTTCCTTTGTTTCTACAGGAAGGTGGAGCTCAACCTCTGTCCTGTGTCCCCAGCCCTGCTGTAACTCTGACTGGAGTTACAGAGGAGAAGGGGGCATGACTATCTGTCTGTTAATGTCCATTCCCCTCTAAGGTAAGGGGGCCACAAGGCTCTTGGCACACAGAAGAAAGGTGTGCAGTAGATTCTAGCCCTCTAACTTAGTATCATAGTATCAGTCAGGGTTGGAAGGGACCACAAGGATCAGCTAGTTCCAACCCCCCTGCCATGGGCAGGGACACCCCACACTAGATCAGGCTGGACAGAGCCTCATCCAGCCTGGGCTTAAACACCTCCAGGGATGAGAGGCCTCAACCACCTCCCTGGATAACCCATTCCAGGGCTTCACCACTCTCATGGGGAAGAACTTCCTCCTCATGTCCAGCCTGAATCTCCCCACCTCCAGCTTCATTCCATTCCCCCTAGTCCTATCACTACCTGAGATCCTGAGAAGTCCCTCCCCAGCCTTCTTGTAGCCCCCTTCAGATACTGAAGGCCACAATGAGGTCACCTTGGAGCCTTCTCTTCTCCAGACTGAACAGCCCCAACTCCTTCAGTCTGTCCTCATAGGAGAGGTGCTCCAGCCCTCTGCTCATCCTCATGGCCCTTCTCTGGACACGTTCCAGCACCTCCAGATCCCTCTTGGAATAGGGGCTCCAGAACTGGAGGCAGTACTCCAGGTGGGGTCTCAGCAGAGCTGAGTAGAGGGGGAAATCACCTCCCTTGACCTGCTGGCCACACTTCTCTTGATGCAACTTGGGGCCAAATCAGACAAAAAAGATGTTCTTTTTTCCCCTCTATAGTCCTCTTGGCCTGTACAAGTTGAAATCTACCTTTCTTTCAACACCCACCCCCCCCCTTGTAAATTTACTTAGGAAAATCTTCTTGAGTGTTTGGGGTTTGTTTTGACTTTTTCTGCCCCCTTTTGCCTGTTTTAAACAATACTCTTTAAATCTGCTGAACCCAATGAAAAGTCCTACCTCTGTGTGCTTTGATATGGAAGTTTGATTTCAATTGAATTCTGAAGTGGGTTTTGCAGCATCTCAGCCAAGTGAAGTTTTTCTAGTGCTTGCCACCCACCAGTGTTTTCTTATCTGGGCAGAACCCTCTATTTTTGATAATTAATTCCATAAAGGGCTCAATAGCTTTCCTGCAAGTTGCTATGCAAAATAAATGTGTCATGCTGTTTCTTCAGCTGTGCAGCACTATGCATTTTCCCTTTGTAAATAGCAACCACCCCAAAAGGGAAGGAAGGTGTTCTTTTGTACTCACATCCCTATGGCCTCTCTCTTCTAACAAGGTTTTTCTGCAGCATGAAGAGCTTGAAACATGGCTCCTTCTGCATGTCTGTCATTGCACTTTAGTGTGTGCTGCTGGTTGAGGTTTGGTGGCACAGAGCACAATCATACACAGTTTTCAGGACCTATCAAGTGGCACCAGGCTCAGTGTAAAAAAACCACCCCATGCTGTAGCTCCAGCTGATGCCATATGAGAGTGGGCAGTAATTCAGAATGACTTTTGTGCTTGCTCAGATTATGGTTACTTTTCTTACCTGACAAGGCTCTGATTCTCAAAGCATTGTGCAGACAAAACCTGTCTTGGCAAGGAATGTGTGGGCTTGTAACTTAATGATGTTTTGTCCTCCTCAGGAAGCAGCTGGAAAAAAATAAGGTTATATGATTTTTGTCACAGCCAAAAAATGATCTGGGTGCATCACTGGGTGCTGGGGAAGGTGGAGTCTGGATTTTGGGGAAAGAGAGAGACTAAGACTTGTTTCCAAGGTGATGGAGAATATCTACAGCAAATTCAGTCTCAGTATTTTAACACAAATATTGTATGTATGTGTCTCCATACAAGGTGGGATCTGGTCTATTCTATTCTATTCTATCTATTCTATTCTATTCTATCTACTATTCTATTCTACTCTATTCTACTCTACTCTATTCTACTCTATTCTATTCTGTTCTAGCCCCCCAAAATGGTAAGTAGAAAAATAGAAGGATAAGCAGATGTATTTAAAAATCAAGGGACCTTAATGCCTCTGGAGGAAAAATGAAAGCAACATTTTAAGCAAAGAGAGGACTTAGAAGTGTAACTGACATGTCAAGTTGGCTGAAAACTCCCACCACTTTACAACAGATGATCCTAGAAGGGAAGAGAGAGACCTTTATCTGCCTAATCTGGATGAATAGCAGGTTGATCATGCACCAGAATCAGCAAATCAAAATGTAAGACAGAGTGATTCAAAACCCCAAGGATTTGTAATAAGAAGGACTCTTCTAATAGGTTCCACACAACTGTGACCATGTACTTAACTACTTACAGTGCCTTCCTGAAGCATTTTCTGCCCACTGCAGCAGGAGCAGGCAAAGAGAAGGGAACTAAGCATTGAAGATGTCTTGGATGACACGCATACACAATACACTCTGGACCAGAGACCATCTTTGTTTGATGTGGACACACTGGATTAAGTCCAGCATAGGTCCATTAAAACAATTCAGGGTCTGGAGCATTTGGCATAGCAGGAGAGCTGGGATGTTTTAGCCTTGGAAAGGTAAGTTTGAGAGGGGAGTCGACATGTGTAAATCCATGGGTATAAAATACCTGATGGAAGGGACTGAAAAAAAAGTGGAGGCAGACTCTTCTCAGTGGTATCCAGTGAAGGGAAAAGAAGGCACAGACACAAAGTGAAACACATGGAATTTCATTTAAATGTGAGGAAAAACACATCCTTACTATGCAGCTGTCAAACACTGGAACATGTTGCTCAGGGGGGTTGTAGACTCAGTCTTTGGAAAGGCGCAAAACTCAGCTTGGCACAGCCCTGAGGAACCTGCTCTCGCTGACCCTGTTGTGAGTGGGGAGACTGGACTAGATGGTCCCCAGATGTCCACTCCAGTTTAAACCAGGCTGTGAATTTGTGAGATCTGTTCTGGGTAATCTAAGAAAAGCTCTAATATTACCTATTCAGCATTATACAGCAGCATTGCACATCAAGTGCTTTCCAGTATCTGAAGGGGGCCTACAGGAAGGCTGGGGAGGGACTTCTCAGGCTATCAGGTAGTGATAGGACTAGAGGGAATGGAATGAAGCTGGAGGTGGGGAGATCCAGGCTGGATGTGAGGAGGAAGTTCTTCCCCATGAGAGTGGTGAAGGCCTGGAATGGGTTATCCAGGGAGGTGGTTGAGGCCCCATCCCTGGAACTGTTTAAGAGCAGGCTGGATGAGGCTCTGGCCAGCCTGATCTAGTGTAGATGTCCCTGCCCATGGCAGGGGGGTTGGAACTAGCTGATCCTTGTGGTCCCTTCCAACCCTGACTGATACTATGATACTATCACAGATCTCTGAACTGTGACCCTGCCACACAAGTTCCTTGACTCATGGGAAACATTTCCTCATGTCTCAGTAGTTTAAACAGATGATAAGAGAGAAGCATGAAACAGCATCTCAGCATCTGCCCCTGTGCTCATCTTCAGTGCATTCCTCCTTTGCCAATATGGAGCTAGCCTGACCTAGTTGGGTGCAGGTGGGCCTCATTGCTGGGTCTAACGGGGTATCTGTGCCGGTTGGGTCTGGGCAGGGCACAGGTCCGCATACAACCCCAGCTTGGATTCCTTACCAATCTCCTTTTTGTGGTGTACTGCAACAAGTCCTGCTGCTCTAGACCATGGCAATAGTATTTGGAAATGCTTTAAATCTTGAGCAGCTGCTGAAGTAGCCTAGTAGGAGAAGATACACAGAGTTAGCAGAGTTCCTTGGTTGCTTTCAAAGTACAGTTACAGACCTTTGAGAAAGGCCCCTTGTTGAAGCTTCCCAAGCTCCCGTAGCTTTTCTGGCAAGCCAGCATCTTCCCCTGTCCTCTTCCCCGTGTAGCACAGGCAAAAACTTGCTCTTTGCACCAAGTCTCTCCCCGGACACAAGTCTGGCATAAGCTATAGCCTGTTGCCTTTTGCCACATTTCCACCCCCTCTGAGCAAGGACAAAGGAAGCCTCATTGGGACAGTCCGTTAGCAGTCAGTGAGGCTTTCTGCTTTCCAGGGTAGGGCCGTCACCTGGAATGCAGCAGAGTACTTGGGCAAGTTTAGACACATGTTGATGCATAATACAAGATGGAACCTATCACTTGATATTGGCCTCTTCCTGGGGCTGGGTAAGCATGTGTGCTATGCAAAACAGGACATAATGCAGCTACCAAGTTGGAGATAGGGAAATGTTCTACTTCCCGTTTGACTGTTCCAGTGTAAACTCACTCCATGTTGTACAGTTCAGCTTTGGAGCCCTCAGCACAGCATTGAGGTGCTGGAGCGAATCCAGAGGAGGGCAGTGAAGCTGGTGAAGGATCTGGAGAACAGGTCTTGTGAGGAGCGGCTCTGATTGTTTAGTCTGGAGAAAGGAGGTTCAGGGGAGACTTTATTGCTCTCTACAACTCCCTGAAAGGAGGTTGCAGCAATGTGGGTGGTGTTCTCCCTAGGGACAAGTGACAGGATGAGAGGAGATGGTCTCAAGGTGCATCAGGGAATGTTTAGGTTAGATATTAGAAAAAGCTTCACTGAAAAGGTTCTGAAACCCTGGAACAGGCTCCCCAGGGAGGTGGCTGGAGGTGTTTAAAAAGACAGAGAGATCTGGTGCTGAGGGGGGATGGTTTAGCACCAGGCTTGGCAGAGTTAGGGAATGGTTGGACTTGATTAGAGGTCCTTTCCAAACAAAATTATTCTATGATGTCGAATAGGAGGTCCCAATCCTGGAAGCAGTCATATCTGGGTTGGATGGGGCCATAAACAACTTGGTCTAGTAGAAAAATCTCCCTGTCCATGGCAAGGGGTTGGAACCATATCTTTAGCATCCCTTCAACCCAAACTATTCTGATTCTATAGCACTTTGGGGCATAGTGGTGTGGGTAGATGGTTGGTCTTGATAATCTCAGAGGTCTTTGCCAAGTTTAATGATTTTATGACCAATCAGTGTAAGGAATTTAGTGCCCAAGGCAAGCTTCAAGCAGCCTCTTAGAGGCTTCAAGCAAACCAAGCCCTTCTCCCTGGGGGGCAGGAGGTCTTCCTCACCGCAGACTTCTGACCAGGGGTAAAGTGCACTGTAGCTGCAGGCTATGGGGTGGAGGAACAGAGCAAGCAGTCCAAAGGCAAGGCAATTACAGTGCCTAGCAATGCATTTAGCCTTGGAGAAACCCCAACAACATGGTTGTCCTGGATGGGAAAGCTCAAAGGAATTGGTATTTTTGCGTTAAGGACAGGTAAGGCTCTCCTCCACTCAGTCTCGCCCCTTAAAGCCGAAAGGGCTCAGCCTTGGAGAGGCTGCGGGGGTCGGAGGGGTGCACCCGGGACCAGGGAGAGAAGCGATGGGTAGGTCGGGCCGCAGATCCCTGCTGGGCATGGCCGCAGTAAGGTCCGGCTGGGAGTTGCTGGTGCCCGGGTCTAGCGGGCCGGCGGCGGCAGCGTGGGGAGCCGGCGGCCTGGCTCCTCATGAGAGCGGTCGCTACCCGCGGAGGGAGGCTCGGGCCGGGGGGCGGTGGCTCCGGCGGTGCGGGGGCGGTGCGGCTCTCGGCGGCGGAGGGACGGCGGGGCGGTGCCGGGCACAGGAAGCGGAAAGCGGCGGCAGCGGCTGGAGCGACGGCGGCCGCCGCCGGGGGGAAGGCGGCGGGTTGGTGCCGGGAACGGCATGGGGCGGCTACGGGACGGAGGTGAGTCTGCCCCGTCTGTGGGTCTGTTTTCTCGCCTGCATGCTCGTCTGTCTTGTGTGTGCGGGGTCGGGTCGGGTTGCAGTGCGAGGGCGGCAGCGCTGCTGTCCTCCACCACACCCTCCCGCCCCCAGGACCCTTGCCACCGCTCTGCCCCGGGGTGCCCGGTAGCAGCGATGGGGCAGCTTCTTCTGCTCCTGCCCCCTGTGGCAAGGGTTCGGCCCCGGCCAGGGTTGGGGCTGAGAGCCCAGCCGGGCTGCGGGGGGAGCCCGCCGCGTCCCCGCTCCCCCTGCCCGGCTCTTTCCAGGTCGGCCAGGCGCCGGTTGCCGGGGCTTGGCGGCGGGGGAAGGCTGGCGGGCCTCTCTCCGGCCGGCCGGGACTCCGACTGCAGCCCGCGGGGAGGCTGCTGGGGCGGCGGGTCTCGGCTCTGCTGCCGCAGGTGAGAGGGAGTTCAACTTCCCGGCGTAAAGCCTTTAAAAGCCGACGGGGGCCGTAGGCGTAGCCCTTGACGGTAAGCAGCACTTTCTCTGCCCAGCTTCACCTTTGAAAGAGCCTGCGGGCTGCCAATTCCCGCTGGTGTGAAGGTGCCGCCGATACCTCCTGTACCCGGGATCTATAAAAAGCTGCTTCTGTGGCTGGGCTCACCCCGCTGCGCAGCAAGGCACGGAGAAGGGAAGCTACAATTGCCGCTTCTTTGCTTAGAAGCTGGTTTGGTCACTTGAAGTGATGCCCAGTCACAGACTCGCGGGGCTGAAGGGTTGTTTTTCTTTCAGCAAGTTATATCCTGGGGAAGCTCCAGGCTTGTATGACCGGAGATAAATCTGCTCCAGTGACCGGGAGGAGAGTCTCCTTCTGTACCTTGGCAGCACTGGCCTTGGGGTATAGCACCTGAAGGCTTTCAAGTACCCTCAGCTGAGGGCAAAGCTGTGGCATTCACGGTTTGCTCTCAGTAATCGCAAGTTTGCTTGCTTTAGAAGACTGTCAGGGCTGTAAACTAACTCCCTTGTGCTGAAGGCTGAGCTCTTCGGCTTGCAGGGGTCTGTGGAAGCATAAATGATGAGAGCAGGGTTTTTGTTCTGGAGAGGAAGACTTAGCAAGTCCATGACTGTTTGAAGTAGTGGGGTGTTTTGGCCCTGGGTTTGTCGATCGTGACTTGCCTGCAAGAGTTAAGAAATTAAATCGTAGTGGCTGAAAGAGCAAATTAGCATATGGTGGAGTATATTCTGTAATGTTGTTACCTGTGAGCCCGTCGCTGGGGCTCCCTGACTTTGAGAAGAACTGTTGAAGAGAGCTTCAGCAATGTTTTGCCGCCTTTGAAGAGCTTCATTTTTGACCATGCTTGGCTCTTTTCCTCCTCTGAGATTTGGCAGTGGTCCCAAAACATGTTGGCTCTCTGATCATTTTGCTTGTTAATTTTGGAAAAACTAAACTCTCCCTTAAGCATGCTCCGTAAATCTCATCCTGAGATGAGATGAGGATCCAAGCCTGTGTTGGAACCACTCTGGCCCATGCTTATTGACCAGCAGCTCCTTGTGGCTGCTGCTACCTTTTGGTTTTGGTTAGTGGCAGTGTTCTTGCTGGCCCATATCTTGTGGACATGTGCAACTAGGAATGGCTTGCTTACTTACCAGGGTGAAAATGCCCCCAAGATGAGTGCAGTTGTCCTAGCAAAAGCATGTGTCATAGTATCAGTCAGGGTTGGAAGGGACCACAAGGATCATCTAGTGCCAACCCCCCTGCCATGGACAGGGACACCTCATGCTAGATCAGGCTGGCCAGAGCCTCATCCAGCCTGCTCTTAAACACCTCCAGGGACGGGGCCCCAACCACCTCCCTGGACAACCCATTCCAGGGCTTCACCACTCTCATGGGGAAGAACTTCCTCCTCACCTCCAGCCTGAATCTCCCCACCTCCAGTTTCATTCCATTCCCCTTAATCCTATCACTACCTGAGATCCTGATATCATATTGTTATGGTAGCCTGCCTGCCTTCCACCTCTGACAAGCCAAGTGAAGAATGGCATCAGCAATGTGGCTTTGCTACTATAGGGTGAGTTGTGCTCTGCAGGGACCTGAGAGGACGACTGTGATGTCCACTTGCTGGTGGAAAGCAGTATCATCTGTATCAGGTACTGTCACTGGGGAATGTGGCAGAAGGAGAAAATGAACCCTTGTGAAAACTTTCTTTCGGTTTCTCTTTAGCCTTCCCTTTAGAATTACCTCTCTTGAGTCAAATTAAAAAGCAATGGCTATTTCCTCAGGGGTCAGTGCCCTTGCCCTTTCTCTTTGCAAGATCAAAATGGCATTGGCTTTGTACGGGGGGAGGGAGATAGACAGAGACTCCATACTGTGGAGCTCCACTGTGCTGTGTGCTGGCGATTTGATCAGGGTCTGTCGACTTGGGGTTTTATTTTGAACCCAAAGAGAAAATGCAGGAAGACATGCAGTATTCTGAAGGAGGGAGTGCACTTTCAGTAGAGAAATATTTTGCTGTTTATAGCTTTTAATGCACTCTCAGTACCCAAGAGCAGGGGTTAAAGTAAACTTTGGAAAGACAGTGCCTGCTTGGATAGGCAGAGCCTGAAGAGTCTCACAAGACTCTTTCCCCTCTTTGTTTCAGTGAGGGCTTTAAATGTCAGCTTGGAATCAGAATCCTGGAATTATTTCCGTTGGAAAAGACCTCTAAGATCATCAAGTCCAGCTGTCAACCTGAAACCACCATGGCCATTAAACCATGTCCAAAGTGCCATGTCCACATGTTTCTTGAACCCCTCCAGGGACGGTGACTGCTCCACCTCCCTGGACAACCTGTTCCAATGCCTGACCACTCTTGGAAAACTGTTCCTTTGCTCAGACTTGGGCCCTCTAGTATCGTGAGAGCAGTGCCGCAGCACCTTCTACCGTGTCCCGTGGCTCTGGGATTAAGGGGTGCACTTGAAGGCCTAACAGCTCAGAAGAGATGTATGAGCAAGGAAACACAAGTTTTCACCAGGATGGAAGCTAGAGGTGTAATTTGCAGGATAAATCAGGAATTTCAGTTTCACTTTAGAAACTCGGACAGCACAGCTGTGGTTCTTGGAGTGGGCAAAGGACATCCGCCAGGGAGGTGTTTCACTGATGGGTCTCATGCAGAGATCTTCCCAGCTTCCAGCTGTGAAACAAGGAGGCAAGAGGCTAGGGCTTAATGCTTGGTAACAGGGCTTGTTTGTCTGGTTTAGGCTAGGCATTGTTACTGTCGGTTGAAACAGCCTTGCTGTGCTTCCAGACCTGTGTCACTGCATGTTCTGCTTTAACATGCAGGTGGATTTCTTCAATAAACCAAGTGACTTTTCATTTGAGATATCCATGTCGTGGACTAATGGTTTTCAGCCTAGGGGCTGGAAATTCCTGGGGGTCTAGGAAATCTTTCTAAGAAGCATCTGAAAACAAAAATAAAAGAGAAGCTATTGCTGGAGGGCTTGAATTTGCTGACTACTAAACATTTTTTTAGGGTGAAGGGGCTTGCAAATCAAGACTAGCTGCCATAGAGTAGAAGCCTTGGTTTATCTGTGTGATGAAGGCCAAAATTAACCTTATTTAATGTCACGATATGAAAGCTAAGCTGGTGAGTGGTTTGGAGCACAAGCCCTGTGAAGAGAGGCTAAGGGAGCTGGGGTTGCTTAGCCTGGAGAAGAGGAGGCTCAGGGGAGACCTTCTTGCTCTCTACAACTACCTGAAGGGAGGTTGTAGCCAGGTGGGGGCTGGTCTCTTCTCCCAGGCAACCAGCACCAGAACGGGAGGACACAGTCTCAAGCTGCACCAGGGGAGGTTTAGGCTGGGTGTTAGGAAGCAATTCTACACAGAGAGAGTGATTGCCCATTGGAATGGGCTGCCGGGGGAGGTGGTGGAGTCACCACCATTGGAGGTGTTTAGGAGGAGACTTGATGGGATGCTTGGTTGCATGGTTTAGTTGATTAGGTGGTGTTGGATCATAGGTTGGACGTGATGATCTCGAAGGTCTCTTCCAACCTGCTGTATTCTATTCTATTCTAAAAAAAAACCCATAAATATAAATAAATAAAAATAAAGGAAACAACCTTTTTTTCCCCCAGAGCTCATTGGCCATTAGAACCGAAAGCCTTGACTCTGCAAATAGATCAGCATGGGTGAGCTTCTGTGCTTACAGATCAAATTGCTGGACTGGGGCCTGCTTGCAGGAAATTCAAAAGCAAAGGGTTCCTGTGGCATTGCTCATAGGTGTTGCTATAGATGCAGTTGAACAGAGCAAGTTACATAACTTGTCATTTTTCTGGAGTGAGTGGTAGGAAGACTCTGCACCCGCACTGTGCAGCTGAGTTCATGCCAGAGCTGGAAGACGTCCTCCCTGCTTAGCTCTCTTTGAATTATTTGTACTCTTGAGCCCCGATGCTATCCCCTGGCTTAGCTTTTGGAGTCCTGCATGCTCAACTTGTAAAGTTCTTCTTTTCACTAACTGAGGAAAAAGTATTTCTCAGCACGCTAGCTCGTGGGCATCCGTTACCCTGCAGACAGCTGGTGCTGTTTAATAAGCGAGGCCGCCGGCGCAGGGAGCCGAACGTGCGCCCGTCCTCGCGGACACTTGTGGCTGCTTGTGCTCCAGATGGCGCTTCCAAATCTGTGCAACTTCGTGAACCGACTGGCAAATCAGCTCTAATTGATGGCAAGTTTTAAACAAGAGTAGGACTGAAGCCGCACAGACAAGGATTTCAAAGCCGGGCTGCTCTGGAGTGATTTGCCTCAACTTCACAGGGGAAACTCCATCGGGGAGGCATGGGGATGTAAAAGAGTGCTCTTGTTTGCGTTTGCCCTCTTTGATTTAAAGATGTAACTTGCTCTTTTAAATTTCCGTTGGGCTGGGAGCCAGGACTGTGCTCCCTTCAAGACAATCACAAAGAGAACTTCATTGGAAACGGGACTGGGCTCCCAGCATGGAAAACAGCAATTCAAAAGAAGTCTTTTTGAAGATTTATGAGCGTAGGAAAAGAGGGAGTCACAGTGAGCGGTGGAGCTGCCTCGAAACTGTAATTACCATGATCTCTGCAGCAGTCAGGGGCAGCTACATGGATGTAGTTACCGTGTAGGATGCATCCACCCTCACCAGAAGTGGCTCCTAAAATGCCCTTTGGTGCGGCCCTAGCGTTGTTTTTTTTCGTCTAGTATTTGGCATCTTTCAGTCATCGGTGAGTAAGGGAAAGGCTGAGTGAGAGAGAGTGTTGGCCCCACAGGGAGCAAAGTGCTGGGTGTGCAGTTACACCCTTGTTGTGGCTGGCACTGGGGAGGCATTCCCGCCTCCCCTCTAGCTGTCGGCTTGCACTGCTGTTCACCCTGCTCTTGGTTTTGCTGTTTGGGGCTGTGCTGTGAACTAGGTCACTGAAAGGATGCAAGACAAAAGCCCGGCGAGGGGGAGAAAAGGGATTTTTGTGTTGTTTTGTTTTCCAGCGGTGCTGTTTGCTTGCTGAGAATTGTGTTGACACAACCAAGAGTGGTGAACCGTGGTGTGGAGGTGGAAGCTCCTTACACCATGTTTCTTGTCAGTGCTGAAATACAGTGCAACTTTACCCTCGGGCCAAAGGAGCTTTCTTTCAGGCAGGGTCAGAAGCTCTGCAAACAGACTGTGCCTTCAGTGGAGTCCTAGGAGATGTAATGATCTTTTGTGAAGCCATTTCAATTGGCTAAATTGGCCTCTCAGTTCACACTTGTTTGTGGAGGGATGAGGCCCCAAATGATGGGGCTGCTTCTTTATACAGCATGGTCGTCCTCACCCCAAGCAGTAGGGTAAGAATCATCTTTAATAGTGATTTAGTAGTGGAACTGATTAAAGACTGCTTGCTTTGGATACAGTTTAGGGATTTATGTATAGCTTGCCTTCTCTAGCTTTTCCCATGCTGTAGTAGTGGATGCTGCTGGGGTGGGGGCTAATCCAGGGTTGACTTCTGCATGGGTGCTGCACTTTGGCCAAAACAACCCCATGCAGTGCTACAGGCTGGGGTCAGAGTGCCTGGAGAGCAGCCAAACAGAAAGGGATCTGGGGGTACTGATTGACAGCTGGCTGAATGTGAGCCATCAGTGTGCTCAGGCGGCCAAGAAGGCCAATGGCATCCTGGCCTGCATTAGGAATGGTGTGGCCAGCAGGAGCAGGGAAGTCATTCTGCCCCTGTACTCAGCACTGGTTAGGCCACACTTGAACCCTGTGTCCAGTTCTGGGCCCTCAATTTAAGAAGGACATTGAGATTCTGAATGTGTCCAGAGAAGGGCAATGAGGCTGGGGAGAGGCTTCGAGTACAAGCCCTGTGAGAAGAGGCTGAGGGTGCTGGGGTTGTTTAGCTTGGAGAAGAGGAGGCTCAGGGGAGACCTTATTGCTCTCTATGACTACCTGAAGGGAGGTTGTAGCCAGGTGGGGGTTAGTCTCTTCTCCTAGGCAACCAGCACCAGAACAAGAGGACACAGTCTCAAGCTGTGCCAGGGGAGGTTTAGGCTGGGTGTTAGGAGGCAATTCTACACAGAGAGTGTGATTGCCCATTGGAATGTGCTGCCCAGAGAGGTGGTGGAGTCACCATCCCTGGAGGTGTTCAAGAGGAGATTGAATGTGGCACTTGGTACCATGGTTTATTTAGTCATGAGGTGCTGGGTGACAGGTTGGACTTGATGATCTTTGAGGTCTTTTCCAACTTTATTGATTCTGTGGTTCTATGTGCCATTGAATGAGTTCCAACCTGGAGATGTAGTTTAGCATATTTAGCATATTAGTTGTCTTGTAGTTGTCTTTTGGTCCCTTCTCTCTGTCTCCCCCAGTAGTTCCAGAAGCTTTTCTGGAGTAAGGCTGTAAAATAGACTAGGAGGTAGGTAATCTGCTTGACTTGGCTATGGGGAATGTGTGTTTGGACTGTGCTCCTCCCTCCTTGATTTCTTCATTTCATACTGCTCAGGCTAGGAGTGGTGTCTAGCTAGCAGCCCAGGCTATCCTTCGTTGGCCAAATCTAGGAAGCCTTCTTAACAGTCAGCCTTGGATGGGCACCAGACAGAGCCTTTTCCCAGCTTTTTCTGGCTCGAGTTGGACAGATATATTTTATTATTGGAAAATGTGTAAATGCCTTGACAGAAAGATATATTTAGCCCCTGGTGTGCCCTGTAACTTGGGGGCACGGGGATGCCGCGGAGTCCCCAGATTCAGCATGCTGTTACCGACAACAGTCCAGGAGACTTGCAGCGTTTCTTTTGGGGGCTGCCTTGCTGACTTTTCACAGAGCAGTGTCAAAACCGTTGCTCTTGTTTACACAGAAAATGAAAGTTGGCGTGATCCAGCCTGCCCTGGCCTTCCTGTGTTGGTCTTCCCATGAGCCTGCTTTCCAGCACTGCCTTGCTTCACCCATTGTCAAGGGAACGCTGCTCTTTCAACGGTTGCTGTCTTGGCAGCCTGGGCATTTCCACAGCAGCCCCTACCTGCTGAAATGGTCTCTGTTCTCTGATGTCTCCAGAGAAGTGTGACCCTTTGCTGCTGGAAGTGAGATTTGTCAGAAGAGAAGCTCTGCTGCTAGTCCCTGTTTCAGCTCTGATTCTTCTGTGTGGGAGCTGGGGGAAAATGCTTTCATGTGGTTAGAGGAAACGGCTGGGAGCTGACACTTTCCTAGAAGCCTAGGAAAAAAAATGCATAAGCCCTTACTAATGTATGTTGGCAGCTCCCCTTGCCTTTCCTATTCCTGCATTGTGGTGGTATGCATTTGTGTAGTTAGTAGTCAGTGTTTGTTCTCAAAGGGGCTCCAGTAACATCACAGTCAGTGGGTTAAGCCTGTAATACCTGTATCACCTAATGTACCTATTCTCACCTTCTGTGTAGGGTGTTTCTGGTTTGTAACACCTCGTGATTGCAAGATCCTGTGTAGCCATCGCCTTTAGTGGTATCATAGTGCTTTTTGAAGGTGAGGGACAGTGGCCTCACCTTCTGGTTTGTAATGCCTAATGATTGCAAGGTGTTGTGTAGCTGTCTTCTCAGTTGCTATCATAGTGATTTCTGAAGGTAAGGGCTGATGGCCTCACTCCCGTTTATCAGAGGACAGACACAGAGGGAGGATTTTTCCGTGGTTGCCTAGCAGGACAGAAGTAAAAATCGGCTTTAATGAACCCCAGCCAATTGCTGGAGGCATAAGCCACAGGCTGTGTGCAGGTCTCGGGAGCTAACGAGCGCTAGCATCGTGTCCCAGGCTGGGGGATTTTTATTCCTGTTACAGCAGCGATGCCATTTTCCAAACTGTGCTGTGCCTTGGCTTTGTTCCACCGTGTTTAAACCCATGCTCATTCTTCCCCTCCCAAACTAGGCCTTATATTCCCATTCTTACTGGTCCTTCCTAGATTCTGTGCTGTCTTTAGCAAGCCTTCTTGAGGCAGGGTATGCGCTTGGAGGATGGGAATTCCTGTACGTAGAAGGTTGCCCCCATCTGCTCCTTTCCAAGATCCCTAGCAAGCCCAAGAGTTGTGCAAATACCTGCAGCTCCTGGTGCAGCAGGATCACTTCCTTGCAATTTGCACCACCAACCAAGGAACACAGTGGGGAATAGGCTTTGTTCTTTGGCACGGTGTTGTAGAGCTCTCTGCTTGATTACAAGCGTTTCTGGAGGTGTTAGTAGGGGAATCTAATGTCTGGAAAGAAAAGCTGGCCAAGTGTAAAGCCCAGCTTCTGTTGTCCCTCAGTGTTTGGGGAAGGGAGGGCTGAAAGCAGTGGTTGACTGTTTTATGGCTAACGCCTTTGCAAACTGCTGTGAGCAGAAAATAATAGAGGGATCCAATTTAATTGTGAAGTGGTCTTTTTGCCCACTCTGAAAATATGGTATGGCTGTAGTCCTGTGTTGGCTGGAGACACTGGTCACCTGGGCAGGAGGCATGTGAGAGTGCCCCTGCGTGCCAAACGTGGGGCTGTGCCAAAGTACCTCTGTCTGTAGCTGCAGCCCCTCCACACCTCTTCACTGTTTGCCTGCCTTTCATAGAATCAATAAGGTTGGAAAAGACCTCAGAGATCATCAAGTCCAACCTATTACCTAATACCTAACACCTCCTGACTACTAAACCATGGCTCCAAGTGCCACATCCAGTCCTTTTTTGAACACCTCCAGGGATGGTGACTCCACCCCTCCCTGGGCAGCACATTCCAAAGGCCAGTCTCTCTTTCTGGGAAGAATTTCTTCCTAACGTCCAGCCTAACCTCCCCTGGCACAGCTTGAGACCTGGTCCTCTTGTTCTGGTGCTGGTTGCCTGGGAGAAGAGACCAACCCCCCCTGGCTACAACCTCCCTTCATGGAGTTGTAGACAGCAGAAGGTCTCCCCTGAGCCTCCTCTTCTCCAGGCTAAGCAACCCCAGCTCCCTCAGCCTCTCCTCACAGGGCTTGTGCTCCAAACCCCTCCCCAGCCTCGTTGCCCTTCTCTGGACACAGTCAAGTGTCTCAATATCCTTCTTAAATTGAGGGGCCCAGAACTGGACACAGGACTCAAGGTGTGGCCTAACCAGTGCTGAGTACAGGGGCACAATGACTTCCCTGCTCCTGCTGGCCACACTGTTCTTGATGCAGGCCAGGATGCCGTTGGCCTTCTTGGCCATGTTCGCCAAGCTGATGCCTCCTTTCCTTTTCTCTTCTCACCTAACGCAGGATGTTGGTTTGGAAAGCAGGATGGTGTCTACTCTTCACCACAGGGTTTGGGGTTTTCCACATGTCACTGCTGGGAATTGTTCTGACATTGCCTTGCTCCTGTTCCAAAAACTGTGACCCTCTTCTGCCCTTTACAGAAGGGCTTTAAGCTTCTGTTCCAAATGGAAGCACGGTGTAGGAAGTGTTGGCCCATATAAGCTGGAGGTGTTCTCTAATCAACTCTCCCCTGTGTTCTTGGTATGTGTATATATAGAGACAATTTTTAATAACATTCAATTCTTCAAGGCCAAAAATAGCTTCTGGTGGCAAAGGTTACAGAGTGAGGGAGGAGCTCATAGTGCCATTGATTGTTCAGCAGCTAATGCTTGTAAAAGGGGCACACCTTGCAGTTGTGAAAACAAAGCAGGTTCAGGCATGGTGGTCTGATCCTCTCCTGTGTTTCTCCTGGGAAAGTCACCCTTGACCCACCACCCCTTCCCCCTTGTTAATAGTGCTGCCTTTCTGCATCTGGGGATATTTGGGCTGTGCATTACACTGGTGAAGAAATGGGGGGGTGGAAGTCAAGCCTGGTGCTTTTTCTGGGGGCAAGTTTCAGTATCTAGGCTGCTGAGCCATCTGCAAGTCTCTTCCAGGTGACTTGCGCTACATCTCCCAGATTTTTGGGGGAATGGGGTGGAGTTTGTCAAATGGAGATTAGTTGTTAGCTGATTTAAAGCTCTAAAAATGCATGTATTTGCTCTGGACCAGAAAAGAGAGATTTGACAAGTTTGTGAGCTGAGCACCCTGATGAGTGGTGACATGTAGCCAGGGTAAGGGAATTGCTGCAGTAGGTATCTTGCTTTGCTTAGAATGCACTTCCATGCCTCTCTCTCTTCCCTTAGGTCGATCGTGAGAAGCCAATCACCCTCCCTCCCTTCCCCTTTGATGAGATTCCTTGTAAGTGAGCTCCCCTGCTCTCTGAGGACCTGACTTCACTGATGATTGGGGAGCAAAAAGTACCCAGGAAAGCACTTTTATCACGGACTCCACCTCCGGAGCACCAGGGACTTGTTGTCTAAGTGAAATCTGTGACGCTCTGTGGAGATCTGATGTCTGCTGCAATGGATACAGAATCGACATACTCGGGATACTCCCACTACTCAGGTCACTCCAAAAAAGCCCACAGACAAGGGTAAGGAAATGTTTATTTTTAATTACTTATTGTTCTAAGCTAGGACATGTCCCATGGGAAAAAAAATGCTAAGCCAGAAGGAAATCTGTTTGGGGGCAGAGCTCTGGAGGAGATGCATGTGGAAAGTCTGCACGAGGAACCCAGTGAGGAGACTGGAAGCAGTATTGGATGCATGCTGAGGTCATGTACAGCCAGAAAGATTGGGATAGCATCAGCAGAAGGAAAAGGTCATTGAACTCCTCTTAAATTATGAGGGATCACTAGAGTCTTGAGGAGATGATGTGTCAGACTTCCTAAACTGATAAAGCCCTAGGAGGAGAGGCTGAGGGAGCTGGGGTTGCTTAGCCTGGAGAAGAGGAGGCTCAGGGGAGACCTTCTTGCTCTCTACAACTCCCTGAAGGGAGCTGTAGCCAGAGGGGGTTGGTCTCTCTCTCCCAGGCACCACGCCAGGACAAGAGGACACAGTCTCAAGCGTGCCAGGGGAGGTTTAGGCTGATGTTAGGAAGAATTCTTCCCAGAGAGATTGGCCATTGGAATGTGCTGCCCAGGGAGGTGGTGGAGTCACCATCATTGGAAGTTTTTAGAAAGAGATTGGATGAGGCACTTGGTGCCCTGGTTTAGTTGATTAGATGGTGATGGGTTGGACTTGATGATCTCTAAGGTCTTTTCCAACCTTGGTCTCTTCCATGAAATGAAGTCACTTTGCTTACAGCCTAGTTCCTGAGTAAAACATCTCTTGTTTGCCTTTTCTACCTTCTTTAACACCCTTCAACCTTCGATGTGGATTGCTCTTTGAAGCTTTGAATGCCATGCAGAAAGATGCCAAAACAAACATGAAAATGCTGGAGTCTCTGACTGTGAACAGGTGAAAGTCTCATCCCATGAAACATTTGAGCTTTGGTAATTTCAAGAGACAGTCAATGGAGGGAGCACAGCTGGACTCTGGATGCTCCTGATCTTTAAGCCAGTTCCTGAGCACAGGGAGGGTCTCTGGTGCAAAGGCTACTTTCCTGTCCAGGTAGGAAGGGGGAGGAAAATATTGTGAGCACATTGGTGGGGTTTAAGTCATCCTGAGACATTCTCAGACAAGGAGGATCAGGTCTGCATGGCTACTCTGGAAGTAAGTGCTAGCCTGGTACTCTGAGTGTTCTCACTGTCTTTGTAGGAGGTTACCTGGGGATTATTAACCAATAGAAATACACTTCACCAGTGATCCTACAGTGTTAAGGTTCTGACTGACTGGACTAAATGTTGCAGGAACTAAGTGGTTAGTTCTTAGTGTTAATTGTGCATGTCCCTGTGAGATACTTGTACTGCAGGTGGAGAGCTGTGTAGCCCAGTTCATCCCAGATGAAGTTACTTCTTGTTTGGAGTCTGTAACCTTCCCTTTCTTGCACAGCACTGGCAGAAGCTGTTTTAGAGAAAATGAGGTGGTGGGCATGTACCTCTGTCCCACTTGCTCCCCTCTCCAACCAGTGAGAGGGTAGACTGTCCCAGCCACGAGGCTGGGAGCTGCTGTGGGCAAGGCCCCGTTGTACCTCTTCCAAAACTTGTTTTGTTACAGATCAAGAGATGGGCATGCACGGCAGTGACCTAAAGCTTAGGGCACCTGTTGCAGGTAGAGGTGCAGTTTCTGGAGCAGGTGATGGGATTTGCTCTCTGGTAACTCTGTTCTCCCCTTGCTGTGTTTGGAAAAGGAGTCGGGACAGGCACAAATCACCACGAAGCAAAGACGGCAGCCGGTCTGAGAAGTCTGTCACTATCCAGACACCTCCTGCAGAGCCACTGCTTGGCAACGATGCCTCTCGGGCAGAGGAGGGCCAGGTAAGGAAGAGACGAAAAGCAAATGTGGAGTGCTGGCTTACCCATGCATGATCAGTAGGGACAAATGTTGCTCACGTGCTGTTGGGAAGGAGCCATGATTTGTCAATCCCCTTTATTCGTGCATCAAGCCAAGGTCTCCATCAGTTTTGTCTTTCTTTCCTCTTGTGAGAGCGTTTTTGTTGACAGCACCCAGTGCTGGTGTGACTACACCAGGGGCACTAATTTGCCTCTTGTTTTCAGTGTGTCGTCTCCCAAGCTCTATAGAAACATCTGTGCTGGGTTAGGAACTGGCTGGAGGGCTGAGCCCAGAGAGTGGTGGTGAATGGTGCCACAGCCAGCTGGCAGCCAGGCACTAGTGGTGTGCCCCAGGGATCAGTGCTGAGCCCCATCCTGTTCAATACCTTTATTGATGATCTGGATGAGGGGATTGAGTCCACCATTAGTAAGTTTGCAGACTACACCAAGTTGGGAGCAGGAGTTGATCTGTTACAGGGTAGAAGAGCTCTGCAGGAGGGACCTTGCCAGGCTGGACAGAGGGGCAGAGTCCAAGGGCATGAGATTGAACACATCCAAGTGCCAGGTTGTACACATTGGCCACAGCAACCCCATGCAGTGCTACAGGCTGGGGTCGGAGTGGCTGGAGAGCAGCCAGGCAGAGAGGGACCTGGGGGTACTGGTTGAGAGTAGGCTGAACATGAGCCTGCAGTGTGCCCAGGCAGCCAAGAAAGCCTATGGCATCTTGGCCTGGATCGGGAACAGTGTGACCAGCAGGAGCAGGGAAGTCATTGTACCCCTGTACTCAGCACTGGTTAGGCCACACCTTGAGTCCTGTGTCCAGTTCTGGGCCCCTCAATTTATGAAGGACATTGAGACACTTGAATGTGTCCAGAGAAGGGCAACGAGGCTGGGGGAGAGGTCTGGAGCACAAGAGGACACAGTCTCAAGCTGTGCCAGGGGAGGTTTAGGCTGGAGGTGAGGAGAAAGTTCTTCCCAGAAAGAGTAATTGGTCATTGGAATGTGCTGCCCAGGGAGGTGGTGGAGTCAGGGTCCCTGGAGGTGTTCAGAAAGGGATTGGATGTGGCACTTGAAGCCATGGTTTAGTTATTCCTGAGGTGTTGGGTGACAGGTTGGACTTGAAGATCTCTGAGGTCTTTTCCAACCTTATTGATTCTATGATCTGTTTCCATCATATTGCTGTGCATTGTTCAAGTCAATCCTTTCACCTGTGTGTACCCTTCGGTTTGTAAGCAGGATTTACTCTAGGTAACCATGTAAAGCACATTAGAACCAGGATTCCAGCAGGGAAAGGCGGAAAGAAAGGTAAAAGTAATGGGAAATAGCTGGGAAGGAGGGATGACCTCAGTGAAAGTTAACAATGGGTTAAATAAAGAATGGGATAATGATGTATTTAGATTGCACCTAGGCTGGATCCAGTGAGCTCTGCTCTAGCAGTTGATGTGAAGCTGCATATTCATTTTCAAAGAATGGCTAATGCTGTAAGACATAGAATGTAGGGTGTTCCAGTGCCTCCTAGGCTGGATTTGGGGTGTGTTAATCCCTGGCTGTGGGGTTCCACCCACCTCTGCGCCTCAAAAACACAACTGATGCCCAGTTTCCACCCAAACTGTGTATGGTAGCACTTGTAACATTATTCATGTAGCTACAGGTGGGCTCAGGTCTTATACTGCAGGTTGGTGTTTTGTAATCAGATGCTGCTTGTTGTTATGAGTCCCAGCTGGTATTTCAAATAGACCTGAAGGCACTGGTGAATTACTGAGCCCTTGTTTTGATGCAGACCTCCTCAATATGAATTAAAGCCAAAGCCAAATACATGGATGCATAAGCAAGGCTTTTCTCCTAGGGAGCCTGGTGCCTTTGGTTGAGTCCAGCAACTTTGTACCACAGGAGATTTAGACTCATATGTCTGTATAATTGCACATTTTTAGCTTGTGCCTCTTAAAAGTGGGAGGAGATATTGTGAGAGGTAGACTGAGAGCTGCCAGAGCTGCCTTTTGTCTTCTGGGCTATAACCTTAAGCTGATGTGGTGTTTCTGTCCTTTCTCTCTTCTGCACAGTGTCTCAGTTCATCAAATGGAGGAAACTATGCAGAGCTATTTCATGCATAAACATAAAATAATTGAAATGCTCAGATTTCTTTAACTGGAGATGCTGGCAGGGAGGGAAATGTGATAGGATTATGCTGCCTTTCAGGGGACACTGCAATGCATATCTCTCTTCAGGGGCCTCTGTTTTGGTGAGAACTGACTCAGAAGAACCTTCCTATTAATTCAAGATGCTGACTGTTTGTGGTTGGTCTGTCTCAAAACCCCACTGCTCTAGGCATGGGAGGTATTAATATCATGCAGTGCATTAGAAGTTAGATCCTTGGAGTTGTTCAAAGTAATTGTGCTGCCTCTGTCTACTCCTTTCCCAGAGATTCCTGAAGAGTCTTTAACTCTTACAGAAGTGAATGAAGGTTTAAAATTACACTTGCTTCTTCAAAACAAAATGCTTTGATCAGTATGTGTGGCTGCAGAAGTTGGGGAGAAAGTGTAAATCCTATTAATGGCACAGGCTGCAGGAAGATACACTGAGGAGGGTAGAAGAGAGAGCAAAACGTGTGCTTCCCGATGCACAATGCAGCTACTGAAGTGTCAGGTGCTGCCAAGCAGCAAAGCACAAGCATTGCCCCTGCCTGGTGTAAGGCCTTTGACACTGTCCCCCTCAGCAAACTCCTGGCCAAGCTGTCAGCCCATGGCTTGGACAGCAGCACTCTGAGCTGGGTTAGGAACTGGCTGGAGGGCAGAGCCCAGAGAGTGGTGGTGAATGGTGCAACAGCCAGCTGGCAGCCAGGCACTAGTGGTGTGCCCCAGGGATCAGTGCTGGGCCCCATCCTGTTCAATATCTTTATTGATGATCTGGATTAGGGGATTCAGTCCATCATTAGTAAATTTGCAGGTGACACCAAGCTGGGGGCAGGAGTTGACCTGCTGGAGGGTAGAGAGGCTTTGCAGAGGGACCTTGACAGGCTGGACAGATGGCCAGAGTCCAAGGGCATGAGATTGAACACATCTAAGTGCCAGGTTGTACACATTGGCAACCCCATGCAATGCTACAGGCTGGGGTCGGAGTGGCTGGAGAGCAGCCAGGCAGAAAGGGACCTGGGGGGTACTGGATGACAGTAGGCTGAACATGAGCCTGCAGTGTGCCCAGGTGGCCAAGAAGGCCAATGGCATCTTGGCCTGGATCAGGAACAGTGTGGCCAGCAGAAGCAAGGAGGTCATTGTACCCCTGTACTCATCACTGGTTAGGCCTCACCTTGAGTCCTGTGTCCTGTTCTGGGTGTCTCAATTTAAGAAGGACATTGAGACTCTTGAGTGTGTCCAGAGTAGGGCAACGAGGCTGGGGAGAGGCCTCGAGCACAGCCCTGTGAGGAGTGGCTGAGGGAGCTGGGGTTGCTTAGCCTGGAGAAGGGGATGCTCAGGGGAGACCGCCTTGCTCTCTACAACTACCTGAAGGGAGGTTGTAGCCAGGTGGGGGTTGGTCTCTTCTCCCAGGCAACCAGCACCAGAACAAGGGGACACAGTCTCAAACTGCACCAGGGGAGGTTTTGTCTCGATGCTAGGAAGAAGTTCTTCCCAGAAAGAGATACTGGCCATTGGAATGTGCTGCCCAGGGAGGTGGTGGAGTCACCATCACTGGAAATGTTTAGGAAGAGACTGGATGGGGTGCTTGGTGTCATGGTTCAGTTGATTAGATGGTGTTAGGTGACAGGTTGGAGTAGATGATCTCAAAGGTCTTTTCCAACCTGGTTAATTCTGTATTGGTGAGAAGCATCAGGGCTCTTCATGGCCATGAGTCGCTGCAGCAGCAGCTGTGAGTCACATCCATATGTGTCGGCGTAAGTCTTTGGCTGTGCCAACAGTGAGAAGAGAGGCATTATGGGGTGGGAGAACTAGCTTGCAGAAGTTCTTTGGTATTAGTAATGAGACTTTCAGAAAACATAATGCAATCTGAAGTTGGCCTGTATGGTGACTGTTTCAGGTAAGGTTTTTTTGTGGCTGAGTGGCTCCTGATCATGTCTTGGATTCTTAATACCAGAGCTGCTTGGTAGTCTATGATTCTGTAAACTTAAAGCTGGTCACAGAGGGTGTTTTCAGATCATCTGTTGTTCTCACTGAACTTTTATTGGCATGTCAGCTACGGAGGGCAGTGTTGTTGTAGAGTATTGCAGAAACTTTTTACAACAGCTTGTAGTGATTGGACAAGGGAGAACAGCTTTAAGATGGAAGATGGTAGGTTTAGACTGGATGTCAGGAAGTAATTCTTTACAGTGGTGGTGGTGAGACACTGGAACAGGTTGCTTAGAGCGGTTGTGGATGCCCCCTCCCTGGAGGCATTCAAGGCTAGGCTGGACAGGGCTTTGAGCAGCTTGGTCTAGTGGAAGGTGTCTCTGTCCATGGCAGAGTGGTTGGAACTAGATGATCTTCAAGGTCCAATCTGAACCATTCTATGGATCCATGAAAACGAACTGAAGCAGCTTGCTGGAAGTGCAGTGTTACAGGCGGTGAAATAACGTGTGAGCGTGTTTGTGATTGTGTAACAGCAGCAACAGCTGGCATGAAACACTGACATGAAAATTTCCCTTCCAGGTGCTTCTGTGGTGCGCTTCCACCACAGAATTTGTGGGCTGGACAAGTGTTAGTCCTTGCCCTGCACATGGGAACTGATGCTTACTGCAGTTTCCAAGAGTTAATGTGATATTACTCGTTAAGTGTGCTGAAGGAGGTACCTCTGGGGTACAGTGGGTGGCACAGCAAGCTGAGCTACCTGCTCTAGAGTTGCAGGTTTTGAACACCTAATATTTATAGTCACTGGTTTGGACAAGTTGCTGTTGTTTCCAAACCTTTGCTAGTTTTCAGGATTGACTATTCAAAATATTGAAGGTGTTGCTCTTGCTGTATTGTTGGTTGTGTTTTTTATTCTGGAGCTTGAGTCTGTTGCTTTTTCCAGGAAAGGAAGGAAGGAAAAGAATGGCAAGGAAAGGAGGGAAGGAAAAGAATGGCAAGGAAAGGAGGGAAGGAAAAGAATGGCAAGGAAAGGAGGGAAGGAAAAGAATGGCAAGGAAAGGAGGGAAGGAAAAGAATGGCAAGGAATGAGGAAGTAAAAGAATGGCAGGAAAGAGGGAAGAAAAGAATGGCAAGGAGGAGGGAAGGAAAGAATGGCAAGGAAAGGAGTGAAGGAAAGATGGCAAGGAAAGGAGGCAGGAAAAGAAGGCAATGAAGGAGGGAGGAAAAGAAGGCAAGGAAAGGAGGGAAGGAAAAGAATGGCAAGGAAAGGAGGGAAGGAAAAGAATGGCAAGGAAAGGAGGGAAGGAAAAGAATGGCAAGGAAAGGAGGGAAGGAAAAGAATGGCAAGGAAAGGAGGAAGGAAAAGAATGGCAAGAAAGGAGGAAGGAAAAGAATGGCAAGAAAGGAGGGAAGGAAAAGAATGGCAAGGAAAGGAGGGAAGGAAAAGAATGGCAAGGAAAGGAGGGAAGGAAAAGAATGGCAAGGAAAGGAGGGAAGGAAAAGAATGGCAAGGAAAGGAGGGAAGGAAAAGAATGGCAAGGAAAGGAGGGAAGGAAAAGAATGGCAAGGAAGGAGGGACGGAAAGAATGGCAAGAAAGGGAGAAAAAATAATGGCAAGGAAAGGAGGGAGGAAAGAATGGCAAGGAAAGGAGGGAATGAAAAGAATGGCAAGGAAATGAGGAAGAAAATAATGTCAATTAAAATGAGGGAAAAGAATGGCAAGGAAAGAGGAAGGAAAAGATGGCAAGGAAAGAGAAGGAAAATAATGGCAAGAGGAAGGAAAAGAATTAAGGAAGGAGGGAAGGAAAAGAATGGCAAGGAAAGGAGGGAAGGAAATAATGGCAAGGAAAGATTGAAGGAAAAAGAATGCAAGGAAAGGAGAAGGAAAAGAATGGCAAGGAATGGGAAGGAAAAGAATGGCAAGAAAGAGGAAGGAAAGAATGGCAAGGAAAGAGGGAAGAAAAGAATGGCAAGGAAAGAGGGAAGAAAAGAATGGCAAGAAGAGGAAGGAAAAAGAATGGCAAGGAAAGGAGGAATGAAAAGAATGGCAAGGAGTAAGGAGAAGAATGGCAAGGAAAGGAGGGAAGGAAAAGAATGGCAAGGAAAGGAGGGAAGGAAAAGAATGGCATTAACCAGGTTGGAAGACACCCTTGAGATCATAGTATCAGTCAGGTTTGGAAGGGACCACAAGGATCAGCTAGTTCCAACCCCCCTGCTATGGGCAGGGACACCCCACACTAGATCAGGCTGGCCAGAGCTGCATCCAGCCTGGTCTTAAACACCTCCAGGGACGAGGCCTCAACCACCTTCCTGGACAACCCATTCCAGGGCCTCACCACCCTCACGGTGAAGAACTTCCTCCTCTCATCTAGCCTGAATCTCCCCACCTCCAGCTTCATTTCATTCCCCCTAGTCCTATCACTACCTGACATCCTGAGAAATCCCTCCCCAGCCTTCTTGTAGCCCCCTTCAGATACTGGAAGGCCACAATGAGGTCACCTCAGAGCCTTCTCTTCTCCAGACTGAACAGCCCCAACTCCCTCAGTCTGTCAAGTCCACCCTATCATCCAACACTACAAATAGAAGACCTGGAATGAATAACTACATTGTTTTAATCTTGTTTATGTCTTCCTCCCTCAGGATGACAACTGGGGTGAGACCACAACAGCAATCACAGGCACCTCTGAGCACAGCATTTCCCAGGAGGACATTGCTCGGATCAGTAAGGATCTGGAAGACAGCGTTGGGTTGGACTGCAAACGCTACCTGAGCTTAACAGTGGCAGCTGTTCTCGGACTCCTTGTCTTCCTTACCCCTATTGCCTTCATTCTGTTACCCCAGATCCTGTGGCGGGATGATCTGGAGCCGTGTGGTACTGTCTGTGAGGGACTGTTCATCTCTGTGGCATTTAAACTCCTCATTCTTCTGATTGGGACTTGGGCTCTGTTCTTCCGCCAGCCCAAGGCAGATATTCCAAGGGTGTTTGTGTTTCGGGCCCTGCTGCTGGTCCTCATCTTCCTCTTTGTGTTTTCCTACTGGCTCTTTTACGGCGTGCGCATCTTGGACTCGAAGGACACCAACTACCAAGGCATAGTGCAGTATGCAGTGTCTCTGGTGGATGCTCTGCTCTTCATTCACTACCTGGCCATCGTGTTGCTGGAGCTGAGGCAGCTGCAGCCCATGTTCACCGTCAAAGTGGTTCGGTCAACAGACGGAGAGTCCCGATACTACAGCTTGGGACACTTGAGGTAGGTGCAAGCCCTTGAGGTCCAGAGGGGTAGGTAAGCGTGGCTGTGATGCACCTCAAAGCATCAGCTGCTTGTGTACATGTGGTTTTGCTGCTTCATGAATCTGCCTCCAGAAGAGTCTGAAGTTAGCAGACTGAACCTCTCTCCACCCCTCTGTGAGTGTGGGAGAGATCGTCTCTGTTTCAGAGGAATCCTCTGCGTTTCAGGGCGTGAAAAGAGCTGACAGCACAACTTTAGGCTAGTCATTGGACTAAGCCTGGTAAGCTCTTTAAGATCCTCCTCTGGGTTTCTTGCCCTGTCTCCTTAGGATAGAAAGGGATTGAGGCCTCCTTAGGTAGCCATGGCCAGCTTCTGCTCTCTGGCTGCACAGACCAGGTGTCATTTGAGAGCAGTCCTTTTAAGCCATGCAAAGCAGCACTCCTCAGAGCTTCCTGACAGCAGGTCAGTCCATGTGGCAGGGTCTGAAGGAAGAAGTAAGTGGCTCTGTGTGAGAAAGCATTCAGCAGTCTAAACATGCTGTTGAAAATGTCTATTTGTCCTTGTCATGTGCAGCCAAGGGTTGTGCAAGGAACTGGAATAAGCATCCTTCAGGTTAGGTTGAGTGCTGTCACTGGGATCCTGTGTGTGCCTCTTTGTGACCAGCTTGTGTTCAGGTGTTCATGCTCTGAAGCCTCTTAACTGTGACAGGCTGGGGCCCCTGCAGAGGGCTTAACCAAAGAGCTACACCATGGCATCTGAGGACTGCTTCCAGGGACTAGCAGCTCTCTCCTTGTTTCCAAACAGTTTTCAAACGTTTTGTATTAGCTTGAGAGAAATACAATGTGTTTTGTCTTGCTGGAGTAGTTGCCTTAATTCAGTGAAATCCAGCAGTCCAGGTATTTAAGGGTGCTTTTGTGGTGTGGTTGGTTTGTTTTGGGGGTTTCTTTGTTTTTGTTGGGGGTTTTTATGACAGTGCTGGGCTGCTCCTGGCTTTATTTTGTTGCACGATGCTCTTTTTGTCATAGATATGGATAAGTTTTCTGGGTCAGATGTCTGGAATTGTTTGGGAACTGTGCAGTATCTGTGGGTAGGACATGTGGATGCCTGATTCCGCCTTCCTGCTGTGGTTAATGCTCATCTCAGTAAAGGTATAAGAAATGACAGATGTCTCAAGCTCCTTAGTTCCTGTGTCCTGTGACGCTCTCTAGAAATCTCTTGGTTCCTGTGCTCTGTGAAGTGAGCAGCTGCGCTCTGGAGATGATTCCCCAGACTGTACATGCACTTAAACATCTGTTCTGCTTATCCTGTCCAGACTCCTCTGGCATGTGTATCTATTGCAGATGGAGGAGATTAGCATTTGGGGGTGTAAGTGGCCGTAGGAACTGTCTCCTGTAGCTATTGGCTTAGCAATGGGATTGCTTTGAAGCAGATTTAATGGTTGTAGCTCTGGTCTGGGAGCTGATTCCTGGGTGTTGTTTTGGGCTTGATGGAAGAAGTCCAGAGAAGGGCAACAAAGTTGGTAGGGGTTTGGAACACAAGCCCTGTGAAGAGAGGCTGAGGGAGCTGAGGTTGCTTAGCCTGGAGAAGAGGAGGCTCAGGGGAGACCTTATTGCTCTCTACAACTACCTGAAGGGAGGTTGTAGCCAGGTTGGGGCTGGTCTCTTGTCCCAGGCAACCAGCACCAAAACAAGAGGACACAGTCTCAAGCTGTGCCAGGGGAGGTTCAGACTGGATGTTAGGAAGAAATTCTACACAGAGAGAGTGCCTATTGGAATGTGCTGCCTGGGGAGGTGGCGGAGTCACCATCACTGGAGGTGTTTAGGAAGAGACTGGATGGGGTGCTTGGTGCCATGGTTTCGTTGATTAGGTGGTGTTGGGTGATAGGTTGGACATGATGATCTTGAAGGTCTCTTCCAACCTGGTCTGGTTTGGTCTTATTCCATTCCATTCCATTCCATTCCATTCCATTCCATTCCATGGCCCTTTTGAGTGAGCTAGTTCTGGACTCTGCTTTATTTTCCTCCTCTGTAAAATGTGGAGGAGAGCCCCTCTTCTGTCATGGATGTGCTTCTATTGACTTCAGGGGTGAAAAGAAAAAAGAGCTAATCTCTGCTGATTTTCTTATGAAACTTTCAAATTGCTTTATGGTGACACCCCAGCATGTCCTTAAGACTAGGGAGATGAAGAGATGGCCACCGAGGAGTTCCCCCATGCCACAGCTTTGTGCCTTGAGGTGTGCTGGGACGGTGCTCTCGTAAATGAATTCTGCACAGGAAGTTCAGTGCATGTATGTGTGTACCTGTGTGTGCACACATGTGCATGCTTGGTTTGAGGGGGTTTTCCTGGTTGCCTGGTGGTAGATTGTGGGTTTGTGTTCAGAAGAATTAAGATCCTATGCCTGCCCAAGTCTGCGTGCCTGGTTTTAACTGTGTAAATAATCTTAGGCAAAGAATTTGCTCAAGAATGAACTATTTAATGGCACATGTGTTAGAAACAGTGCTCTCTCCATCTCTGTCTTTGCAGCATGGCTTTGAAATGCCTTGGGTGATGCAAGGCCAGTAAAGAGTTGTAAAACCTGGGCTGAAATCTGAGATGTATGAAAAATTAACAACTTCTCGTTTGTTGGCAAGCTGATTGCAATTTTGTTGCAGCATATTGACTCCAAACCAAGCACCATGTAGAGGCCTTAGTGTCTTGTGTTACACCATGTGAGTCACATCAAGCGTGTGTAGTAATCATAGAATCAGTATGGTAGGATAGTGTGGCTTTTGCCTTATTTTCTGACAGATGAATAGAATGTGTATTCAAGTCATCATAGAGTCAATAAGGTTGGAAAAGACTTCAAAGATCATCAAGTCCAACCTGTCACCCAACACCTCATGACTACTAAACCGTGGCACCAAGTGCCACATCCAGTCCCCTCTTGAACACCTCCAGGCACAGTGACTCCACCACCTCCCTGGGCAGCACATGCCAATGGCCACTTACTTTTTCTATGAAGAAATTCTTCCTAACGTCCAGCCTAAACCTCCCCTGGCACAGCTTGAGACTGTGTCCTCTTGTTCTGATGCTGGTTGCCTGAGAAGAGACCAACCCCCACCTGGCTACAACCTCCCTTCAGGTAGTTGTAGACAGCAATAAGGTCTCCCCTGAGCCTTCTCTTCTTCAGGCTAAACCACCACAGCTCCCTCAGCCTCTCCCATAGGGCTTGTGCTCGAGACCTCTCCCCAGCCTCGTTGCCCTTTTCTGGACACATTTGTAAGCCTGTGTGCCTTTCTGCCTTTACTAAAGTAAAGGTAAAACTGTGTAGGCTTGATCAGTGGTCCAGTGTCTCCAGGCTGAGTTCATTCTCTCTCTTTCCAGGAGCAACAGGGAAAGTAACTTGCCTGCAAATGGCAAGGCTGCTGGTCTTGATACAGACCGTGGCCCCTGTGTGACCCACACTGTGAGAAGTACACAAGCCCTATGAGGAGAGCTGAGGGAGCTGGGGTTGCTTAGCCTGGAGAAGAGGAGGCTCAGGGGTGACCTTATTGCTCTCTACAACTACCTGAGGGGAGATTGTAGACAGGCAGAGGTTGGTCTCTTTTCCCAGGCAGGCAGCACCAGAACAAGAGGACACAGTCTCAGGCCGCACCAGGGGAAGTTTAGACTGGATGTTAGGAGAAAGTTCTTTACAGAGAGAGTGATTGCCCATTGGAATGGGCTGCCCAGGGAGGTGGTGGAGTCACCATCATTGGAGGTATTCAGGAGGAGACTTGATGGGGTACTTGGTGCCATGATCTAGTAGTTTAGGTGGGTTGGATTGGTTGATAGGTTGGACACGATGATCTTGAAGGTCTCTTCCAACCTGGATTTATTGTATTGTATTGTATTATTGTATTGTATTAAGTGAGTGTGGGTGATAACCTTCTTCAGCTTTTAAAGGCTTAGGATTGTGAGATGTTTATGTAAAACCTGAGAATTTGGGAATATTTTAACATCTTTGCAGCTTAATTTTGCTCGTTTCCATGGAGGTCTTGACGTGCTTGTTGGGGCAATGTCAGTTAAGGTCCCACGGGGCTGGCTTCTGCCTCTGGCTGGCTGTCTGGCTGAGGCATGGGGCTGGAATGGGGAGGTCTGTTGATGGTAGTGTGGAGACATGGTTTGGATTATTTTGAAAGTCTAGAGATGCAGCATTGTGGGTGTGCTGGTTGTAGTTATGATAGAGTATGTATATACAGCTTATTGCTGCCCCTGGGCTGTCTGTCACCATGGACACCTGCCTCACCCCAGCACTTCTTCAAGGGTCATAGGTTGTGAGCTGTAACAGATACAGCAATCATGCTTTAACAGGTATAGCAATCTGACTGCCTTCTGAAATCAAAAGCTTGCTACCTCAGTTTTGTCCTTCTCATGCTCTCAGATATCTTAGAAGCTTTGTTTCCTTGCTGTCCTTTGAGTCTGTCTTCCTCAACAGCCCCCTGTGTTCTGAAAGAGCTGGTGGGGAGAAGGCTCTCGAGATGTCATACCTTGTTCAGTGTTGCTTCATTGGAGTGGCTCTCAGTCTTCCACAGGAATATGGTCGACATCAGCCTTTTGAATCCAAGGTGGAAGCTTTCAAACTGTAGGTCTTTTCTAACAAGGCAGAGTGAGCTGCTGTGTAAGTGTGAGGTAAACAGGCTTTCTGGGGGAGAAGGGAAGAAAACAATAGCTCAGCCACCCTTCTGGCAAGCCACGTTTTTGCCAGGCAGGGTGCAGACAGGATTTTCCACCCTCCCTGGCTCCAACGGCAGCAAAGAAGCTGAAAGTGCTGAATTAGGTATTCCACTCCACCCCTGAGGGCCCGAGGTCCAGGAGGGTAAGCATATTTGGGAGTAGTTCCCCAAATTCATATCATAATCAAACCTATTAATAGGGCTGGCTTGGTCCCACCCCCAGCACTTTGGCTGCAACTTTTCTTCTGGGAGACCTGACCGCCGAAGCGAGCGTTCCCTTTGGCATCGGTTCAGGAGCTTGAAGGGGAGGTAAAAATTAAGTTGGAGCCCCAGTGAATGTGGTGCCAAGTCTCAGCTCCCTGACTGCTCCACTGCTTGTGGTGGGAAAGGTTGCCATGCAGCAGGAATGCTCCATGGTGGTATGTATGGGTAAAGAGCAGGGAATGATGCAAGAGAGGTCAAGCCTGAGAAAATGCGAGAGGTTGGGTGGGGATGCTGGCGAGACTTTTGAAAGCAGCAACAAAGGGAAACAGAGGTGGGGGGAGAGTTACAGTAGATAACTTTTCAGTTGAAAGGCTAATAGTTGTTTAACTGAGGCTTTGGGTTGTGCCTACAGATGAGGGCACTGATGGCACCTGTCATCCACACTCCAGTAACTTCTGGATGGCTTAAACTACATGGAAAGGATCTTGCCAGAGAAAAGCCTCCTTTGAGGGTGCTAAATATTGTAGTATTGTTTTTTTTCTTCTCCAGTGAATACTCTTTCCCCAGCCTAGAGCTTTGCTAGTCTAGGCAGACAGATCAAGAAAATGTATGGCTTGAAATACATGGTAGTTACTGATCCTACATTGACTGAATGTTGGCTCCAGTGTGGGCTTGGTTTCCTGAGGTTAGAAATGTCTGAGTGGGGTCTTTCTCCTGCCTTTTGCTTATCCACAGGGCTATGAGGAGCAGGGCTCTGACACTTCACCTTGTGTTGAGTCGTATGAAGTGCTGAGAGAGCTTCAGTCTGCCTTTTGTCCTTCCTGGCATGAACCATGAATCACCTGGCTGGGAAGCTAGTGGGGAGGCCTCCATATGCCTTTGAATCATAGAATCAATAAGGTTGGAAAAGACCTCAGAGATCATCAATCCAATCTGTCACCCAACACCTCAGGACTACTAAACCATGGCACCGAGTGCCACGTCACATCCCCTCTTGAACACCTCCAGGGATGGTGACTCCACCACCTCCCTGGGCAGCACATTCCAATGGCTAACAACTCTCTCTGGGAAGCACTTTCTCCTCACTTCTAGCCTAAACTTCCCCTGGTGCAGCTTGAGACTGTCCTCTTCTGGAGTCAGAAGCTTTTGCAGATGGTTATGAGCTGGCTCATGTTTTCTATCCATCAAATCAAGAGAAGCTTAGTACCCAGAAATAGACACTCTGTATGGAAAACGTCTGTTAGAACATTGTACCTGCATTACCCGTCTGCAGTTGGATAGGTGTTTGCTGAAGTGTAGTTTCAAAACCCCAGAAGGGAGCAGCTGCTTCCCCAAAACAGGCATCTGTCCCTCTCCTGGGTGAAATATGAGTATGTTAGAATCTTGTAGCTTGCACGTGCTCACATAAAGTAGATTCATACATGTTTTGTGGAAGGGGAAGACAACCTGTCTCTCTCCCAGCTAAACTGGAGGCAGTAGAGTGGCTGTTCCTCTGGTGGTACATGAGCCCTTACCTTCCATACAAACCACAGCAGGAATGGAATTATGTGGTGGAAGCTGATGCCACTTTTGCTTTGAGTTGGCAGTCATAGAATCAATAAGGTTGGAAAAGACCTCAGAGATCATCAAGTCCAACCTGTCACCCAACACCTCAGAACTACTAAACCATGGCACCAAGTGCCACATCCAGTCCCTTTTTGAACACCTCCAGGGACAGTGACTCCACCACCTCCCTGGGCAGCACATCCCAATGGCCAGTTACTCTTTCTGGGAAGAACTTTCTCCTCACCTTGAGCCTAAACTTCCCCTGGTGCAGTGTGAGCCTGTGACCTCGTGGTCTGATGCTGGTTGCCTGTGAGAAGAGACCAACCCCCTCCTGGCTACAACCTCCAGGCAGTTGTAGACAGCAATGAGGTCTCCCCTGAGCCTCCTCTTCTCCAGGCTAAAGCAACCCCAGCTCCCTCAGCCTCTCCTCGTAGGGCTTGTGCTTGTATCTATTGAACCTGTTGCTCATAAAAGGGATCTCTAGGCTGTCAGCATTTAGTGATCTAATCTGAGTGTTCTGTCTGTGTCCCTTGGTGCCAACTGGGGCCTTGTTCCCTAGTGATGGAGTGCATAGAGGGCTAGGGAGCAGGAGTAAGCTGCTTCATCCTCCAGCCTGCATTTGTACACCTGGCACATCCGATCTTGCAACAAGGAGATGTTGCTCAAATATGCCTCCTCTTACCAAGGGTGAACATTTTCAAAGGAACACCTGGTCCACATTTGAATGGGACAGGGCACTCTTGCCCGTGGTTGTGTCAACACTTCTCTCTAGGTTATGCTCTCTTGCCCCTCAAAAAGGAAAGCTCCTATGGCATACAGACACCTTTGTTTCTGTTTCCAGCATGGTGAAATGCATCAGTTTAACCACGGGTTAGGGAGGTGGATCTCTTGCCTGAGGCAAAGAGCTGTTGAAATCTTGCTGGTTTTATGTTTAAGGAACTTCATAACGTGTATCTAGCCTAGTGTGATCCCATACTGTTGTGGGCTCCAGCCCAGGCTGGAGTCGCCCTGGGCTTGTGTGCTTTTCGTGCTCGGTTTGCATTCCCACAGACTAAAGGAATGACACTGACCCCTCCTTTCTCCTTGGGGTTTCTTCACCCCTGGCTGTCTTCCATCGTGGTGAGCAGTGTGATGAAGGAGATTTAGCTGATGAGTTTTTACCTTGTGCTGTAGCAAAACATCTTGCGAAGTGTCCCCTTGCCTTGATCGCAGGAGCTTCTTAGAGCAGCGTGTTCCCCAGAGGAGCACTGTCGCCAGAGCCTGTGTGTATTTAGCCTCCTCCCTGAATGCATTTGCTGTGTCCTGAAATCTCTACAATGCAGCGTGAGGAGCCTGTGCGCGTCCCACCCCCGCCCATCAGCATGACTAACGAGCGCCAACTTTGAGTAGTCTGTCCTCACAAGGAGTTCTGGGATAGCCAGCTAAGTGGCTGTTAATTGCATGTCCAAGTGTGAAGCTCCTTGAAGCAACTGAGTCGTCTGCTCCAGAGCAGCTTCTTTTAAGCCCTGAGAGGTGTCAGACTTAAAACCCCCAAGCCGATGTCTTTCCATCAGCACTTCACATAACTGGGTGTTTGCAGGAACCACCTTTTGGCAACTCATCATCCCTGCAGCTGGACTGCTTCTCTGTGCTCCCATTCCTGAGCGTGCACAGCTCTGTCCGTAGCTGTGTGGCAGGAGCAGTTAAACATTAGCAACTTCAAACGCCACATGGCACGGAGCAAGGAAGGAAGGTCTGACTTGAGGCTGAACTAGCAGTGACTTAACAGGAAAAGACTTCCAACCACATTCTTAGTCATTCCTAGTCACAGGCCATACCTTTTCCCCTCTTGCCTGCGTCTGCTGCCTTACTTCCAGGAGGGTGATGCTGCAGAGAGCAGTTTCCCTGGTTGTTCCTGCAGTGAGGGCACCTGTGGAATTGCAGAAGGGAGTTTTCCAGCAGCCTCTGGAAAAAAAAAAGTGTGCTGGTCCCTGCCGTTTCCCATTAGGCTGGATGTCAGAGAGAGTGATTGCCCATTGGAATCGGCTGCCCGTGGAGGTGGTGGAGTCACCTTCATTGGAGGTGTTCAGGAGGAGGCTTGATGGGGTGCTTGGTGCCATGGTTTAGTTGTTTAGGTGGGCTGGATTGGTTGATGGGTTGGACTCGATGATCTCGAAGGTCTCTTTCAACCTGGTGTATTGTATTGTATTGCCGAGTAGGGAGCAGCCTCCTTTGATGCTGCAGATGAGTTATGGGAATGATGCCTTGTTCTGTTTCACAAGGGTCTGGTGGTACATGGGGTGTGCTGACAGCAGTGTTCAACTAGGACTTCTTCCCTGGGTGAGAAGAACGCCTCGTTAAAGGAAATATTTGTGACAGCAGCGAGCAGCAGGGGTGCTTTGTGCTGCTCATTAGAGGGGAAGGGAAGGCCTAGGATGGACTATCAGTGTCTGACTGCATGCTCAATTTATCTGGGAGGTTCTGATGTGGCAAAGTCTGTCTCTGAAGCCTGGGAGGGCTCTGCTTTTCTGAAAGGACTCTGTTTTCCTTAGTCTTTTGCCTTTCTGTATACACTTTTCAGGAGACTTTCTGTATGGCTTTGCACGTAGAGCTGCTCTTCACTGAAATGCCCACAATCATCTTTCTGCCTGTCTCCTCCCTTGTTTGATCTTAGAATCATGGAACAGTAAGGGTTGGAAGGGGCCTCCAGAGCTCAAGTTGTTGGATAGCCCAGGGCAGGTCACTAGGGACACATCCAGACAGGTCTTGAAAGTCTCCAGGAAAGGAGACTCCATGACCTCTCTGGGCAGCCTGTTCCAGTGCTCTGTCACCCTAACAGTACAGAAGTTTTTCCTCATGTTGAGGTGGAACTGCCTGTGTTCCAGGTTGTATCCATTGCCCCTTGTCCTATCACAGGACATCACTGAATTTCAGTCATCCCCAGATGCACACACCAGCTCTCCTCTCTTTTCTTCCACTGGGAGAAGCATGGAATTGAGCGTGCTGGACCACAGCCCATGTACCAGTCTTACTGGGCTCCTGCAGATGCAGCAGGCAGCAGTGGCAAGTGGTGCAGGGTAATTGTTATACCCTGGAGCAGTCTCACATTTTTGGGATAGTTAATACTTCAAAAGTTTACAAACCTACTTGTAAGTGAAGGGCATGCTGTCAATTATTAATCCCTCTGGCTACTACAATATGAGCCCCGTGAGGAGAGGCTGAGGGAGCTGGGGTGCTTAGCCTGGAGAAGAGGAGGCTCAGGGGAGACCTTCTTGCTGTCTACAACTCCCTGAAGGGAGGTTGTAGCCAGGAGGGGGTTGGTGTCTTCTCCCAGGCAACCAGCACCAGAACAAGAGGACACAGTCTCCAGCTGTGCCAGGGGAAGTTTAGGCTCGAGGTGAGGAGAAAGTTCTTCCCAGAGAGAGTTGTTAGCCATTGGAATGTGCTGCCCAGGGGGGTGGGGGAGTCACCGTCCCTGGAGGTGTTCAAGAGGGGACTGGACCTGGCACTTTAGTTAGTCCTGAGGTGTTGGGTGACAGGTTGGACTTGATGATCTCTGAGGTCTTTTCCAACCTTACTGATTCTGTGATTCTATGATTCTTTGAGTTCTCAGACTGGGAAGTGCTAGGCCTTGTCCTTCTGAACGAGGTGGTGTGTAGGAAATGGTGTGTAGGTTTCATCTTCAGAGATTTCCCTTCTTCTTGGTTTGTCTTTCAAAATCTGCACTGCCCAGGAGTAAAAGAACAGCATGTGCTTCAGCCAACCCTCTAGTTATGAGGCTTGACATCTAATTTCTTTTCCCTTGCTGGCTGTGCCCTCCAAAGAGCTGGTGTGTACCACCCACGGAGACAAACGATCTCCCTGAGCTGCTGAACAAATTTTGTGGCCGTGAGGATACTTTTATCTTCAAATGCTGCAAAAATAAAGCATCCACCTCCTCAACCTCTGACACTCATTTCTTGTGGTGAATGATGAAATACAAATGTTCTGCAAAGGAGTGAGCTGTGTACCCTTTGGGGAAAAGGAGGAGGCTCCCTTTTTGTTAAAAGGGGCAGAAACTGTGGATTTACAGCTCTCATACAGCACAACCAAGCAGTGGCCAAGCAAACAGCAAGCTAATTCCTGACACTGCTGTGGAGGAATAAGGAAGAGTTAACACAGGGCTCTGGGTGGTAGTAAAAGATTCACACACACACACAAAGTTCTCTTCTAGCTTGGATTCCCTCTCCAGCACTCACTCTCCTTAAATGAACCTCTGTGCTGAAATTCCCCTTATGCAGTTTAGGTCAACTGGGGCCCTCAGCTGACAGTTTGGGAAGGGCTGTTCCCTGGCTCATGGCAAAGCAGGCTCCTGACACAGCAGGAAGGATCTTAGCTGCAGTTTGAGGGCTGCCAACTCCATCTTGCGTTCCCAAAAGTCTTTGTGCAGGGTCATCTGCATCCTCCTTTGGGCTGGATTTTTGATGTTGAGCTCAGAACTGTGAACTGTGTCCCTGTGCCCCCTGCATTCTTTGTAGGGTGGCTGGGTGCTGACTACAAAATGATGAGGGGTTTGGAGCACAAGCCCTATGAGGAGAGGCTGAGGGAGCTGGGGTTGCTTAGCCTGGAGAAGAGGAGACTCAGGGGGGACGTTATTGCTCTCTACAACTACCTGAAGGGAGATTGTAGACAGGCAGAGGTTGGTCTCTTTTCCCAGGCAGGCAACACCAGAACAAGAGGACACAGTCTCAGGCTGCACCAGGGGAGGTTTAGACTGGACGTTAGGAGGAAGTTCTATACAGAGAGAGTGATTGCCCATTGGAATGGGCTGCCCAGGGAGGTGGTGGAGTCACCATCATTGGAGGTATTCAGGAGGAGACTTGATGGGGTGCTTGGTGCCCTGCTTTAGTTGTTTAGGTGGGTTGGATTGGTTGATAGGTTGGACACAATGATCTTGAAGGTCTCTTCCAACCTGGATTTATTGTATTATTGTATTGTATTATTGATGTGGACCTTGCTTGTGCAAGGCTCAGAGTTTAAGAGAGCTGATACTCCTCTCTGTGCAAGGGTCTACTAGCAGGTAGCAGCGATGCTGCCTCTTCAGGCCTGACTACGTATGCTTGCAGGCAAATAACACATTGAGGTGTTGGGGAGAAATCATAGAATCAGTAAGGCTGGAAAAGACCTCAAAGATCAAGTTCAACCTGTCACCCAAGACCTCATGATTACTAAACCATGGCACCACATGCCATGTCCAGTTCCCCTCTTGAACACCTCCAGGGATGGTGACTCCACCACCTCCCTGGGCAGCACATTCCAATGGCTAACAACTCTCTCTGGGAAGAACTTTCTCCTCACATCAAACCTAAATCTCCCCTGGTGCAGCTTGAGACTGTGTCCTCTTGTTCTGGTGCTGGTTGCCTGGGAGAAGAGACCAACCCCCACCTGGCTACAACCACCCTTCAGGGAGTTGTAGAGAGCAAGAAGGTCTCCCCTGAGCCTCCTCTTCTCCAGGCTAAGCAACCCCAGCTCCCTCAGCCTCTCCTCACAGGGCTGTGCTTGAGGCCTCTCCTCAGCCTCGTTGCCCTTCTCTGGACATGTTCATGAGTCCCAATGTCCTTCTTAAATTGAGGGGCCCAGAACTGGACACAGTTGAAGCTGCTGTATTGACTCAATTAGCAAGGTTCATTCAAAATCTGGTTACATTAATCCTTGTTCCCTGGTGGGTGATTGATTAAGAGGTGGTCTTTCCTGAGTGAGCACTCTAGCAGGCTGGCATTGAAACGAGAGCTGAATGCTGATGTTCCATGGCACCAGCATCCACATGGAAAGCCATAGAATGGCTTGAGTTGGAAAGGCCCTTAAAGATCATATAATTCCAACCCCTACCTACCACTAGACCAAGTTGCTCAAAGCCTCATCCAATCTGGCCTTGAACACTTCCAGGGACGAGGCATCCTCTTCAGGCAACCTATTCCAGTGTCTCACCACGCTCACATTAAAGAGCTTAAGTCCTATCTCAGCACTGAAGTTGTGCTGCCAGCTGAAGCTTTGAACCATTTCTGATGTTTCCTTGGAATTAAAGTACCTTTCACTCACAAAAAAAAACCCCAAACCAACCACAACCACATCACACACTCCACCTCCCCCAAAAACACCAAAACCCAAACAACAAAAAAGCCCCACCCCAGCCTTAAGTTACTTCAGAACTATTAATGTAACTTAAGAATTCCTTGGATTTAGGAAGGGCAGGTCCTGCCTGACCAGCCTGATCTCCTTCTATGATCAGGTGACAGCCTGGTGGATGTGGGGCAGGCACTGGATGTAGTCTGCCTGGACTTCAGCAAGGCCTTTGACACCATCCCCCACAGCAAACTCCTGGCCAAGCTGGCAGCCCATGGCTTGGACAGCAGCACTCTGAGCTGGGTTAGGAACTGGCTGGAGGCTGAGCCCAGAGAGTGGTGGTGAATGGTGCCACAGCCAGCTGGCAGCCAGGCACTAGTGGTGTGCCCCAGGGATCAGTGCTGGGCCCCATCCTGTTCAATATCTTTATTGCTGATCTGGATGAGGGCATTGAGTCCACCATCAGCAAATTTGCAGATGACACCAAGCTGGGGGCAGGAGTTGATCTGTTGGAGGGTAGGAGAGCTCTGCAGAGGGACCTTGCCAGGCTGGACAGATGAGCAGAGTCCAAGGCCATGAGATTGAACACATCTAAGTGCCAGGTTCTACACATTGGCCACAACAACCCCATGTAGTGCTACAGGCTGGGGTCAGAGTGGCTGGAGAGCAGCCAGGCAGAAAGGGACTTGGGGGTACTGGTTGATGGTAGGCTGAACATGAGCCAGCAGTGTGCTCAGGTGGCCAAGAAGGCCAATGGCATCTTGGCCTGTGTCAGGAACAGTGTGGCCAGCAGAAACAAGGGGGTCATTGTGCCCCTGTACTCAGCACTGATTAGGCCACACCTTGAGTCCTGTGTCCAGTTCTGGGCAGAGAGAGATTGGCCATTGGAATGTGCTGCCCAGGGAGGTGGTGGAGTCACCATCACTGGAGGTGTTTAGGAGGAGACTGGATGGGGCACTTATTGCCATGGTTTAGTTGGTTAGATAGTGTTAGGTGCTAGGTTGGACTCGACGATCTCAAAGGTCTTTTCCAACCTGGTTAATTCTGTTCTATTCTATTTAAAGACTGGCCTTATTTGATGCATGCTCAGCCTTTAAACTACCTTTTAGAAAGCTTAAACTCTTGTGTAGTTCTTGCCATACCTGCCAGTTCCTGTATCTTTTGTTTTCCTCTTTTGGGGCTCTGACTAATCAGAGGCATAGCAGACATGTATTTCTGGAAAAAGCAAATCCATTGCTGTCACAGATGATGCTACTCCAGGGGCTGGAAATGGTAGTCCAGCATATTGCTGTATTCCCACCTGCTTAAATTGCAATACAATAAATCCAGGTTGGAAGAGACCTTCAAGATCATTGTGTCCAACCTATCAACCAATCCAACCCACCTAAACTACTAGATCATGGCACCAAGCACCCTATCAAGTCTCCTCCTGAACACCTCCAGTGATGGTGACTCCACCACCTCCCTGGGCAGCACATTCCAATGGGCAATCACTCTCTCTGTATAGAACTTCCTCCTAACATCCAGTCTAAACCACTCCTGGCGCAGCCTGAGACTGTGTCCTCTTGTTCTGGTGTTGCCTGCCTGGGAAAAGAGACCAACCTCTGCCTGGCTACAACCTCCCTTCAGGTAGTTGTAGAGAGCAATAAGGTCACCCCTGAGTCTCCTCTTCTCCAGGCTAAGCAAGCCCAGCTCCCTCAGCCTTTCCTCACAGGGCTTGTGCTCCAAACCCCTCACCAACTTTGTTACCCTTGCTGCAGGGTTCCTAGGTGCATGAGCAGCCCACAGTCTTGAGCTGGAGGCTAATGAGTGCCCTGTAGCTCAGGGAGCTCTGGTATTTCATCTCCTACCTGTCTACACTAAGCCCCTGTTTCAGTCCTGCACATGGGGTATGCTCTTGTTCTTGCTTCTAGCTCCTGCATTCCGAAGATGATGCACACCCTGGTGTTCTCTCTGTGTCCTTCTCCCCAACTTGTTTGAACCTCCTGAAAATCCTAATGTAACCTCAAGTGTGTAGAAACTTTGGAAAGAGATTAAGCCTTCTTCATAAAGTTCTCAGTAACACACCTCAATTACCCAAGTGATCCTAGTTTCACATCACTTCTTAAACTATTGTTGCTGCCAAATAATACCTTCTCAGCTGTCTCATCCTTCTTCACTCCTCCCAAAGAAATCTTGCCTGGTTGCACAGAGTTCTGAGCGGTGGAACTGGTAATTTGTTTCTCTGTATTATCTGTATGGCTTTACAGTTTGTCTGTGTGTGTGTTTCTTCTTGGTTTATTCATCCCAGCTCCTTTTCGGCAGTCTTTTGATCTGTCCTTCTGGTGCTTAAGGGTTACAAAGGCTCGTGGTAGCAGGAGGTCTAATGGGGCAGAGAGAAAGAGACAGGACAGCGTTTTCTTAGGCTGGTGATGATTTCATTGAAACAGGTCCTGCTGCTGCCTGCTTGAGGAATAGAATCATAGAATCAATAAGGTTGGAAAAGACCTCAGAGATTATCAAGTCCAACCTGTCACCCAGCACCTCATGAGTAACTAAGCCATAGCTTCAAGTGCCACGTCCAATCCCCTCTTGAACACCTCCAGGGATGGAGGATAAAATAAGCCTAACTTGATGAAAAGGTCCATTTTTGCTTCATAATTACACAAGGAATCAGAAGAGCTCTCATGTTTCAGAGACAGGTTCCAGTTCTCAACACCTAGTCAAACAGAACAGTCATAGAAGTGCTGATGGACTCAGCACAGCAGAAGCAGCCCAGTCTAAGATATTGTGTTGGCTGCAGAGCAGGAGCAGTCCTGGTGGTGTACAGCTTGGTCTGCAAAATGTGCTCCTCTACTAAGCTTAGGGAAAAAAGAGCCTCAAGTCCTTGCTTCTCTTCCCCTCCCCAACCAGTCCTGCAAGTGAACAGTAGTGGCCTAGTCATAAGGGACAGGTTTCAAATACCAGGTCATGTCTCTTAAGGTGCACAGCTACATACTCTGTACCATATGGATGGCATCTTACTGGTGTGGGCTTTGTGTAAAGTCCCATCTCCATCTGGGAGGCTGGACTCTATGATCTTGAGTCATACCAGAACAAGAGGACACAGTCTCAAGCTGTGCCAGGGGAGGTTTAGGCTGGATGTCAGGAAGAAGTTCTTCACAGAAAGAGAGATTGGCCATTGGGATGTGCTGCCCAGGGAGGTGGTGGAGTCACCATCACTGGAGGTGTTTAGGAGGAGACTTGATAGGGTGCTTGGTGCCATGGTTTAGTTTATTAGATGGTGTTGGATGATGGGTTGGACTTGATGATCTCGAGGGTCTCTTCCAACCTGGTCTGGTCTACTCCATTCTAATATAGGTCTCCTTCCACAGGGATTGTTTGTCTCAATATTCTACTTAGCTGTGGAGATGTTAACTGTAAGACAGACTTCAGCAGTGTCTCTGACTGTGTCCAATTGGTCTTGAGTCTGTATCTAGTTGGATACAGACAAGTGGAGCCTGCTGGGGCTCCTGGCAGCTGGGTAAAACACCTACAGGCACCTGGGAAAGCCAGCTTGCCCCTGCTCTGTTGGTGCCTCCACCTGTCTGCCGTGTCTCTATCTGCCATGCTGTGCAAGTGTGTGGAGACAGCTTCCTTCCATCATATTTTCATTGAAGTTGTTCCCCTTTGTGCTCTTCTCTCACTGCCCTCCTTCACCTGCTAATTTGCTCAGGGAATAAATAAAGGAAGCCTTTCACAGCTTTGGTTTTGCTTCACTGTGAGCAGATGGTGGTTGAATTGTTTGGGTTGGTTTGGGTTTTGTTGTTGTTTTTTGTTTCCCTCTGATGAATAAGCAAATTAATATTCTCACAAGTTGCACTGAGGGTACCTTACCACTTTGCAAAACTGTGGCATGGAGGCAAGACTGCTTGGTGTGCTGGCAGCAAGCCTGGAAATCCCACTGTGAGCTCTAGCACAAGGACCCAGTAGCTTCTGCTCACCGGATCCACATCAACACCCACTGACTCCTGAGGGCCTTGGGTTGGGCTGGTGTGGCTGTCTGGCCAGGTGTTGGGTGCTGTGGGTGTCTGAGACATGGTTGATAGTGTGGCTGGACATGAGCCACTCCTTTGGTCCTCGGGGGTTTGGAGCACAGCCCTATGAGGAGAGGCTGAGGGAGCTGGGGTTGCTTAGCCTGGAGAAGAGGAGACTCAGGGGAGACCTTATTGCTCTCTACAACTCCCTGAAGGGAGGTTGTAGCCAGGTGGGGGTTGGTGTCTTCTCCCAGGCAGCCAGCCCCAGAACAAGAGGACACAGTCTCAGGCTGCACCAGGGGAGGTTTAGGCTGGATGTTAGGAAGAAGTTCTACACAGAGAGAGTGATTGCCCATTGGGATGGGCTGCCCGGGGAGGTGGTGGAGTCACCATCATTGGAGGATTCATAGTTTATAGTTTCATAGTTTCAGTCAGGGTTGGAAGACACCACAAGGATCATCTAGTTCCAACCCCCCTGCCATGGGCAGGGACACCCCACACTACATCAGGCTGGCCAGAGCCTCATCCAGCCTGCTCTTAAACACTACCAGGGATGGGGCCTCAACCACCTCCCTGGATAACCCATTCCAGGGCTTCACCACCCTCATGGTGAAGAACTTCCTCCTCACCTCCAGCCTGAATCTCCCCACCTCCAGCTTCATTCCATTCCCCCTAGTCCTATCACTACCTGAGATCCTGAGAAGTCTCTCCCCAGCCTTCTTGTAGGCCCCCTTCAGATACTGGAAGGCCACAATGAGGTGTTCAGGAGGAGACTTGATGGGGTGCTTGGTGCCATGGTTTAGTTGTTTAGGTGGGTTGGATTGGTTGATAAGTTGGACTTGATGATCTCAAAGGTCTCTTCCAACCTGGTCTGGTCTATTCTATTCTATTCTATTCTATTCTATTCTATTCTATTCTATTCTATTCTATTCTGTTCTATTCTTTTCTGTTCTATTCTGTTCTCTTCTCTTCTATTCTATTCATCTTCCTTCTCTTCGTTGCAGCAGACCCTGGGGCAATGAGGTGCTGGTAGCAAGGGCTTGCTGTCTGCTTGATGGGGTTTGAGTGTGCTGTAGACGATCAAAGGGAAGTGAATGTCTTTATTTGGGACATCTGTGTGTGGTTATTGGGGTCAAAGGAACTGGGTGAAATCCAGCCCAAGCTGTTCATGCCTGAGAAAGCTGCTGTTGTCCACTAGCTAATCTGTGAGCTGGACCGTTTGGATTCAGTGGTTCTGCTAGGTGCCCACAAGGGTTTGTAAGTGCTTGAGAGCGCCCACACGCATACACGCTGTTCCTCTTGGAGAGGTGGTCTTGGCGTAGGAGGATGCAAGTGGTTTGCTTTGGAGCCTGCTCTCCTGGCTGCTGGCTTCTTCAGCCTTCTGAGGAAGTTTGTTGAGCTGCTTGCTCATGCTTTCACAAGCTGCCCTTTCAGACGCAGCCCCTGAAGCTGCTCTTCTTGACGGCTCCCAGGGGATGAGCTGAAGTGATCAGTGCAACCTACCTTTGCTGATGCTAACAAACTCCCTTTTGCTCCTTTCTCCTGTCCTGTGAGGGAGTTGGAAGACAGCCCTTCTAGTTACCTAGGCTGACCCACTGCATCCTGGAATTGCACACAGTGAAGCTAGAAAGAAGCTTAGGCTCAGCGAGGGCTTAAGTCTTTCCTTTCTTGTGAAGAGTCCCCTGCCACCCTTAGGACACTTTTCTGGTGCTCCAGGATCTCTGTTGTTTCCAAAACTCAGGTTAGGCCTTAGCAGGGTATTTCTTATTTTGTTTTCCCTCTGTTGAATGTGATGTCAGGGGTGACAAATGTCCCCATGAGCTTTGCTCCCCTTGGCACTGTATACCATGAAATGAGATGTTCAGTGTGTTACTGAGGAAGAGGAGGGTGGTGCTGTCACAGTATCTGACCTCAACACAGAGGCTATCTTTTCCTGGCAAATCATATTATTAGACCTTTTGGACCACTCTTTGAGTGAGAGCATTGCACTCCTCTCCTCTCCTTTCTCCTCTCTATGTCTTGCCATTAGTGTCTTGGGTTTTTGTCCTAGCTAATTACACGAGCGGCCACCTTCAGCTGCTGGAAGTGGCAGCAAGAGCTGTGTGACAGTTGGGAAAGCACTCATTGAAACTTGAAGTTCTACCAATAAAGGTGACTGGGAAAAACATTTCAGCCCATGTGCTGGTACCCTAAAGACCAGTTAACTTCCTGAAGTACCAGGCTGGAATGCTTCTCAGAAGGAGAATTGCAATGGTAGCATGCCTGTGGGTTTACTGGGGGTTTTATAGCTGCCTGCTAAAACTTAGCACTCTGTACTTCTGTAGCAGCATCTGCTTAGTGCTAGCCTGGGAATACTTTTATGGGGTTCTTCAGGGACACTTAAATAAGTAGCTTGTTTGGGTGGTATGACATAAAGGAGTGGATTTCCCCCCCCATCCCCCAAGCTTGGTCATACCCTCCTGTAAAATCCTCTGTTTTGAAAGCTTCCATTTCCCTACTCACAGCTTCTCTTCCACATAAAAATACTTGAATGTAGCAGCAAAGTTGTTAGTAGACTTGCAGGGCTTCTTACCTTTTTCATCCATACCAGAGGGTTTTTGGTCAGCTCTTCCTCCTAGTCAGAAAATGTGGACATTGAAATGCCTTCTGCATCAGCAGTGAGCTATAGCTTGCTCAGCTGTTGTGGTGGTTTGGGGGTTTTGTCTCACAAAACATGAGGCTTGGTGTAGAGTGTGCATGTTGGAGACCACCCTGTCTCAGACCATGCAGGGCAGAAAAGGGGAGATCAGCTAGAAACTGGACTGATGCTGTCCTTAACAACATTCATGGGACACTTGTTCAGATGTGTGCTGTTGGGAAAGGATGGGGACACACTTAAATTTCTGTTCTTCTATTGTTATTTAAAACAACCCAAAATGTTGGGGAGGCAGAAGACAGTTGAGGACTGGTTGCTGCCAAAATTGTGGGACAAATCTTTGTGTGTGTGTTTGCTTGGGCTTCATGGACAGTGTACCATTGATGGATGGATAGAGTAGAGTAGAGTATAGAGTAGAGTAGGATAGAATAGAATAGACCAGACCAGACCAGACCAGGTTGGAAGAGACCTTCAAGATCATTGAGTCCAACCAATCATCCAACACCATCTAATCAACTAAACCATGGCACCAAGTGCCCCATCCAGTCTCCTCCTAAACACCTCCAGTGATAGTGACTCCACCACCTCCCTGGGCAGCACATTCCAAAGGCAAATCACTCTCTCTCTGTAGAATTTCTTCCTAACATCCCGTCTGAACCTCCCCTGACACAGCTTGAGACTGTGTCCTCTTGTTCTGGTGCTGGTTGCCTGGGAGAAGAGACCAACCCCCACCTGGCTACAACCTCCCTTCAGGGAGTTGTAGGCAGCAAGAAGGTCACCCCTGAGCCTCCTCTTCTCCAAGCTAAGCAACCCCAGCTCTCTCAGCCTCTCCTCATAGGGCTTGTGCTCAAAGCCCCTCCCCAGCCTTGTTGCCCTTCTCTGGACACATTCAGAATCTCAATGTCCTTCTTAAATTGAGGGCCCCAGAGCTGGACACAGTACTCAAGTTATATGCTGCAGTCCAGCCTGGCAAGGTGCAGAGCTCTCCTACCCTCTAACAGATCAACTCCTGCCCCCAGCTTGGTGTCATCTGCAAATTGACTGATGGTGGACTCAATCCCCTCATCCAGATCAGCAATAAAGATATTGAACAGGATGGGGCCCAGCACTGATCCTTGGGCACACCACTAGTGCCTGGCTGCCAGCTGGATGTGGCACCATTCACCACCACTCTCTGGGCTCAGCCCTCCAGCCAGTTCCTAACCCAATGCAGCGTGCTCCTGTTCCAGCCATGGGCTGACAGCTTGGCCAGGAGTTTTGCTGTGGGGGATGGTGTCAGAGGCCTTGCTGAAGTCCAGGTAGACTACATCCACAGCCTTGCTTCCTTGGGGCAGCAGCCATGCTGCCATCACAGTGACAATCCATTACTATGGTGAGGTTTCCTTCCCCTCCCCAATAAAGGCTTGGCTTGACCTTGCAAATTCTCTTCTCTGCCTGACCAAATGCCAGAAATCAGGTATCTCAAACAATCTCACTGTGGCCTGGTTGCCCAGGGAGGATGAGGACTGTGCTTGCCTGCCTTAGCCAAGCAAGATTTCAGTTGTGGTTGCCTGTCAAGAAAATGTGGTTTTCCTCCTCCTAGGGGCTGTGGTCTTGTTCTCTGGACTCTACCAAATGGAAATGTTCTTGTAGTTGCCATGATCAAAAGGCATTTTTCTGTTCTGCCTGTTTGGCCACAGCTGCTGAAGGACTTCCTTGACTTGGCATCTCTGCTGAGATCTGACTTCAGCTCTGTTAGTGGAGAGGACAAAACTGAAACTAAGACATTGGTGCTACTGCCTGCCTGGTGAGGCACTTCTGCATGGCCTTGGTCCTCTTGGGAGCCTTGCTTCAAGGTGCTGCTTAGAAAGAACAACAACAGCTCGGGGTGCTTGGTGCCATGGTTTAGTTGATCAGATGGTGTTGGGTGATAGGTTGGACTCAATGATCTCAAAGGTCTTTTCCAACCTGGTTAATCCTGTCCTGTCCTGTCCTATCCTGTCCTGTAGGAAATGGCCCCTGACATGGCAGCTCTGCCTGAGGAGCATCTGTCTGGGCAGTGTGTGCTAGCCTCACCACTAGCTGTGGGTATGCAAGGCAGGGTAGCAAGTCTGTGTGGAGGGTGGTGGAAAAGCCTTCTTTTACCTTTTCAGCAGGCATGTTACACTGGGAAACGTGTTAATTGTCTGTTTCCAGTTTTATTTCCAAAGCTTCAGTCCTGGTAATGTGGCTTTGGAAGAGAAGTTAAGTGTGGTGAAGGACCAGGAACTCTAAACCCCAGCTCTGTGCCTAGCAAAAGAGTTTGTGGGGGAAAGGGCTTTTCTGGGAGGGAGGTAAAGTTGGAGAGTGCTTCTGGGAAGGTGCAGTTTCCTGAGCCTGTTGGGTGTGAGCAGGCAGCCCTGCTAGAGCATAAGAAGTGCTATGGATGAACATCTTGGAGACCTCAGCACCTCTTGCCAATAGAAATAGGAGTAGAATAGAATAGAATAGAATAGAATAGAATAGAATAGAATAATAGAACAGAACAGAATTAACCAGGTTGGAAGAGACCTTTGAGATCATTGAGTCCAACCTATCACCCAACACCATCTAAGCAACTAAACCATGGCACCAAGCACCCCATCCAGTCTCCTCCTAAACACCTCCAGGGATGGTGACTCCATCACCTCCCTGAGCAGCACATTCCAATGGCCAATAATTCTTTCTATGAAGAACTTCTTCCTAAGATCCAGCCTAAACTTCCCCTGGCACAGCTTGAGCCTGTGTCCTCTTGTGCTTGATGCAGCTGTAGGCTGGAGACAGCCATCTCTGTGTAGAAGGTTGCTTTGTGCAATCTGTACTCAGCTTCCCTTTGAGATGCCAGAGCTTCCCAGCTGGGTCTGGCACGAGAGGCTTTGGCTTGTTCTCATGCTGTGTCTGCTCTGGAGATCACTTTTGTAAAAGTTGTTTGGGGGAGAGGAGTCTTCATTGGGAACTATTTGATTAAATAGTCCCAGGCTTCCTCTCCTCTCTGCCCTCAATTAGCACAACAGCAGTCAGGCTGCTTTTGAGGATCCCACTGGATTTTAGGCATGGAGCTCACCCTAAGCTCTGATGCTGCAGGATTTGCATCTGCAGCAAGGTAAGGAGGTGGGTGCTTGGGCAGCAAACAGCTCAGCTCCTCCTGGATGTGCACTTCTATCTAGATCGGTTGCAAAAGCCTGAGGCACGCCTCTGCTTTCGATGATAGCATTGTCTAGCTGATGGGTGCTAAGAGTACCATGGCAGGCTGCATTTCTAGCTTAGCAGGAAAGCACAAAACTGCTAAACCCATGTGAAAGATGGCTGCTCCAGTCAGCTGGGTTTGGCTCTAGTGGGTCCAGTGGCAACTTTAGGCAGAGAGGTGTGGCCTTCCATCTCTGTTTTTTGGTTGATGGGTGATAGGCCTCGAGCACAAGCCCTGGGAGGAGAGGCTGAGGGAGCTGGGATGGTTTAGTCTGGAGAAGGGGAGGCTCAGGGGAGACCTTATTGCTGTCTACAACTACCTGAAGGGAGGTTGTAGCCAGGAGGGGGTTGGTCTCTTCTCCCAGCAACCTGTGACAGAACAAGAGGACACAGTCTCAAGCTGCATAGGGGGAAGTTTAGGCTGGAGGTGAGGAGAAAGTTCTTCCCAGAGAGAGTTGTTAGCCATTGGAATGTGCTGCCCAGGGAGGTGGTGGAGTCACCATCCCTGGAGGTGTTCAAGAGGGGATTGGATGTGGCACTTGGTGCCATGGTTTAGTCAAGAGGGGATTGGCTGTGGCACTTGGTGCCATGGTTTAGTCATGAGGTCTGTGGTGACAGGTTGGACTCGATGATCTTCGAGGTCTCTTCCAACCGTGGTGATTCTGTGATTATTTTCTTTGTCACTAACCCTTTCCCACCACTTCAGAAGACTCAAACCCCTTTCTAGAAACCAGAAGAACAAGGTTTCTGGAAAGAAGAACCAACTTGTAGAACCAGGTTTGTAGAAACTGTAACTTTGGGGTTCTGGCAATCCAAGGCAAATATTTTGGCTATATAAAGAGGCTTCTTTGCTTCTGTATTGCTTCAGTGTAGCACTGGCTTGTTTTGCTGGAAATCATAGTATGTCTTTGGTGGGAAGGGACTTTAAAGATCATCTACCCCTCTGGCATGGACACCATCTGCTAGACCAGGTTGCTCAAAGCCCTGGACAAGCTGCCTTGGACACCTCCAGTGAGGGGGTATCCACAACCTGCCTGGCCAACCTGTTCCAGTATCTCACCACCCTTACTGTAAAGAATTTCTTTCAAGCTTCAATCCATTCCCTCTCATCCTATCACAACAAGCCCTTGTAAAAAGTCCCTCCCCAGCTTTCTTGCCCCATTCAGGAACTGGAAGGCTGCTGTAAGTCTCCTGGAGCCTTCTCTTCTCCAAGATGAACAGCCCCAACTCTTGCAGCCTGTTTCCATAGGGGAGGTGCTCCAGCACTTTGATCATCTTCGTGTCCCTCTTCTGGACCCTCTCCAACAGTTTGATGTCCTTCTTATGCTGGGGGCAGTATTCCAGGTGGGGTCTCAGAATGACTGAGTAGAGGGGAAATCCTCTAAAAAAAGCCAGTTGCAGTATTGGTGTAGTTATGTCACAGAACCATAGAATCAATAAGGTTGGAAAAGACCTCCGAGATCATCAAGTCCAACCTGTCACCCAGCACCTCATGACTACTAAACCATGGCACCAAGTGCCACGTCCAATCCCCTCTTGAACACCTCCAGGGATGGTGACTCCACCACCTCCCTGGGCACACATTCCAATGGCTAACAACAATCAATCAATACAATACAATACATACAATACAATACAATAATACACTACAAAATCCAGTTGGAAGAGACCTTCAAGATCATCCTGTCCACCTATCAACCAATCCAACCACCTAAACAACTAAACATGGCACCAGCACACCATCAAGTCTCCTCCTGAATACCTCCAATGATGGTGACTCCACACCTCCCTGGGCAGACCATTCCAATGGGCAATCACTCTCTCTCTGAAGAACTTTCTCCTCACCTCCAGCTTAAACCTACCCTGGTGCAGCTTGAGACTGTGTCCTCTTGTTCTGGTGCTGGTTGCCTGGCAGAATAGACCAACCCCTTCCTGGCTACAACCTCCCTTCAGGTAGTTGGAAGAGCAATAGGTCTCCCCTGAGCCTCCTCTTCTCCGGCTGAGCAACCCCAGCTCCCTCAGCCTCCTCCTCACAGGCTGTGCTCCAGACCTCTCCCCACCTCATTGCCCTTCTCTGGACGCATTCAAGAGTCTCAATGTCCTTCTTAACTGAGGGGCCCGAGCTGACACAGGACTCCAAGGTGTGGCCTAACCCGTGCTGAGTACAGGGGCAGAATTATTTCCCTGCTCCTGCTGGCCACACTATTCCTGATGCAGGCCAGGATGCCATTGGCCCTCTTGGCCACCTGGGCACACTGCTGGCTCATCTTCAGCCTACTGTCAACCACTATCCTCAGGGTCCTTTCTGTCTGGCAAACACAAAGCCAAAATGGCCTCTGAAGATACATAGCATGGCAAGACCTCAAATATCCAAATCCTGTGTGGCAGCAAGTAGTCAGGCAAAACTGCTGCTGCCTTACCTTTTGAGAGGGGAAAAAAAATGGCCTTAGTTGCTGCCTTTGTGTCACATAATCCCCTCCTCCCTTGCCTTGGATGCTCTGTAAAAGTTAATTCATTACTGTTTGTAAAAGACTCTGCACTCTTCTGCTGCCAAATACCTCTGTACCCTGTGCTTCTGTTGGGGCTGCTTGTTTGCTTTCTCTCTTGGCAGCATGCTGTGACATGGCCTTTTTCAGAGCACCACTACTACTAAGAGACAAAAAATCTCCAACTGCACAAAATGCAAAGCAGCAAAAAGCTGAGTCTTGCTAACAGTGCACCCAACAAACCCCAGGGTTTATCATACCAAGAGCACTTAGTTTTGACAAGGACCTGTTCCACCTTCACCAGTCAATGGAAGCTGGGGAGGTCCTTAACAAATTTGACATAGAAGAGAATCATAGGATCACTAAGGCTGGGAAAGACTCCAAGATCAAGTGCCACCTTCTACCCAACACCTCCCTGACCTCTAGACCATGCCCTTAAGTGCCACATCTCCCCCCAGTTTAGGAAAGATGTTGAGTTGCTGGAAGGTGTCCAGAGAAGGTTAACAAAGCTGGGGAGGGGTCTGGAGCATAGCCCTGTGAGGAGAGGCTGAGGGAGCTGGGGTTGCTTAGCCTGGAGAAGAGGAGCTCAGGGGAGACATTCTTGCTCTCTACAACTACCTGAAGGGAGGTTGTAGCCAGGTGGGG